>JAODJW010000027.1:346231-369148 GCA_026777045.1 Hyperopisus bebe | reverse complement strand
CACACACACAAATACACACACACATACACACACACATACATACCAACACACACACACACACATACCCACACACACACACACACATACATACCAACACACACACACACATACATACCAACACACACACATACATACCCACACACACACACACACATACCAACACACACACATACATACCCACACACAAACACACACGCACACACACACACATACATACACACACACACACACACGCGCACACTCACAGACGCACACACACACACATACATACCCACACACACACACACACACACACACACACAGTGCTTTCGGGCTGTCTGCCTGCTCGTTTTCATTCCCCTAAGCTTTGTTCATTCACTTACTTAGTAATCTGCTTAGCCCAGCCTCAGCAGAATGGTCACATCTGTGCTTAGGTATTATTGGTATGGGGTGGGTGAAAAGTATTGTTACTAATACATAAAATTAATTAATTCATCATTAATATTTTCCATATTAATAATGACCATGAAATTATTCATAACATAAAATAATTAATGAGTGGCTTACTCTGACTTGCCACATAATCAAAAAAGGAATTTAACTGCTGAATTTACTTCAAAATAGATGCAGTCTTTAAACATCAATTCTGATGTATTTGTAGTATTTACATTTTATTGAATATTTTAATGACAATATGTAGACGTGCCATGTCATTCTCCTGCCCGGATTTGTAAACAAGGAGCGGAGGGAGGGGCAGAGCTCCAGATGTCTGTCCAATCAGTGCCTTATCTTATGTTTCTGATTGGTCAGGGCATGGGAAGATTTTCATGGACTCGTCAACGCCAGTGGGGGGCGCTAAAATTCCTGTGAGCATCTGCCAAGGGTAGGAATTCATCTCCTTTTGCCTCTGTTTTTAAATTACCCTGCCATTTGCAAGAGAAGGATGTTATTTCCCTCTGGAGTATTTGACGTTTCTAAATGGTTAATTAAAGATTTAAAAAGAGAGGTGGCCTTAGATGGCTGGAAACCAAAAACAGACACTGGCCTTTGTGACAGTTTGCAATGCAGCAACGTTGAAAGTTCACCTTGCAAACTCGAACCAGACCAGGCCGGCTCTGTGCTTATGCATGTTCTCTCTCACTCTCCCTGCACCCCCTCCCCCGCCAGCAGAAGTGAGACCATGCGATGTGATCTTCTCAGCCGCTGTGATTTGGGCAATGACTGTTCCGGAGCCTTTAGGGGGAAGCAGAAGAGCCAAGCAGCCCTCCTCTCAGTGTGTAATGTGTTTGTCTCACGTCCTCCCAGCCCGCCATCATTGTAAATATTGTGGTACACTACGCATCTGGAAGGTGTCCCCCATGCCGCACCAGACCTTTCTCCTCGGCCGTGACCCAATTTGGCTTCAGATGGGAAGCCCCCTTTCACTTTAGTGCAGTGTTTTTAACGTGTCAGTGTTGTTTGAGCTAGAATTGTTTTATAAAAAAAACAGATTTATATTTCTAAGTGGAACTTTTCAAGGGATCATTGGAGGACTTGCTCAGCCCTAGTTTTTGACCTTTGACCTGGAAGTGTAAACCCACAGGAAGTGAGTCATCCTAATGGTGCACTTAGAAGCCCTGCCCCCCTCTCCCCCCTCCCCCCTCCCCGCAACCTCTTTAGGATGAGGATGAACTGCCGTGTTGCCTGTATCACTGTGCCTGGACTTCAGCCCGATTCTCCTCAAATTCGAAAGCTGAAGGTTTTTATTAATACTATTATTATTTTTATTTTTCCTTCAAAGCAAATTTTATCAAAGGATCACCCCAAGGTGCAGAGAGGGGCCACAAACAGCAACACAGAAACCAGGCCTGGGATCAGATTTAGCATTTTTCTAAAGTAGAAAAATAGGTAACCTATGGCCCGGTGGACTGGCTCTCTACACCTTGCAATTCTGCTCGGAATCCAGTGGGTGGCACTGTTTCGGAAGCTGTATCTGTTGAACGAACCTGTGGGCAGATTTCACCTACTGATTATAGCAATAAATGGGAATATGCATCTGCTGCTGAAGAACGTGTGCTGTGCTCCTTCCTGACGGCCGCCAATGTGTGTGAAGCAGAATGAATATACAGCGGATTTTGTCACGGGAAGTGCCATAAACTTCGAGTTCAGCCAGAGTTGCATAATATTAACCTTCTGACAGCTGCATTAATGTGTGAGACTTGCGCAGCACCAGACTCATAGAGACTAAACTCAAAAAGCTAAAGGGTACTGTTAAGAATTAGCATAATCTAATCTGATACCAGAAGTCTTTGGAGACATAACTTAAAACCGACACGAGTACTGAGTCACGGGTTTGAAGTATACATTTATTAATTTGTACTAAAGCGTGACAAAAAGTAAGAAACATATAGAAAAGCTAACTAACTAAAAATAATGGAAAACAAGTGTAAATGTCAAGAAACAGGTCTTACACATATAGGACAGGAATTTCTCCACAATATCCACACCCCCCCCATCCTAAAAGTGGGATCCCTTTCATGATTTATGATGGACACATGCTGAGACTGATCGTCTGGCCATTTTCTAGCAGGCACATCCCAGGTCAGCCCCTAAATGAGGCCCAGTACGTCTGACTGTCTGGGGCACAATGATACGGGTGAGAGGCTTCAGCTGATGGGCATTTATGGAGGTGATGACCTTCATTTGACAGGGGGGGCTGTGCGAATCCCGGATTCCCAGGGACCGATTACTCTTTGAAGTGTTAATCCCACACTGACTTCTGGTCAGTGTAAATGAGAAATACCGCGAGTAGGAGGGGTTTGTCTGGAATTGTAACCGGCGCTCAGGTATTGTGTTCGAGTTTGTGGAGCCCTGGATCTTTTTGTGGGATTTTAACAGCAGGGCGTATTTGGGGCGGGAGGCTAAAAGTGGGGGCTCGTTCAAACAGAGGGAAGGTCGCTGAAGCACAGGTTCGTTCTTACGGCTCTTTGCCGTTAGGTGAAGGCGTGAGTAAGTGAAGTCTGATTCTCCCCGTGTTGGTGTATTTTTTTAATGGTTGTCGTTCAACCCTTAATTGCCATCTTCTGCAGACCAAGGATCTCCATCTCAGTGACTTGATGCCCAGATCCTGCAGCTGGCCCCATCAGGTCTGGGGCTACTAGACGGCTCAGCTCATCTCGAAGAACATGTGATTCTTGCAAAGGAGAATATGAGGAAAGAGAAAGGCCAGTTTTAATGACGCATTCAGGGAATCTGTTTTCAATTTACAAATTCATTTATGTTTTATGCTTAACGTTCATCGCCAAGTAGGGATTAAAGTAGATTTCTTATTAAAACCTGTTGCTCACCAGAAGGAAGGTAGCAGCGAGTAAAAGCAGTTTGTTTCTGGGGCTCATTTCTTGAAGTACTGTGGAGGAAACAAACAATCTTCTTTAACCGCCATTCGGAGTCACGCTCATTACATGGAAGAGGAGGCCGGGTTCAGAAGGCGATTTCACCGTCCAGCCCGAAGTATTCATGGTCCATGTTGTATTCCTTGTTGAATCCGGGCCATTTCTTCCAGATCTTCCCTAGTGTCTCTCCAAGCATCGAAACCACCTGAAACCACCGTGTGCAGGGAGAGAAGCATCACGCTGAAATGTGACTTGGTGTTCTTGCGGTTTCTCTGCACATTTTAACTGCAGTGTCACTCGGTCAACGTCAAGACACTCATGCAGGATACTTTGAAATTTGGTAAGAATGATAGTTCAGGGGGTGGCATGGTGGTGCAGTGATTAGCATTGTTGCCTCACACCTCTGGGACGTGGGTTCGAGTCTCCGCCTGGGTTACATATGTGTGGAGTTTGCATGTTCTCCCCATGTTGTTGTGGGGTTTCCTCTGGGTACTCTGGTTTCCCCCCACAGTCTAAAGACACATGGAGGCTAATTGGAGTGACTAAAATTGCCCATAGGAGTGACTGGTGTGTGAGTGTGCACTGCAATGGGCTGGTCCCCCATCCTGGGTTGTTCTCTGCCTTGTGCCCATAGCTTCCAGGATAGGCTCCAGACCCCCTGTGACCCAGAAGGATAAGCGGGTTGGAAAATGGATGGATGATAGTTCAGTTAATCGAGGGACACAAGCCTATTATTGGCATTGGTCTTGGAGGTTGTTAACTGTTTGGTGGCGTGTGGCTCATCAGGTTTGGATGTTGTGCCTGTGTTCAGTAGGGTGCCGGGTCAAATCCCAGGTCCTGTTCCCATCGGGCCCTTAACCCCAGCTGCCCCAAAGACTAGTTGACCCTGTTTTCTCAAAAAAATGTAGGAATATCACCTCCTCCTAGATAAAATCCTTGGAAAATGGGATTAAAAACATTGGAGAGTTGGCAGTAGGTCAGGATAAGGGTGAGGCTAAGTTCGGGGTTACCGTGTGCATACCTGAAACTCCTGGTTGGCATAGCAACGGCAGGGACAGCAGGAGCCCTGAACTCGAGCCACGAACGTCCCGTCCGAGTCGCAAACCTCGAAGAGGGGGGTGAACATGCTCCACCTGACGACAGACAGTGAGCCGTAGACATGGGTGACAGAGGGCTCTCGCATAATTGACTACGCTTAACCACAGCTGTTGTCAGAAGACAGAGCCCAAAACAGCTCCTTCAACCTTCTGCAGTTCTCCTACACGAGAACAACAGGCAGCGGCAGTAAATGCTAGTTTTTAATGACCACAGCTGCTCTGTCTCGACGTTGGGCCTTTACTGTCCCCTGCAGCATAAAAAACAACAAAGGCCTGCTTTACATGACCCTCCGGCGCCTCTGGCTCCAGTAGAAAGCTGCTGTTCGGTTCATGACGGCCGTCTTTGAGATCTTATGAATGGTTCGGAGAGTCTGACGTAACTCAGTTAAAGCCCAAAGCAACAAAGCCTTCCTCTGCCAGCCTTATTCACCCAGAGCCCCATCCAGGCTTGCAAAGTTCTATATGGACAGCTGTGCTTTTTGTAAGCCCCCCACCCCTTGTTAAGTTTTAAAGACAGGCTACGTAAGAGAGAGACCCCCAAAACTGCCCCTTCCTAACCAACCTCTGGTACACAGCCCCCGCTAGCTGTCCATCGCCATCGAAGGCCTGCATTTCCATCAGGCAACAGCCAAGACAACACGCGTCCATCCGCGGGGGCCTGTCGAACAGGAAGACCTGGTGGGCTTGGCGGTCGAAGGCGCGCAGGGAGCAGGAGCGAGCCGGACCGCAGCAGTGCAGACACAGACACGAGCTCTCTGCAGAGACAGAGCCACAGAATCCATAAGAGGAAAGGAAAGCAGCTCCCTCGTATCCCATAATGCATCAGCCCAAATGTGCCACAGTTACCTTCGACAGCCACATAGAGCTGCTCGCTGGTTCCCGTGGCGATGCTGTATGTCCTGCGGGGCACGCAGCGGGGACCTGTAAACAAACCCGGCGGTGGTGACGGATCATTTTTACTGCCCCCGCTGGCACATGAGCACTTGCCGATAGACGGCCACGTGCATGTCTGCAGAATAAAGAACTTGGGCCCCCTTCTGGGACCGGGGGAGGGAAGAAGGGGGCACTTTATTTTAACGTCAGGTGAAGGAGCCAGATTTGGAGAGCAGTGGGGGGAAACAAGCCTTTCAATGCCAGACAAAACCAGCAGTTAAGGGACAAATATGCAGGCAGTTTCAGCTGACGTAAGGAGCATGTTCCACAAACGCATACGTTAAATTTTTATGGAAAGTCAGATTTACTTTCCTATACTATTCAGGACACAAAGAAAAAACCACATGATCCGAAAATATAGTAAAGGTAGATATATAGTACTATAGTAAATATAGTAAAATATATTAAATAAATGAAAAGATAAAATGTAAATTTATATACAGGAGTAAATCACCTTTTTCCTGTAGCACTTCCTTAAACACTGATTCTTGGGTGTTTTTTAAATCAAGAGCTGCCTGTAGATTTTACATCAAGGTTCTTTATTAGGGTCAGTATTTAATAAAATATGATAGATTACTGCCTTCCTGTCCAGAATGTTCCCTGCTCTGTTACCTGGGGCAGGCTGCAGGCTCCTGTACTGCTAAGCATTATGGGTAAATGGATGACAGCAAACATACAACATGACCACTTCAGAAGCTCTGAAGATATAGAGATACAGAGGCTTAATCTGAGCTTTTCCACTTCGGCGTTTGGGTCGTTTACAGCCCCCAGATTCCAGTAAAAGATGGTAATTATTTGTGAAGTTACCATGAGATTAGCACAAAATCTCACAGACGATAATGACCTCTGACCTTGCAGTTCTGGCCTGGCTGTGATGCGTAGCTGGCTGATGTTATTCAGCAGTGCCAAGCCCTGGGCCCCGTATCCGTGCCGACGCTGGTTCCCATCGCTGCCAGGGCCCACACCATCTTCTGCCTCTTTCTCCATCACCTCCCCCTCATCACGGCCAGGACCCGCCCCCTGGAGACCAGGAAACACTGCGGAGTCCCGGCGGTCCGAGGAAGGTCCCGGCGCCTTGCGGAAGGCGTGGAAGAGCGCCTCGATGTGTCTCTCTCGCTCAAGGCGGCCGAATGGCAGAGGCTGGACCGTTACCGCGGACATCGCCTGAAACAGGCAGCATACAGACGGACAGAGAAGGGAGCCAATCGGAAAACAGAAACAGCTTCATCTTTAGGTGAAAAAGCGAAGGAAAATCCACGGACAAGTTAACATATTAAGCACATGAAGTAAAACAACACCGGTTAACCATACTCACAGAGCAGGACAAGAGATCTGTGACATTTATGGAAAAATGGACTATGAGGCTCACCTGTGGATCCAGCGAAGAATGCAAGTTTTTAAAAAGTCCAAACTGTTAAAAAATGTCTGCTCCAAACTGATTGCACTGTTTCAAAATCAATCACACCACACTCATGTAATCAGCACGCCTTTGCATTATGGGTTCTTAGCACCGCAGGTGTGCAGTGACACCCCGATGGTGCCTGGCACGACTCGGAGGGTAGAGGGTGCACAAATGCCACAGCGCTGTGACGGTCAGGCCAGGAGACACCTCTCTGAGACTCTACATGGCAGAGAAAGAGGAGGGGATCCACAGAGGTGGGGCATCCTGCCCCATATCCTTCCCTAACATCCCTCCACCCCCATTTTGAGTTGCCCGTCCCCTTCATGTCACTGGTGTCCAACCTGACAGGCCGGATCTGCCCACTGGATGGAAACAATGGCCTCGCTCACCCGTGTAATCGAGGTCCGGGGCGAGCGAGTTGTGTTACAGCCCTTTCGGACTGAAGGGGTCCCCAGTAACTCCTTGGTTACCTCTGCCGTCGTCCGGCAATCCTGTTCCTTCTTCTGCAAAATAATCAAATTTCTTTAAATGCTAGAAATAATAATATGCATCCCCCTCAAAGCAGAGCTTATTTGTCACTGACCAAAGCAAGTGGGAATGATTCATAGTCTTGACCCCCCCCTTCCAAACCCATCTTCCCAGCAACAAAATTTAATGACTCCTGATTTGGTCAAAGCTGCACCCCATCGGGACAATTTCTGCTTCCACCCTGACTGCACAGGCAGTGTTTGCTTAGCAAACAGCCCTCGCCAGGGAGGTACAGTAAACACCGGTTGCTTAGCGCCGCCACAGGCCGCCGCCATTCCTCTTCCAAGCCGCATTCTCCACTCAGACGGATGATTCATTCACTTCTCCGAAAAGGCCACTTCATCTCGGTTTATTGTACGAAGGAGGATAAACAATTTCCAGCCATATTTCAAGCGAACGTACAGCTCGCTCGTGCTCGCCGAAAAGCGTGGCGCCATTTAAATGTTGCGTTCACACAGGAGTTACACTGCAAGTGGAAAAAAACAAATTCAAGTGGAAAGATACAAAGTTTTGGCATGAATTACAGACCAACGATTCCATTAGTTCATCATTTCTTTGCTGCCTTATTTCCTGAAAGCACACAAACATTAACCAGCACTAGAGCTCTGTAGAAAGTTACGGCAATTAAACTAAACTAATCTAAACTAAATCTCAGTGTTTGTAAACAAATATCTGGGGGACACCTTGCCCCACAAGTTAACCATGTGAGCAAGGTCTTCAGCCTCTTATCTTGCTCTTCTACACCAGCTAGTCCAGCTCGCTTTACCACCACGTGGAGACTCCCCTGTGGTCCCCTTGGTGTGGTAACAACCAGGGCAGGTACGTTCCAGCAGTTTTAGAAACCTGCTCCGCAATCAGCCAGTCATTGTTTGTTTGGTCTTTTTTTATTCTGGTAAATATTTTCTGGGGTCGCCGGGGAAGGGTAGGGGAGGGGCCTGGTTGTAGTGTCCCATGAGGAAGATGCTGACAGTCCCGAGGATGAAGAGCAGCGATATGGCGATGAAGCACACCCTGTCGATCACCCGGGCCACCAGAAACCACTCGTTGTTCTCCTGCGGATCACCAGCAGGGGGAGTGAGGAACGGGAAACAGGAAGTGGGGTGAAAGTTATCCCGTGATACGTCTCTGTCGCACTCACGCTCTGGAAGCGGCTCTGCTGTCGGGCTCTCTCGGCGATATGCTTGCAGGAAGCCACGCACTGCTGCACCTCCGGCGAGGCCTGGGCCAGGCTGGACCCCAGTTCCTGGACCATGTCTCCTGCCAGGCCATTCTCTGGGGGGCAGTTGACATCAGATTCACTGGCCAGGTACACCTGCATGTACTAGGGATTTCTCTTGGAAGTATTGGTGCTCACATTCATAGACAACATAGAACAAGGTTCCTCAGTTCCGGACCTGGGGAGCCAGAATCCAACACAGTTTGCAGATTTGGAGAGATTATATCTCTCGGCTGGCCTGGGAACACCTTAGGATCCCCCCGGAGGAGCTAGAGAAGGTGGCTGGGGAGAGGGAGGTCTGGGCATCCCTGCTTAGATTGCTGCCCCCAGGACCCGACCCCAAATAAGTGGCAGAAAATGTATGAATGGATGGATATACAAAATAGAAATTAAACAGATTAAAATATGAGCAATAGTGCAAATCAGTATAGATTACGTCAGTAAATTGTGCAATGTATATAAGTCCAGCTAGATGTGCAAGTATAAATACTGCTTACAACGAGGTTCTCAAATATAGGCAAATAAATAATGGTGTACGTATACAGTTTTGCAAAAAAACACAAAAAACATGCCGGGAGTCTGGGAATGTATGCATGTGGGTGCAGAGAGGTACACATTTTATGGGAACTAACTCAAGTCTGATTGGTCAGCATTCCTGCACGTGGGAAGAAGCCATTGAAGCAGCATTTTAATTTGGTTTTCGTTGGCCAAATACATTTGCCAGAAGAACATTTCAGAATAGGTCTCAAAGGCAGGACAAGGAAGAAGGGAACAAATGAGGAGGCGAGGGCATGGACCAGACAGAGAGATAGAATGTCACCACCAATGGGAAGCTGAGGAGTCTGGACATGTAAGAAGAAGACGGAGAGACTCACGGATCTTCTCGAGCGCCACCCTGGCCAGGCCGGCCCTCTCCCTCAACCTGAGGAACATGAGCTCAGAGCGGGCCGTCCGCGCGGCATACTCGTCCGCCTTGGCGATGAGGCCCAGGGAGCTGCACCGTCTGAGGTTGTACGAAGGTTCTGTGGGTGTCCAGCGCTGCATGTTCATACGCAGAACCCGCGGCAGTAAGTTCAGTAGGATCTGTCGCACACGGGGCACAAGAACCTTTTAAAACCAGCCTAGACATCAGATGACAGGTTTGTGCTTCATCCAAAAAATCATGGACAGTTAGTAGCTTGACACTTATTTCAAGTTTTTAAAATGTTTTTATGTTTGCTTTATGTTTACCAAAGCCATCTCAGTACTGCTGTCTTTTGATTTTCCTCGTCGTTAGTCATTTTGGGATACAGATTCTCTTCAAATTACGATGGGGTTATGTTGCGATTAACACATCGTAAGTTGAAAATATCGTAAGCCAAATATAAATACGATATGATAAATAATGATACGATACGTCGATACGTTGTTAATGTATGAGGTGTTTACACTTGGTATCGCTACAGAGACTGGAAGCGTGGCTGTGTGGTTACCCATGCCAAGGGCGTAACTTTGGGTTGAACATTGTGGGGGTTGAGGGACTCATCCACTCATTATGACAATATGATTATTAGGGGGAATTACAACCCCCCCCCCCTTTCACCCCCATAGTTTACGTTCATGACCATCGCCCATCATCAGTAGAAAGTATCATACAGTATATCACTAGCCCAGGAACAGTTCAAAAATCAAAGTTTGGTCTGATGACTACTGAGTGTGCACCATGGTAAGGCGAGGAGCATCTGTATTTAGTTTGGAAAGTATCATCTCCAGAATGGACACAGTACCTTCCGGACTTTGTCTGACATCGAATGCGTGTTTGGAGTCCGCTGAGAAACATTGAGCACGATAACGCAGTTCATCACCACGATGGTGGTCACCGACATGACGAACATCAAGTACCTCCGGAAAGAGACTCAGTCAAATGAAATGTCACAGCTCACGTCTGGATGTAAAATTTGTGGGGGAAAAAACTATGAATTTTTGTGAATTGAAATAAGAATTTAAATAGGGGTCATTTTGGATGTTTTTTTTTTCTACATCAACATAACAGAACTCACAGACTACAGGGAGATACAAGAAGGTCTTACTTTCCAATAAGCGGCATGGCCTGTGAGGTTTCTGGAACTTTCTTGGCAATGAGGAACAGGAACACAGTCTGTGCTAGGAGCGTGGCGATGGACATGGTGCATTTCTGTCCTCCAGCTGGACCAGACATGACCGAATATCTCAGTACCAAAATTGACGGTACTCATGCAGACATGTCATTTTTTATGAAGTAATAACTTTGGCATGTGATCCTGCAGCCAAACCGTGCCGTGCCGGTCACACCTTTAGCGGGGAGGAAATAGACGAGGAGGGCCAGCGATGAGATCAGCACACAGGGCACGATGAGGTTGATTATATAGAACAGCGGCTTCCTCTGGATGATGATGAAGAAGACCAGCTGCTGGTATTCCAGCTCATCCCTGCTGTACTGCTCTTGGATGACCTTCTTTGCTGGCCGGTGTTTGATGACCCACTCACCGTTCTCTGAAAGGGCAAGGTGGGGGGTTTTGGGCAGAGCTGGGACACTCTCGAGGATGTCTATAGGCCAGTCGGGGGTTAGGATCCAGCGCCCTACCCGTAAATGCTTCAGGATCGATGACGATCCACTCGATGGTCTGGCCCTCCTCGGACGTGAGAACAAGATCAATCTCGTCTGCGCTGTAGGTCTGCGAGCTGCGGGATGCATGATGGGGAGACAAAACAGATGAAGTAGTTTTCTATTCTCCTTTTGCAAGAGTACTTATGAAGACATCAATTCTCACATATAACTTCTCCTAGAGAGACCCACAAGTACAGACACTCCTCACTTAATGAACAGCGGCTTCCTCTGGATGAGCATGAAGAAGACTGCTGCCCAGACTTATGACCAGCTCTCCGCTCAGTTGATGTTGTACGCTGCACCAGAACTTTGGTCATGGAAATGGTAGCACTGCATCTCAGCATCAAACATCTCATCTCTCGTCACTCTTTCTCAGTCTCCTTCCCCCACAGTTTTTTTTTTGATACATCATTTTTACAATTTTTGCTGATTTTTACATTTTTATGCTCTATAATATGTAAGAGTTCTGCAAGTAGTTTCCATTAGATCTTTCCATTAAGAATAAATAAAAACAATTACCTGTATTTACAGTATGCAAACCTAAGTAATTTAGAATAGAGCTGATTTCCTCAATTCTTATGCTGTAAATATTGCTAAGGGGCTCCTCGCTTATTGACCAATTTGCTTGATGACCTGGTTGCAGGAACAGATCTCAGTCGTTAAGTGAGGAGTGTCTGTATAGGAAATGGGCTCCAAGCCCAGGGCAGCTGTTCATCCAGCACCCCTGGTGCAGTTTTTGAAGTTCAAGGTGTTGCTGATTGGCCCCACAGCGATACGATTATGCTGTCGATCACGGGACTCGAACCAACAACCATCCGGACACAGTCACAGAGCCAGAAACAACTCGATGAGATATTCAGGCATTTGGAAGACCAGTGACCAGTGACCTTCACGCGCTGGTTTTCAAATGCGGTGGTGAGCTGTCACTGCTCATGCTCACCGGAAGACCATGGAGCAGTTCTGCCAGTCGAAGGGGAAGTAGCTGACGGTGATGGAGCAGGCGCTGCGGTAGATGGTGGGCGGAAGCCAGAGGATGCAGCCCGACGGGCTCACCAGGGCGTTGGTATACAGTGTGATCTCAAACTTCCCATCCACACTATAAGGGAGAGAGCAAAAGACATCAGCTCTGATCTAGGGGCGAAGACACTGAACTCATGGTCAAATAGGCAAACTTGGAATGAGGTGGTCAGTGAGGATCCACAGGTTAACTCAGGTAGGACACTGCATACATAGGTAGGACACTGCATACACAGGTAGGACACTGCATACATAGGTAGGACACTGCATACACAGGTAGGACACTGCATACACAGGTAGGACACTGCATACATAGGTCAGGATGCATAGCAGGGTATAATTATTACATCATTTAATGCTTCTTCCCCTCAGACTTAGACGTCTATACATGGCTGGTGAATCAATCCATACACCTTCCAGCCTGTCCCAGGCCTCATAGGACACAGGGCTGGGGAACACGCCGGAGGGGATGCCAGCTCATCACAGGGCACACGCGTGCACACCCACGCACACGCCACGGCCAATTCAGGGATGCCGATTAGACTGACTGCGTGACGTTAGACCACGGGACCATACCGGAGTACCTGGAGGATACATGCTGCAGAGTGTGTGTGTGAAAATGCACACAGAAGCACACAGAAACACACACACATACACACACGACGATCCGGTTTAAGAACTCTTCAGGGGAGACATTCTCACTTGTTCTCCAGGCCAACATCAGGAAGCCAGATGCTTTTAGACGGGATGCGGAGGCAGGTGATGTTTCCATATTCTGGCATGTGGTCCCATCTTAAGCGGTAGTCGCACCATTGCTATGAAGCGACAAATGCCAGCTCACTCTACAAAGATCAGGTTACTAAGGAAACAAATGTTTGTACACTTCATTTTATCCCAAAAGTTATTTCTTTTTTGCCCTCAGCAGCTGTACCAGGTTAGGGTCTTTATTAAACACCAAACAAGAGTCAGAGAAAGAAATATCTTCTACTACCAGATACTAACAACTTCCACACATCCGGCGTCAGAGTATAAGGTCTGTTTGTTTTTGCCCTTACCAGTTCAGTCCAAACATTGGTAGTGAGAGCCTCTTCTCGCTCGTTCTACAAAAGCAAAACATTCATGAGAGGATGAATGATATTTTCCACTCTGTTCAGTTACACATCTGAACCATAAGGAACTGGACCACACCCACATACACCACAAAGACCGACGTGAATCTCACCAGAGAGATGAGGTTGGTGAGGGTTAACTTGAACTTCACTTCAGTGATGTCGCTGTTCTTCTCTGCAGGACGGATGTTCTTGTTGTAGCCTCTCATCAGGTCCCTCAAGAGGAGCCCCTCTAGGTTCAGTCCCAGAATGCCTGAGCGAGATGAGCCACTTTAGAATTTTGACCTTTGACCTCTGACCTTTGACATGGGAGTTGTGCTGCTGAAGCACTGGAAGGTCAGTGTGCCCTCTGTGTTTCAAGTCATCCAAACACTTGGTAGCTTTGACAAATGTGTTCTCAGCTTCAACGGGAAGAAAAAGACTTGCCGCTGCAGTTGATTGTAGTGCAGAAAACCTCTATCATTTATTAATGTAGAATTCCCTAATTCATTTTCATCCAGAAAACTGGCATGATATCTAACAAATTTGTCGGCCTATGATTAATGTCATTTCTTCAGAGATTTTTTTTTTACAGACAAGTAACAGTGATTTATTGTGATTTAAAAACCATGAGCCACAAAACAGCACATAACTAGAAAATGAATGATCTAATGCATAAGTTTCACTGCTGTCTTAAGATAATTGATTATAATTAGATGTAATCGGTAGCAGTGAAGCGACGAGAGAAACCACTTAGGACACATAACTGTGTCATAAATGCAAATTATGGAAAAATACACATTTTTAACAATCATTTATAAAATACTGCAATGCAGAATTCAGCAATTAATTGTTGTAACAGAAACGCAATAGAAACACAAACAGACCACAACGGCACGGTTCACGTGGCAAACGTACCTGGCAGGCAGACGGTGAGAGTCAGGAGGGCCAGCGATGAGGAGGGAGATGAGTTCAATCCCATCGTCCGAAGAGAAGGCTACAATCTCCACACAGAGACCACGGTCCCCCTTTTCCCCTCCGGTCACTGGGTGGAGCCTTTCCTCACCCGCCTGCCAGAGGGTTATTTTTGGGCAAGCTGCCTTCAAGTGGCCCAGTGTGTTGTCAGCTGTCACCGTGCACCCCAACAAGACGGCCTGTCCCTGCGGTGAGACCTCTGGGGGTGCTGCGTGGGGTGCATGCGTATGTGTGTGTTTTTGTGGGGGTGGGGGGACATTCACAATGTGTGTGGGGGGGGCGGGATTTACAGTATTTCTGTTACTTATTCAGACGGGAGCTACAAAGAATGCAGATAATGTTACGCTGTCGATGCGATGTGTTCCCGTAGACGGGCTGCAGATGGCCGCTGGCTGCATTTCTGCAGAGAGATGGGGGCGAGCAGCTGAAATGCGTTCGCATGTTTCTATCTATAACAAAGGCAGCCGGGATGCAAGCAAGCAGCTGAAATGCGCTCACATGTTCTTATCTATAACAAAGGAATCTGGGATGCAGGCGCGCAGCTGAAATGCGCTCGCATGTTCTTATCTATAATAAAGGAAGCTAGGATGCAGGCGCGCAGCTGAAATGTGCTTGTATGTTTTTATCTGTAATAAAGGCAGCTGGGATGCTGACATGCAGATGGCCCCAAAATTTAGCTTCTTTCACTCCTGTATACATAAAGTTTTTTTTTTTTTTTTTTTTACAAGTTACAGCCACTAAACGGTCTGCCTCAAAACCATCTCTTACATTGAATAAGCAGCTGTTGTTGCTGGGCAACCAGATCAAAGGTCACTTTGGTGTCACTGTCCTAAAAGTGCTTGTTTACAGGCGACCAAGTTGGTTTTCAAAAAGCATAACAAGCACAGGAGTGCTGGCAAAGAAGCAAATGTAACTAAAATGGATATAAGAATAAAGCTGGGATACTCTGAATGAAATGGCAAGACATACCTGGCAACTCTCACATCCTTTGGAAAGCCCAGAATTTTTATATTATGGGAATGATACTCATAGGAATGACAGTTCAATAATCAAGGGTATTACTCCTTGGCTGTACTTCAATATCTAATATATGTTATAAATAAATAGCAGTAATCTATTTTTGTCATTCCTTACAGAAGAAACAAATAGCTGAATTATTGAAAGCTGTTGTAGGGCAGCATGTACATAAGAACATACAAATATATGATCATAACAATACAAAAGGGTTTAATTGAGCTATTTTATTGTGATACTTTCATGACTCATCTCCAAGCCCCAACACTTTCCCGTCACCATCTGTGTCTGTCGGCTCCCCTTCCGGACAAACCATTGGTGAAGCATTTAGGAAATCTCACGGATGTTCAGGCATTTAGCCACTCGGGACCCGAGCGGACAGCTGGCTAGAAAACGATCGCACAAGACCAGGCATGCTGACAACGTCTGGGACGCACCCAGCCTTTCACCGAGGATGTGTACACACTGGCAGACAGCTACAGGCTCCTGTTGAAAGAGGTTTCCAAAAAAGACTCAGCTGAAATGCCTTCAGGACTACAAAGAAAAAAAAACACGTCACCGAGCGAGTGTATACATATTAAAGATTGCGCTAGTTCTTAAATATTTTATCTTAAGCTCATTATCCCACCTTGCATGTTCCTGACCTCAGAAGCTGATCTTTTTGTGATTTCTGTAAATCTTTTTAAACAAGAGGAGGCAACGGACTTCATTAAGGGAGCCGATTTAGCGCATTGGTTTTTGGCTGTCCAGTAGGGGGTGCTGTGATGCTGAAAGAACATTCTCCAGAAGAGATGCCAGTTCATCCTAATCTCTGATAAACAATAGCATCAGTATTTTCTTTCCTTTAAGATAGTGAACTTCATGGAAGGTATGGAAGGAGAGCTGAGAAGGTGTGGTCCTTGTCTGCATTGTCCTTTTTCGGGCAGTGGCATATTTGTGCGGTTCTGTGAACGTAAGCCTTGGAGGGCTTTGAGATAAATTCCTGCTGGTATCTATCTGCTATGCATAATTATTAAATCAAACAAGAAATGAAGAACACAGAATATACCCAGAATTTTATTTAAATTGCCATAGCTGGCAGGGTAGCTAAGTGATTTAGACACGACTAGGGCCTCTGGGGTAACAGTTGAATCCTAACTCTCCATGGCAGCATCTTAATGTCCTCGTTAGGGGCCCAGGGCCCTCATGGCAATTTTTATTATAGGTAGCTTTGGTGCTGCACATATCTGGCCACAGAAGGTTCCGGTTTTGTGCTGCCACAGAATAGGGTGGAAACCAGTAAGGTAAGGAGATGGAAGGTGTGATGAATGTTATTGTTTTGTTTAAGCAACGTTTTGTTTCTGAGAAATATTTTTCAAAATGGAATGAGGAAGATGAGTATTCATCAAAAAAATGCTTAAAAAAGCACCACAAAGAAAACACAATGGAAACAAAACTCGTCACTTTTTCATCTTATTTTCTTGGATTTTCTGCAAAAATACGAAGTATTTGTGTACATGCAAATAAATACCTAAAAAATTGAAAATACGTTAAAGATGTTGTCTGCTTCATTCACAAGAGGCTCAATCTCTGTAAACATAGGTTTGTCAAATGTGTGTGCACGCGCGTGTGTGTGTGTGTGTGTGTGTGCGTGTGAGTGTGTGTGCGCGCGTGTGTGCGCGCGTGTGTCAATGCTCTCCCCTCACAGCCATATGAGAAGGCAGTTCATCCAACAGCATCACATTTAGTCTCCATGCTATGAATCCTGTTTTACAATTACATCCAGATTCATGTTTCTACCCTAGAACAGCTGCATGTGTGCAGAAGTACAATGATGAATCCTGACAGCTAGGAGGCAGCAGAGAGTCCACCTCTGCACCCCCCCCCCCCCATCTCTGTCGACACAGGCATACCTGTGGAGAGCGACAGCAAGTGGAGACTCATTGATCCCACTATCCACGACTCAATGATCCCACTATCCACGAGACACCCTGTGTCTAACCATCAAGGCATTTCAGATATTAGCCCCCTGCCCCACCTCCAGGCCACGTCTCTAATATGCTTTCAGCGCTTCCAGAGCCAGGGCGATGACTTGGGGCATGCTGCGATAGAAGGCCTCATTCTCCAGGCCCACCAGGCAGTGGAATGTGATGGTATGACCGCCCACCGTGGCCCGGATGCGGGCCTCGTAGAGTCCCTTCTCATTCTTTGTCATCAGGTCCACCAGCACCTGGAAAGGGGTGGAGAACGAGTGTCCAGGAAGTGGTTCTAAAAACCCTAAAACAGCACATGGTCCATAGTCCATCAAATTTATCTATACCTTCGGGGGAAGGATGTCGTATACCTACTGCTGGAATAAGGTGGGCCTCAAGGGACTCAAGACATCGAAGTCAAAGCTGGAGAGAAATTTAAAGCTGGAAACGGTACTGACCTCCTGGAAGTTCATGCAGAGGTTCTTGGTAGGGATCCCCAGAACCCAACGGTACATGTCTCTGATCAGGCTGGTGTTGTGCACCACCTCCAGCACCCCAGGACATGCTAAGACACACACGGCTAGCGTTACTGGGTGTCCTGTGATATCTGTCTCCTCTTGAGTTCCCCACGTAATAAACACACTTACAGGTGTAATACTGCTACACAAAACTTACCTTTGCCATTTTCTCCAGATGCCCGTCTCTCACGCAGACCTTTCCGTCTCCTGTGGGCTCGAGCTGTGTAGAAACAGAGTAAGAGGCTTCAAAGAGTCTATTCATGTTCTGCTCCACTCCACTTGGTCAGAGCCTTTTAAATCTTTCTAATAATTGGTGGCTTGAGCTGAATTATAAATGGCTTTGAGCTGAGTGACTTGCACCTTGCTGTTTTCGTATGGTGTAACTTAGGTGGAAAAAGCCCCAGAGGACTCACCTTCTTGCGTCCTGAAGATGGCAGCGTTCGGAAAGAGCTTCACCACGGGTGGAGTAGCGGGAGTCCAACCAGGATCTGGAACTTTCTCCCCACCAGCTCGAGTGTCATCAGGTGTTGGTGACTGATGGAAAGGAGGCGGGGCTGGAAGTCCATTCCCGCTGGTAGCTGTCACACAGGGACAGAGCGGCTTGACGGATTCCTGTGGTCGTGCAGTTGATGGGCCCCCTGAACCGGGGTCAGGCCCCTGACCTCCAAGCTTGTGTGATCCTGGGCCTGGATCCTGGGGCACGGGCACCGCTAACATGCTCATCGTTGTGGTGGCCAATAATACGCCACCTCTTTCTAACCTGGACCGCAGCCGACCAATCAGCCAGCGGTACTCCTCCAGCAGCTGGGAAACAGCACGGTCTCCCTCCTGCCATTTGACATAAGCTGTCATCACACACCATACCTCAGTATATACATCACACAGATAACTTAGGATTCATGATATACCTGTAAGAAGAGACTTCTCTCCCTGGGCAGAGACTGAACATCTTCAGTAGTAGGATGCTGGTCCCAGTCCTTAGCAATGTCCCTCAGGAAGTCTGCCCAGTTGCCTGCATGGGGTCCCACTTCCTTGAAAAACGAAGGTCGGCGATGACCCATGGCTTCAGGTGACATGGTGACCCCTACCTGTGCTTTTAAAATAATTCTCCTGTTATTCCATTTTAAACATACTATATTATCCAAACTATAAAAACCCACTGGCCCTGTAAAACATTGGACTTAATCGTAATATATGTTAAATCGCAGAAAAGTATTTTGTGGTCCTCCAGCCCACCAGGGGGCACTTTCAAGAATGGCAGTACCATACCTGGCAATGTTGGAGCAGTCCTGCGTTTACGTGTGGAGTAGGCAGTGTTGTAGATGTGGTCCACCAGGTGGGGAAGGGTCTGAGTAAAGAAGGTCAGGTCAACTTTGTCCCGAATGTAGTCCTCTGCACGCTGCAGGAGGTCCAGCAAGCTTTGCAGGAATGAGCGCATCTCTGCAAATGCAATAGTCCTACATGTTAGAGAATAGGCTAGGAATTGATGAATTGAGACCTGATATAACTTATAATTTGTTCCCTGTTCACGGAAAAATTTTACTTTCCTCAAGATGATATACATAGTTCCAGGTATTTATTACTTTGCATCTAGTTCCATTAAATGTAAGCTAGCCAATAAGTCACAAGCTGGAAAAATAACGGCCAATAAGAAGAGTCAACCATGCAAACCACAAACCAGGTAACTGCTGCAGCTGAATATTTGCTTCACATCATTTGCAGCCATTTGCGAAAAGGTTTTGGCTTCGCTCCGCGAACGTTGGGCCACTCACGGCATTTCCTGAGGTGACCTCGACACCTCTCCTCCGCTGCCTGGCTGCAGACTGCAGCGTCCTGTGCAGGGGGGCACGACCCGGTGTAGAAGCGACACAGGCAGCTGAAGTCCGACCTCTGCTGTTCTTCAGGAAGCTCGGACATCTTCAACAGCTCAGTACACGTGGGCTCCCGGCTTCTGGAAGATTCTGCCGACGACAAGGTAGTGCGGACACAAATATAAGAAAAGGACAGTGTGGATCATGCAAAATGACACTACATTTGGGGCAATTATTGCCCTAAAGTCACAAAAAAGGCTAATTATAACAGGTACGTGGAACCGTGTCTACTGGAAGCGCACTTTGCATCTCCTCCAGGATCCAGTCAGAGAAAGCCGTGACCCGTGTGTACACCCCAGGCTTCCCCTTCGCCCCACAGCCGTCGCCCCAGGATGTGATGCCATACAGCTGGAAGCGACCAGAAGGCTTGTCCTGGTAGATCAGGGGTCCTCCTGAATCACCCTGCAACGTGGGCAATAAGAGCTAGAGCTCCAGTCCTTTTCTCTTAACTGATGGACTCCAGCAGCAGCCAGAGACTGACATTGTCTTGCTATCGGGGTAGATTTCCGTTTACATTTATTTTATTTAGCGGGCACTTTTGTCCAAGGCGACGTTCAAGTGAAGCAAATAGCACGTTACAAAGACAGTCGAGGGGGCAACTAGACGTAAATGCAGCCAGTCAGAAACCTACCTGGCAAGAGTCGACGCCGCCACTGAGGAAGCCGGCGCAGAACATGGTGTTGGTGAGCAGCTCCTTGCCCAGGGCGTTCCTGCACGTGCTCTGGGGCAGAAGGGGCACTCTGGCCTCCATTACTTGCTCAGCTGAAGGCCCATCTTACAGAAAAAGGTGGTCAGGCGAAAACATCACATCCATGCTGAACATCTGCTGACCGCCTGGGTAAGGCACTAAGAAGAGGACCCCCCCCCCCATACGCACCTTCATACTGGGAGCCCCAGCCAGCCACCAAGCAGGATGCCCCCAGCGGAGGATCCTGGCCGGATGGCAGGCAGATGGGGCTCACACGGTGTGACATCATCACAGGGGATGCCAGCTCCACCAGAGCGATGTCATTGTTGAAGGTTTTGGGATTAAACTGCAAATGCAGACAGAAGGACATAAGTCAAAGATTTCCATATGGAGGCATAGCTGGGAATCCAGTTGTCCTTAAAGAAGGCAGTTCATGGAAGTTTTACTTACACAAAGCGTCCTGAGGGCAGAACGAAAAATGATTGGTTCAGAGAGATAATGAATGAGATTGCAGAGGATGTGGGTCTAAGCAAGTATAGGAGGCAGGAATAGCCAATCAAATGCTTTGGTCCTCTAGTCCCTCCTCCTCTAGTTGTTTGGATCCACCTCCTTTACAATCTGTTTGGTTATTTCTCTGAACCAATCATTTTTCGTTCTGCCCTTAGAAACTTTTTGTGCAAGTAAAACTCCCACGAGTTTAGAAATTGTTCATTCCTTACACAGATGTACAAAAAAGGAAATACTGTACCGGTTTATATCTGTGTTGAAGGATTTCATAAGCAGACGAAATGCAGACGGAGCACAAAACTAGAATTTCAGGTGAAAGTCATACATGTAACAGAATCCAAGCCAGGGAGGCGACAGGAAATATGTAGTGGTACCTTTGGGTGAGTGATGATTCGATTGACCTTCATGACCTGCTCTTCAGGGTCAGTCTTGGTGATGTCAAACTCCCCCACCACCACCGTCCAGTAATTCTCACTTCGGCTGCTGTGTGAGCGGGAGGATGGAAACAAGGGAGATGAAACAGGCAGTTCTTAGCATCAAAATGTCAGTTTAACGAAGACAAAATGCAAAGTCTATCCTAAATCTGTGACAGGAAGCTTTAGCAACTCAGACCAAGCTTCTAATACAGTACTGACATAGAACATTGAGTAGACCACGAGTAGGATGATTCTTTCTTCTGCGGTTGACCCGTTCTATTGAATATATTTCTGTTGCTTGGTGTGTGGAATTGCTTGCTGGTCCAGCTCACCCCGAGAAGCAGTGGGCGGCTGTCATCACCCAGGCACTGTCCACCAACACCCCCCCGCACATAAACCCCCCATCCAGCTGCAGGTTCACCAGCCAGGGCCAACTTCCTGGGGTGGCCAACTTGCCACCCACAATCCTCGAGCGTGGCTGGGTGACGTTTTGGCCCGATGGGACCCGGTGCCCACAGAACTCTAATGGATACATCAAGGGAGGGGTGAGTGAGGAGAGGACTGAGAATTGAACAAACCAAATATGCAAATAAGGAGTCATGTGACAGGTATCAGTTGGTCACATGGAGCTGGATGGCAGAAGGGCAAGCAGATGATTGGATGCTCACCTTTCATGCCCGGCTGAGGGTTGGGCAGGAGCTCAAGGCTGCGTATGGCGCTGAGGAGGCTACACCGGAGCACGCGTGCGCTGCAGCTCTCCCCCATGACACGTACACAGCGCCCCCCGTCCCTCTCAGCCTCTGGGCAGCGCAGGCGATAGAAGCCACACGCTTGGCTCAGCGCCCAGTTCCGTTCCCCCTCGTCCGGCAACTTTTGAGCCTCCCCTATGGTCTCGCAGGTGGGCTCCTCCAATGCCGTGCCTGCGGCTGCTGGAAAGTTCCATTGTGTGTGTGACAGGGGGTGGGGTGGTTCTTAATAATAATAATAATCAATCCTGTATCGTCCCACATGGGGAAATTCTTAATTTTAATTGCACTGGTATATGGTTGGTTTATCAACAAAGCTTGTCACACCAGTAACACGCTGCTTCCTCTAAGGATCAGTTATTTAAGCTCATCTGATGCTTCATGATGTCATGTATGAGCCACGTGACCATCATGTGACGATGGTCATGTTCCTGCAGCCAAACACTAAATCTGTTATATTGCTGTGTCACGTTTAGACATGTCCTTCACTTCACCCGTGATTGACGGGGATGGAAGGGAGCTTGGCTTCTTACCGCAGGGTCCAGAGCGCCGCCCGCAGTCCTGGAACAGGCACGGCACGCATCCCCGGCAGATGGACTCGGCCCAGCTGCGCTCTGACGCCGCCAGCTCCAGGGCTGTCAAAGCGCTGGCCAAGGCCGCCTCCAGAACCACGGTGCCGCGATCAGACAGAGCTGTGGGGACGATGTGGACCCACGTGGCAATAGGTCAGCATCAGAACACACGGTACCGCTAGGCAGTAGCCCAGGTGCTCATAGGAGTGGTAGAGCTACTGCTCCAGTGTGGAAATACGCCCCCATCTGGCCAGACACACCCTTGTCCCCAATCACCCACGTCGCCATAACGACACATTGGCACAGAGCTTGTTAGCACCTACAGACGCAGCACGTGAGACCACACTCATTCTGGGGGAGTCGCCAAAGAAGCCGGAGGTTGCCCCAGCCCCCCCCCCCCC
>JAODJW010000027.1:327821-346131 GCA_026777045.1 Hyperopisus bebe | reverse complement strand
CCCAGCCCCCCCCCCCCCAACGCACCCCCAACTCCACCGGCCCACCAAATCTTCTTCAGAGCCCAGCAATTGAGTACCGCTAATGACGGCATTTCTGATTGAAGATTTAATTAGTGCCTCTCTGATTAGGCGAGGGGAGCAGGCAGGCGGGGGGGGGGTAAGGACCATGTTTTACACTCTGCTACACTTTCCTGCCTTGTTTTTATTTATTATAGTTTTTATGTTTAGTCTGAAGGAGGCAATAATTCCATTGTACCATATACATCACAATGCATACTAAAAATGCAATATATTGAGGTTATAATATGGAAAAAATCTAGGTGCATATTTTGTACTCGTTCAAACAGAGAAATCAGGGCACCCGCATCCTGAAGCTGAATGAAAGTAAATGAAGATGAAGTTGCTCTTGCTAACCAACAGATCTCACTTTGTGATACTGGTCCCAGGTCTGCTGAAGCACAATAATTTGGGAAGGATTTGAGTAAATCGGTGTTAGATTTTGATACAACTATACAGGGTTTAAAACACAGACTTCCTTTCTGTATCCTAAACAGAAAGGTCAGCAAAATTACTGCATCTAAGGGTCAGCAATTCAGCAGGACTGAAACCCTGAAGCAGTGACCTTCTGACAGAAGGACACTAACCCTAAATAACAGAGATTGCTTATTGTCATGGTTTGAGCTGTTGCAGGCAGCCTCCCCCGATGAGGCAGATGGTAGGTGTCTAAATGTGATCTCAGGTCCCACAGAACTCATCCCACGGAAAAATGGTGGGGGTGTGTTAACACCTCAGAGGTACATACCTTGCAGTGCACTGGCTGGCATCCTGTATGTTTCTCTGGCTGGGGGAGCAGCAGAAACTTGGCCCAAAATCAGCAGGAGGGCCAGCAGCATAATGAGAGCAGGCAGTATATAAACAAAAATTCAGAAATTTCAAAAGCTGTCACCACTTGCAGAAAAAATTTTGACACCCTCCCCAACCCCCAGGGCCTTTTGTCTCACAGTTTCTGTAGCAACCGTCTGCCTCCTTACTGGAACAGGCCTCTCCCACAGTCGCATCTGTCTACAAGTTTATGTAAGTAACAATACATGCATAGCAGCCTCTCATATATATAGAGCCACTTGGGGCACAATGGGGGGTGGAGGCTGGGATGAGAGGGAAGGGGAGGAGCTATTGTCCTGTGGCCAATGAGCAAACAGGATTCATTAAGATGGTCAGAGCAGGGTGCAACTCGCCAAGACTGGAAAAAGAATTGCGGGCACAATTGTGGAAGGGGGTGGAATTCATTAGCATTAAACACAAACTTGGGGGTGAAAGATGGACTATATTGAAAATGGTGAGGAGGAGGGAAAAGCTCTGGTGATGGAGATGAGAGAGAAGAGAGAACAGGCGAATGAGAGGGAGAGAGAGAGACTCAATGGACGCATTGTCCTCAGGACTGTCTCACTTCAAAGCCGCCCCCTAACGATCACAACCCCGCTGCCTCCACTGATCATCCTGATGCTTTTATCTCAGCCATTAAAATATTGCAAGTTCACATCACTTTAGTCAATCCCAGTTGAACCAAAACTCATTGCATTAAAAAAAAAACATATATTTAGCAGCAGCAGCATGTCTTCAGATGGAACAGAATCGTCAATTGCATGTAGAGTGTGAAACACCATGTTCGGTACAGAGGAGAATGACCTGGTCACATAAGTGTGTGCGTGCGTGTGGTCAGGGTTAGTAACTTGGCATCCCTGAGCCCTCCCTGTCCAGGCCTTGTTCTGTGCCAGTCGGAAGATGAAACACACCACTATCACCGATCACCCCTCCACCCCACCCCCCCAATTTACAAACCTCCCGCCAATAGGACCCAGGTCTCACAGTGACACTGCGATCTGTGTGCTAACTTGGACAGAGAGAGATGGCATGGCATAAATAGATGGTACCCTTTCATCCCCCCCCCCCTCCCCGCACCACCACCCCCCAGGCTCTGAACTCCTTTGAGTACACAGCCCCCTCCCATCCCAGATGGAACAGAGACACATATTCCCTCTTTGGGCCAATCCGCTGTCCTCTATCTCTCTGGCAGCCAGTGAGACAGATGCCCCATCCTGTCCCATCCTGACCCCCACCCCACCTGTCCAGGCTTTGGCCAAGAATCCACACACACACACACACACACACACACACACACAGTAAAACAAGTCACAGCACGACAGAAAGTGACATGGGCACAACTTTGCTGTTAAAGCACTTTCATGCACTTTTTAAGAACACAAGTTACTCACTGGCTCTGAATGCCTCTAGGATCTTCCATTGGTTCTTAAAATGTAGGAAAAATATTAAGCTATGTAAGGATGCAAGGCTTATTACAAAGCCATGGGGGACCTGCCCTTGGAAAAAGTACCAATTTGTACCTATAATTTGGTACTGGGGCTGTATCCTCAAGGCTCTGCCAACTGTACCCTGCCAACTTTAAATGTACCTTTTAGTCTAATTTAAGGTACATAAATGGTCTCCTAGGAACATCTTCATGGTACAAACAGCATTAACGTACCAGTGATATAAAATCTTCACAGTCCATTTCTGTACTTTAAACAGTACAAATTCCTACAGCTAATGGTCCAATTCAGAGACTTTTGAGGGTACAGCCCCAGTGACAAGCTAAGGTACAAATTGCTACAGCTAAGGGTTCAATTCAAAGACTTTTGAGGGTACAGCCCCAGTGACAAGCTAAGGTACAAATTGCTACTCTTTTTTCTGACAGTGTGGAGTCCATCCTAAGCAGCATAGGGAACAAGGCAGGGTACATTAGTCAGGATGCCGGTCCATTAGAGGGCACAGGCCTGCCCACCCTGCTGCTATACCAACATTTATTCTACCGTCAGAAGCAGCACCAGCACCAGTCTGCCCTCCACATTTATACAGTCCAAATTTCAAAATTTGAGTCTATGTTAGGATTTCGTCATTTTATTCATTTGACTTCCTCTGCCGGCCCCTGGAGGATGGGCTCCCCCATTTACCCTGGTTCCGCCCAAAGTTTCTTCCTTCTAGAGTTTTTCCTTGTCACTGTCGCCTCTGGCTTGCTCTCTGAAGGATTTGGGTGGGGGTAATGTAAAGCGCTTCGGAACAATGTAATGTTGCAGGAACGTGCTACACCAATAAAATTGAAGACATACACACGCAATGGAAAAAGAGCAAACCAACTCCAAACAGGGCTTGTAGCTGGGTTTCGAACCTAGAGCAACAAGGCAAATAAATGCTACCCTCTAGACCAGCATGCCAGCCCCAGCTCAAGATTAGTTTAGGAAGCAGGTTTAGGAAGGACCTGCGAAAAGAGGCATTCCCAACAGAACTTTTAGCTTAATGGGTCCTTTGGGAGAGGGTCAGTGCGCACATTTATTCCCAGCAGCTTCCACCGTTCATGTACAGGGAATGCAGAACGATCCCTCTGAAACCTACCTGAGTGGCACCAGGGTTCTGCAAAAGGAGAACGAGCCGAGGCAGCTACATAAAGTGACAGCAAAGAGGCAGGGCAGCGGCGTGGGACAGGAGGACGTCACACAGCCATGGGGAGTGCCACCCAAGTATTATGCACGGTTACAAAAAACCCCATCGGCATTGTTTTGGGGGTAAACAATCAAGAAGTAGGTCACTGGGATAGAGGAGAAAAAAGCCCCATAATGCCCCACAAACTGTAGGGAGCGTGCCCCCCCCTGGGAACACCCAAGCGTCTGCAGTACTCCAGTAAAAAGGCCACATTTGTATTCAAACAATCTTTTTCATATTATAGCCTCATAAAGATAATTGGCCAGTATCATAAACAAAAATGACAACTCATATGTCTGAGGAACAAAAATACATTTAAATCACCACCACCCCCCCCCCCCAAAAAAAATAGGGTTTCAGCGTTATCTGCCTTTAACTTGATTAAGCAAAGCATTCAGATCACGAATTACATTTTAACTGCAGCAACACAAAAATCAGGAACTTTTGAATGATTAAAAAAACAATACAAAACAACAAAAAGTGTAAGATTAGGCTACTTAAAATACAAGTCAAACTAAAGTTTAGCCTCTGCTTATAGCAATAAAATGCAATTTGCATGCAGGTTTGTTAACATACAAATGAACAAACATTACAAAGACTTGCACATTAATTCAATTTCAGATTAGAAAAAAAACTAATCACCAATCAAGTGGTCAAACCTTATACTATTTCATAACTAAAATAAAATGATATTCTGATTGAACCTGCCGAAATAAAATGTAGTTTGATCATTATGGCCATAGGAAAAACAGTTTATGAAATACAACTCTCTTCACCCCCACAGTGAAGTACCTAAAGATCCAGTACAACAGCCCCCCCTAGAGGGCCAATTAGTTATTGCTGTAGATGTGTCTGCGCCTCCTCTTTGCATGCCTTCCTTAATGGTGGCCAGCAGCCTGTGCTGATCCTGGCACCCTCCTGTTCCACAGAGCAGTCCATATTCTCCAGGTGTGGTTATCAGCAACTTCTGGATGTCAGAAACCTAGAGACCCAGCCAGAAACCAGGCAGACACCACACAAATCAGTCACTATCGTCATTTCCTACTTACTACTAATAATTTGAACATTTCGCAGAATAACATAAAGGTCGGCACCCTTGGCCCCCACTCCATGACGCACCCCCACCTCAGCCTTCATGAGCTACTGAACTCTGGAGACGCCTTGCTCGAAACTGGCCGATCCTGTCGACCTGCAACTCCACGGCGCTCATTACAGACCAGCAGCTGCTACACCTGCAGAGACACCTCGGGTCGACCATGTTTTGAACAGTCTGCCAGATTAACCCATGCATTAGTGATAGACAAAATTCCACTTCGTGAACCATTTGCTGCATTTTTTGACCCCACTAGATGGTGCTCTTGGTCTGCTTTGGGGCATATTTTGTGCCCTTTTTTGAACAAAAAGCACACACATACATTGTGAGCAATTTAGAGAGATGCCAATTAGCCCAACTCAAAGGACTACAGCAGTATTTTACAATCCAGTCCTAGGGGACCTGCAGACAGACCATGTTTTTGCTCTAGCGGGAACTAGTATGGAACAAAAAATGTGGTCCATGTGTGGATCCTTGAGGACCAGACTGGGAAACATTGGGCTACACGGAGAAACCTGCATGACACGGGGAGTACATGTACCTTCCACAAACACACAGAGTGAAGGCAACATTTAAACCCCCAACCTCAAGTGTGAAGTGAGAGTGCCCCCATCCACCAACTCCAGCTAATATCCTAGAGCTAAACCTACTTAAAAACATCATTAGGAGGACTATACTGCAAAGTAAAGCCATGATTTCCCTCCAGGTTCCCCATAACTGTTCTCTTCCTGATCCATCCTGCATACCACTCCTGCAGGGTGCGGGCGATGTGACCCATCTCCCTGGGTCGGACATCCCGGCCAATGCAGGCTTCCAACTCCAGCAGCTGCCTGCGCTGGTCCAGCTTCCCACGGATTACGTCAGCATAGACGGCGTCAATGAACAGGTCCTCCAGCTGCCGCAGGCTTCTCAGCTCAAGGTCCTGAAGCAACATGGAGTATGGGATACACTGGGGGGGGGGGGGTCAAATGGGCCTCTTTACTGGCTCAGGTATCATTCATATACCCCCCAAAGTTTGCCAGAATATTCATAAAAAAGGTACATGAAGAAGTGTCCCACCTCCAAAACAAAACACTTCCAAGGAAAATAGTGGAATTTTATTTGATTTAACAGACAAAAATCTTTCCCAGGGAGCTTCTCACTATATGGCACTGCATTGTCTAGTGATGGGACATAATAGTGTTTCATGAACCATTTGGTGTATTTTTTGACACCACTAGATGGTGCTCTCTGTTCAAATAAAGAGCATAAAGCATGCCCCAAAGCTACAGTGTACCTGCATAGAACCAGCCAGACTGACAAAGGTTAGCTGCCTCAGTTTGTTCTTCTGGAGATCTGTTAGTAGAGGAAGGTTGACTTCATTCTCTGAAAAAAAATAAGATTAATAAAAAAGACATGTATAGAATACATAAATATGACACATAACATAATTTTATGTAAAGCTTCATTCAAAACACTCAAAACAAAAGAAACAAAATGCACCTTACCTTTGTAGTCGAGATAAGTTCCATAAGCAAATATATTTAATAACTGGGAATATTCCTTGTAAGGACCCTTGGAAACCTTTGGCAAAAGGAAAACTTATGCTTTAACCAGAGGTGTATTCATGAAGCCTTGTAGTGATCTAGGTAGTGTTAACAGACATCTTACTTAAACAAGTGCCGTTGTATTCAGCTTGGAAATAGTGACATCGTGTGGAGGAATTCTACATTTCAATTAATATCAGATTAATTGAACTGGATCACAAGCTTGGAGGTGCTAGATGGACAGTATGGGCCGTCAATTACAAAGGCCATGAGATTGTGTCTGGTTTACCTCCTGGACGTGAGGCAGATCCAGAAACTCTCCATAGACGTACACCCCTGGGGCCTCCAGCAGCTGATTAATAAGGGCTATTAGCGCTGCCCCCTTCGTGTTTTTGGCCAGCAGAATAAACGGTTCAATAGGGCTGTTATGTTTCTGCTCCCCTGCCATTGCAGTGAAATCTATAATAAGGAAGAAATACATAAATGATCGGTAGAAATCATTCCGGACAATAATAATCTAGGTGGGCAATAAATTGAAACTGAAGCAACAATCTAACAAAGTTGTCAATAGTCAAAGGCACTTAACTACTACTTAAGGCTTGTGACAAAAAGTTGCACTTAACAGCACAATTAACTGGCTTAATATACTCAAGTAAACGTGCGATTATTAAAAACATTTTTTATATGATGTGGCTGGTTAGACGACTACCAGATTTTCACACAACATCAATAGGGCAGCAAAAACACTAAACGCTGACTTGGTTATACAAAGACTGGCGCATTAAAAAAATAATAAACGGCAACAAAACCGGTGAGTCCTGATAATTCCTTAATGACTTTTCATATCATTCAGCCAGCCAGTTACCTAACCTTTTCGTGCTTGTTTTAAGGCTATTCGGCGGTGTAAAATGCGCACGTACGCAAACAGCGGCTTTGGCCGTCATTTACTAATAAAATGATCGGAAGCTGCAGACGAAGAGCGGGCATCTGTGCACGCGCGCTACTTGTATCACCGCCTGACTTCGAGTTCATGGTTATAATTGGCTTATATTTAAATATAATTGGTGTGTAACTCTACTAGGCTACTGCTGCAAATGCAGTTTTAGTTTAAAGGTTACCTGTGCCCAAGGGCATAACTTTGGGTTGAGCATCAGGGGCTGAGGTCTCCTCTCATTTAATGGGTTCCGGATGGGTTACAAACCCACCCCTCAAAATTTACGCTCATGCATGGTCGCTAATTTAAAATCTTAAAATCTTTGAGTTGCCCAGTGGCTCAGTACGTAAAAACAAGTTGTTTTTTGTGGCCGCCCGTGTTTATTAAAGTGTTCGTGTGCACATTTACACACATGATAGCTCCCGCTACGCGCTGTTTACTAAAGGCAAACATCGTCTCCATGGGCACACCAGTGATCCCCGGGAACGGCGGCTTCCTGATTCAATTTAGGCCACCGAAACTCATCTGCTAAACTTTGCTGCAGTCATCAGAAGCATGATTTAAAAGTAACAGTGTAAAAAGAACGGCGGCATTATGTTGTCATTACGGTAATGTTAATGATGTCCCCCCCAGTAACATTATCATTGTGTCTCTGTGTTAATTACAAATAATAATGCAAAATTGCATAAAATGACAGGAGAACTTTTTACACTGGCGGTTGCTTTGATCTAGATCTGAAAACATACCTGAAATTGTTGGCGCAGTACTCTGTACTGTAGAATTCCTAAGTATATTAATGTGTAAGTTCAAGATTAAAGATTATAAATCTAAATGCATTTCTTAAAGTCTTTGCCAGCTATTAGGGATGTCATTTTTCAAAGCAAATGGCCAGAATGGTAATGAAATGTTTTCCTGTGTGTTTGACAGAACTGCAGTAGATGTGTCTGTTCTTTTACCATTTAAAGAAAAGGTTCACAATATATACAGTATATAGTAGTTTTCTGCTGTGGTACAAGGTGGTGGTCCTTTTAAAGCCAGCATTGATCGGCTTGTGTTCATCCTAGGCTTAAGAAGGGATAGAATGGACAAAGGAAATAGCAAAGGCAAAACATTTTAGTTATCAGATCAAAAAAACAGTTAAATGGAATTAGCAGTGTGAAATATACCACATGTTGCCCTGAAGAAGATGTAGACACTTCACCCAGTAAAGAATGAAATTAAACAGGAGTTGCAAATATTTGGATGTCAAATTGAGGCTTGGTGGATTTTACTGCCATTTAGTTCCTTATCTGTGTCTTCTCGAAGTTGTCAGATATGACAAGATTTTGAAGTACATTTATTCATTTTACAAAATGTCACATTCTCAGGATTGTATTTGCTGACACACACCAGTGAAGATAAAAATGAATCAAATATCGGTATATGTATACGTAACCCAGTCAAATACATTTCACAATATGTGATGCAAATGTTTGGACTATGTAAGAGGCATTACTTATGGACCAATTAATCACCTCAATTATTTTAAAAAGGGAAAGACTGATTAACAACTTGACAGTGCCTGTCAGTTTCCTAATGTATTGATTTCCAGGTTAGATGTTGCATCTGATCTTTTTCAGGCTTTTTGGAATTGTTAATGCATCTGGACTGACACTGCCACCACTGGTCCCGGAGGTCTCAAAAATCAGTGCTGCAGCAGTTAGGGCCAGAATGAACCAAAGGACAGTGACCACCATTGCAGTGTGACAGAGGCTCTACTATCCAACTCTGGGAGGCAACCTTTTTGGTTGCTTCTCATGTTCCGTGGTAAGATGGCAGCTTAAGTATCCATCACCTTAGTGGAGATGCCCAGCCACTATGCCGGCGATGGGGGGGCACCACTCATATCACATGCTCCTCTTAACAAAGAGCAACATTCTACCCTCCATCTGGTAGTTCAGCACAGAAGGAGAATATCATAGATTAGTCAACAATCCCAGAGTGTTGGTTCTTCAAGATCTTAATGGCACTTGCGCTCAGGGAGTTCTCTTTTTAGGTGATGTAACCTTGTAGAATGAAGTGTGCTGATTAAGTTCTTGTGAAACTTCTTTGCATATGTGCTGTGCAGTTTTAAATATGCATGAAAATAGATATTCGTTTCTGCCGCCTACTGTGGTACGTAGCCAGTAGTAGCCGACAGATGGCGCCACAAGACAAATGTAACAGTTGTGGTGTCTTGCTCTGTAATTAAGGGTAGATAGATTTTGATTGGAAGCGATTCAGCTGAATAATCCAATAACTGAATACATTGAGTCGCATTTAATTATTTAGTACCAAATATTACTGGGGTAAATAATGTACATTAACAACGGGGAAATTTTAGCTTGGTTTTTGGCCAAAGTCAGATTGCAATTAGTTTAAAGACATTGATTTAGAAGATAACTAATAATAATCGGAATACGGTGATGGGGTAAAATGAAGAGTGTAATTTAACTTCACAGGCTACATAAAGAGAATACTGAGGGGCAGTGGTAAGAATATTAAACTAAATCGAAAATTCTGATTAAAACCGTATAAAAGCAGCGAAAAATTCAATGAAATTTTAATGTCAAAAAACAGTGTGGCGTATAAAGTTACACAAATAGTTAATATATTGAAATAATATGTAGGTTTGAAATCAACATCGACTTTAGTTGCCGCGACATAATCATGATCAGGAACATACTGTTGATAAGTCAAAAACCTCCAACAGAAACGAATTATTACCAGTAAATTACTTTGACAGCGAAATGAACTATGGAGCCAACTGCGAAACACACCACTAATGGTTTTTTTCGTGGTCTTTCTGGGAACGTTTCCATGGTTTCTGGCGATGTTCTGACCCGTTAGTGTTCATTAAGATGCGTCGGATCAAATTATATCTAGTTTCTATGTCAGCTCGACTAGAGGATTAAGTGCTCCTGTGAAAGCGGACACCTCGTTACGCTTGTTATCCGAAAATGAAAAGAGAACACCTCGAATGCGACCTTCCAGCTACTTGCATAGGCAACCATGCACCTACTGCTGTAGAAATATACAACACAAGTTTACGAGGGACCGTGTTTTTTTTCTTTTGCATCGAACGCATAACTTAATATCTCAACTAACTTATTTGCAGTGAGATTTAAAAATGCTATGGACTGTTATGGAACCCCGTTAACACTTATGTCCATATTTACATAAAATGAACGTATGAAACTCCGTTCCAATTAAGGATGTAACGCGTGCAGCTGCGACCGACGCACGGAACTCACGCTACTACACCAAACCGTTTCAAACCAGCTAAGTGCGTTCAAATTCTTTAACTTTAGACCATTTCTCGATCTTAATTAAGTCCCTAATCTCGATTGTAATGCTCAACAAAAGCTAGATATGCAGGGTGTTTTGTGTGTACTCTTTCACGGTAGGCCTAAATCAAACGCCACTGTAATGGCGTGATTTTCGTTACCGATTAGTTACTATCTATAGTCAAAACCAATTGCTTGGACACGACGCAGTTTTCTCGTTTGCCGTTCTCCTCAAACTTAGTTTTTGCAACTAAATCCTCTGGACACCCGTTTGAGGTTAAAGTCATTATAATATATTTTTGCGTTAAGTTCTGACTTTACAGGAGCATAGCCAAGCTGTAAATTAGTTTGCAAACATTCCTCGCTGTTATGCTATGGATTCATACCGCGAAAACGTTGTGGTATTTTTTAATATATATATTATAATTGCATGTATATTGCATACATGCAATGTAACTGAAATTGCTCTTTTAGGATCGGCAGTGCAGCGTAAAAAAAGTTTGGGTACCATTCGGATGCCTCAGGATGCTTTTCGTACCAAGCCAGAATATAACGTAATATGTTTTCTTTTATTGCGGTTATTTCTAATGATATGAATAAAGAGTCAAACGGTGAACAATCACTGCGGAGCTGAATGGGCGTGACTCCATGCTTATCCATGCCTTGGAGGTCTGCCGGAGTAGACGCGTCTCGATCTGTCGCCAGTGTGCGCCCCTCCTGCGTCCCTGGAGAGCTCCCAGAACACGGAGCCGAGGTGCTCTGTCCCCCGTCCCCGAGCGTCCATCGCCCGTCCCCGGCACAAGTGGACAGGGATGAGGGGAAAGAAAGCGTCCGAACGCTGAAAAACGTTTATTTCCCCCGGCGCAAGATACAATACAGTAAGTGTGTACTGAAAAGCTCCAATAACCTGCCGTTATATCTTATTTATATTATTTCCTTTGGAAACTAATGCATACTTTCATTTTTGATGTTATTTTAACTTAATTGAATAGCATGGCTGCTATAGCCTAGTCACACTATGCAACTCGTCTCCACCTGACAAGAAACTTTCGCTTTAGTACCATTGTTGTCTAGGAAATTGATTATGTTTTTGTGCCTTTTTCAGTTATATAATGAAATTATATGTATATGTGTTTCTGGGCGATCTCATGCCCAACAAATATGTAGTCCCATTAAAACCACTTCATGAAACAGCTGAATAACCGCTACAGGCAAGGATGGACTAGGAACAAAAATCAGCCCCAGAATTTACAGCCTTTTTCATTTTTTTCCCACTCCCGTGAGGTTGTTTATCGTTCTTGGTCAACGGATGCAGCGGCCGACCAGTCAGTACATTACTGACTATAGGCGTAACACATCACCCCACAGATATCGGAGTGGTATCGATCAAACGTTATCCATTTTCGAACCTGTAAATGTGCATAAGATAAAAACATAAAAACGGTATATTTCATATAATGTCTCGGGTGGTAAAGAGTTTGCATCACCTGACGTACCAATTTTACGCGCAACGTTGTCGAATTAGATGAAAAAATAACGAAACTGGTTTGTAGCCTGAGTGCTTTAGAATAACTTCTTGGAGAATTTTTTTGAGGTGAAAATGTAAGATGTTCCGTGGGCAGTGAGCGACTCTGTTGGGTACGAGCTCGTTTGTAGATACATTGGGATGTGCTGCTCAAACTTCCCTAATAGGTAAAATGCCGGAATGATTGTGTGTCAACATCTTATAATAATCCGCGTGCTTTCGTTGCGTGGATTTCAGGTAGTTATATAAAAAATTATTAGCCCTTGCAACATTATTGTCGTTGGAAGGGCGACGACTTGCGCATTTTCCCGTGATCTGTACACAGCGCCCGGTTGATCCAGCGTGATGGTTATTTAGTGAGGTCCCTGGGCAGATGGCCGGTGTTGATTTTGACTTGAGAATGAATGTAAAATGACCATCACCTGGGCAAAAATAAACAGTAACCGGTCACTATACCTGCAATCAGCCTTAGTGAGCTGCAGGCGCTGCTGCTAGTCTACGTGGCCTCACCTTCTGGAGCAGAATATTTTCTTGGTTTATAATTTCAACAAAAGCTCAAACAGTTTGTTGGTTTCTTAAGTTGTTCTACAGTGTAGTAGAAAAAGGTGAGCTCTTCCAGTGAGGATGGGTTAAACTTATGTGTAAGAAAAGGAAGAATTCTTCGTTAAGAATTAACTGGCTGCTTACAATGCAAAGTGCACTTTAAAATCTTAGCTATGCATCTGATATAAATGTCCAGGGGGGTTGCTGGCATGGGTGTAGGGGTGAGTTTGCTATCGGGGGACACAACCTAACAATTTAAATGTAAAGGTCTATTTTTGCAGTTCATACACCCCTGGTTGGATGAATGTTAAGTAACATCTGTGCAATTTAATCAGGATTTTCAGCATTTAACAGGTCACCTTAAACTCCCCTTTCCCATCAAATATTGAGTTCAGATATCAGTCATGGTTTGTAATAATGGTAAATAGGAAGGAGGGGTTTTTTTTGGACTTCTTGAATTGTTATACCAAAATGCCCCCCCCGCCCCCCCCCCAGCAGTGTGCTGTGGCCCCACTCATTTAAAGCTAGTGACTGGCCCGCACCTCTGGCTAACTACATATGCAGGTAACAAACTCCAGCTTGGAAACCCTGAGTCTGCATGGTGAGCGTGCACAGACCTCCCGGCGAGCGTGCACAGACCTCCCGGCGAGCGTGCACAGACCTCCCGGCGAGCGTGCACAGACCTCCCGGCGAGCGTGCAGTGGCCGGAGGTCAGTACACCGTTGACTGAGCGGTTAATGATTGAGCTGCACCTTAAGGGAATCGCTCGCCTGTCTCGCTCGTTGCCACGCAGCTGTGGACACGGAGCAGCCCAGGAGCTGTTCTGGCCTGCAGTTTCAGGACCGACTGCAGTTACCATGAGAACAGACTGGTGCTTTAGCATACAGGAAATGTAGCTGCTGTTCATTAGCCCAAGACCACATAGTTTGGTAGCTAGCCATACAGCTAACGATTTAGGGTACATATCAAAGAAGTGAATGTTTTTTTCCATTTATCTGTTTCCTGATTCATGCACTGATAAAGCTTACATTCCCCCTCCAACTCGCCATGGACCCAATTCAAGGCTTCGCAGACAGGAGGGGAGGAATCGCCGACCTCCTCACTTCCTGCTGACTTTCCGCCCGTTCTCGCACCACCCACCCCGTCCACAATGCCGGGCCTTCGGAACCGCTCCAGCTGGGAGCCACTGCTGCTCAAAGCGTCCTGCATCAAGTCATGTGCCATCGGGTACTCGCTGGGCATCACCAGCCGGCTCACCTACGCCAACACGGAGATGGTATCAGTGGAAGGTGAGAGGAGGAGCGTTGTGGGTCACATTCCCTGCCCTATATCATTAAGGGCCACTGGATTTCTTAATAAATATCCGGTATACTGACTCTTGGTTTCGGTTAAATCACTGTTTGTTTGACATCAGATCACTGGACGTTGTTTACTGTGTTATCAACTGGCTTGTTATTTTTAGTTATTTTACTTCTGAAATTACTCACCTAGGACTGAAACCACAAGTCTATTTATTTTTTCCTGTCCAGTTCAATATGCATAATAGGTCTTGAGGTGGGGTCTAGTTTCCTAGCAACACCCATCCATGTCTCTGATGGCCATCACTGGTCTCTTGGCTCCCCAAGGTGTGTTTGTGTACCCCCTGGGGGAGAAGGAGGTGGTGGTGGGGTTCGAGGCGACCGTGGCCAGTCGTGCAGTGGGCGTGCAAGTGCAGAGCCGCACCAAGCTGGGAGACTGCTGCCTAGACTGCTGTCCCAGCAACCATCTGGATGCACAGTCCGGGAGCGGCAAGGACTGTGGGTGCTGCGGCACCTTTGGTCGCGACGTGCAGTGCAGCAACGGTGAGTATCTGCAGAGCTTTAGTCCCACAGATTTCTGAGGAGACTGAGCTGATGGACACCTACGAGTCTGCAGCATCAAGCAGGGACAGACATAATCAGCCAGCAAAATAAACAATATTATAAAATCTCTGATTACCAATAAACTTTGTTTTTACCGCTGAACAGATTATTAGCCCAGTGCATTGTGGGATAGCAGGATGTGTGTGCTGTCACATAACAGCCGGGGAACCTTCCCCTCAAGCAGCAAATGCCTTTATTAATCTTGCGTAATCAAATTGCTCTGTGGTCTGCAGTGGGCACTTAAAGGTAAATGGATTAATTTTTGGCTCACACAAATCACCTCCGCTTCAAAACAAATGTTCTTTACAAAATGGTCAAGGAATCTGCAAAGCATTTTATTCTGTTTCTTCCAAATGGGAATGATTTCCATATCGTAGTGATTTGTTTATCCAGAGATCATACCATAGAATTATAGTGTGTTGTGCTGGTTTTAACGTCCAACATCATTTGGATGTAGCAATAAATGGCATGAATGAATGATTTGTTATAACCAGCGCTAGTTAAGCCAAAGTTCTTGACCCCATTGCAGTTTCTGCATGGAGGAGTTCGATTGCCAGCTGTGTTGGGAAGCGCCTTGTATTTGATGACTGGGGGGGTCTACTGCAGGGCACCTCGTCCTGGACGAGGATCTGGAGAGGACCACATTCATTGTCAGTACCGGAGTCATCGGCCCGCTGGACCTGGTGACGGTCATCTTGAGTACAACCATGGAGCTGCCCACACTCGAGAATGGTGCAATCCACGTGGTTTACCCTTTGGTGCTGAGCCCTGTGGTCAGAGGAAAGCTGGTTCCAAACAGGAATGAGCACAGCGGGCGGTGGGATGAAAATGGGTATGCAATTATTTCCTCAAAGAACTGCGTGTCTGTATTTCATCTGATGATATGTGCATGTACCAATCCCCCTTCCCCCCATCCTCCAGACCTACCAGCTGCTTTGGGGGTGCCTCAGGGAAACAGGACCGCCCCCCAGGCTCTCACCAGCGGTGTGCCCATGCCATCTTCACTAGCACCGCCACCAACTACCTGCCCTACGAGTTCCGTTTCCAGCTGCTTGTGCGGGGAGCCTGTCTCCTCGCAGGTATGCCTGACTTCCACCAACTAGACCACCTCCTTGCATGACTTCACACTTTTCCAATATCTTCAGATACACCTCAACATCAGTCCCTGCTCCTGAGAATGGCCTGCAAGAATAGGCTAGCTAAAAGGCTTTTGGTCTCCATATTCTCCATTGGTGTGTAGAATAACATTTAGTGATGAAGGGCTGGCAGTTATCCCAGTAGAGAAGACCATAGCATTGCTGTACCCTCCCCCATTATTTCTGTCATTGTGCAGGACCTGGACTGTCCCGAGCGAATTGGACCATCTGCACTGAGGGCAGAACAGCTGATGTTTTAACCTTTCACCGAAAATCTAACAAACTCAACATAAATGTTGGCAAAATGCTCTGACTGGAGTATCAAAAGGTAGAAAATTCAAGGTGTAGATGTTTGAAACAGCACCTATGAATGGAAGGAGTTTTACGGTACAAATCTCATAACGCATAAGGAATTGGCAAAGTGAGTCGGCACTTAGTGAATCGAATGTCATACAGGGAATTACTGAAGCTGAACTCATGTCACCCTGTTGAAATGAACTCAAAAGATATCGGGGGTGATTCTCAAACCTTTAAGGAACTGCATGAGTAGTAAGGACACTCTGGGTATTGACCAGTATGTGACCCCCAACCAGGCCTGGAGAGCCCCACCCACGCCCTGCGGGCCGACGCAGACCCCAGTGCCCAGTCGGCCTCTGCTACCTACATCACTCTGGCGGAGGAGCACCCCTACGACCGACCTGTGGAGATCATACTGCACTTGAGCGGTAAGCTAGGGGCCTTAAGAACGACTGAAGCTCAAAATGCAAACTTTTCTTTTCGTGGGTATTAATAAAATTCAGCATGCCGATAGCACCGCTTGTTTCCATCTGGAAAGATTCCAGGACCCAGTGTTCCTTTAAGAGCTTATGTCAAGGAGTCGTTCATCAACAAGATCAGTCTGGTGAAGTGTCCCAGCACTACATAAACCCCTTGGTGATCGGGGATGGAGCAGATCCCAAATGTCCTGTCCTCCACAGAACCACACTGTCCCCAGGTCATCTTGGAGAGGGGCCGTCTCACCTTCCAGGAGTATGAACAGCAGATATACACACGTCGTGATTTCAGTCGATATGCCAGGAAGGAGGCGGAGCCTGAGAAGAAGGTGAGACTGAGCTATGATCCTGGCACTCTAATGCATTGTTTTTGTGTTGCTTGTTGGGATGTGGGTCACTGCCAGTTTTTCCCTCAGCTGGAGTTTGTGAGGAAGAGATTCCACAAGGACATCTTGTTCAACCCAGTTCTGATGCTTAACTTCTGCCCTGACCTGCTGAATGAGCCGATGGAGCTGCACCGGGCCACCCGTGAGATATTCTTCCTTCTGGACCGCAACAGTAACATGAGTGGATCGATTATGGAACGGCTGAAGGTGCACTTCTAGCAACATCTACCTAAGAGAGACCGTGTTTGTAGCCCTATGTCTGTAGATTATCAAAGAGAGCTGATGTACGTCTGTCATTTAATCTTGTTCTACGTTGGCACATGATCTTTTAAGAATAGATTCTGATGGCCTGTCGTCTCTTCCAGGAAGGAATGGTGGTAGCCATAAAGAGTTTGCCACCAGGCACGTTGTTAAACATAGTGGGATTCGGCTCCTTGATCAAGACCCTGTTCCTCACCAGCAAGCTGTGCACCAATGTAAGCACCCAGCGGGCACAACTGCCACGGCAGCACAGGGCGTCATGGCGATGCTGGGACAGGGCTGTGCCAAGCTAGCCGAAACACTGAAAATGCGCTGAGTAAGATGAGACTAGTTAAATTTGAGTGACATGCCCTCCTTCGTGTTGGTCTGAAAGAAACCCAGACCTGTTGTTGTTCCATGTGATTTTTGTTGCACAAAAGTAACAGATTTTAACTGCGAGATATACCTTGACCTGAAACCTCAAGTCAGTTGGTCCCTTGTAAATAAATCAAGTTGTGTTCCACTCTGCCTGAGAACAATCAATGTTCCTCGCGTGGTTGCTATGGTCGCGGAGTATCACATTCTCGAGGAACCCGCGCCTGGAGGTGCAGGCGGGTGTTTAACAAACAAAAGGCCATATGGTGACCTCATTCGTTTACGGTGTGCAGTAATTGGCTTTCTCATCGCCCTCCATACCTAAAATGTCATCTGTAATCGTGACAGTGATCGATTGGCATCCGCACAGTTTCACATTATGTTGTGTTTAAGGATTATCAGGCCACTGCACCCAAATGTCTTCCCACCCACCCCCTTGGCCCAGGAGACGGTGACAGCAGCTTACGAATACATCCAGAAGATGAAGGCGGACCTGGGGGGCACCAATCTGCTGGGGGCGCTGTCCTGGGTGTACCAGCAGCCGGGACGCCGTGGCTATCCTCGACAAGTGTTCCTCATCACGGATGGCACGGTCGGCAACGTGGGGCGTGTGCTAGAGCTGGTGCGGAGGAACGCTGGCACGGCCAGGTATGGGCGGGTAGCACCCAAAAACCACACCACTCCAACTGCTTAGTCATTCCTGATTTGGGTTACGATGCATCTGCAAAGCCCTTCAGCCAGTAAGTCTTCATCCCGGTGAGGACTGGTCTAGAATATCAGCCAGCAGTAGGTAGACTACCGCCCCCCTCCCCCAACCATAAAAATACAGTAATAAATAATCCCTTCAGGTCTGTGACTGTCGGTCCGGGAGCTGGTGCACGTGTCTAGAATTGTAGCGATGATGATGGGGGGGGGGGGCGGGCACTGAGGACATTGTGTGAGTTTTGGTCTTAGGCAGTAATCAGGCTAAGTGCTTGCCACTGCGGTGCCACCCCCCCCCCCACCCCGGCCTACCCCTCCTCCCAGTGACAGGGCACGC
>JAODJW010000027.1:295052-308539 GCA_026777045.1 Hyperopisus bebe | reverse complement strand
ATAATCATGTCTCCCCCTAAATGGGTGGAGACCCCCCCCCCCCCAACATTCAAACCAAAGTTACACCCTTGCCTACATTCTATCTCTGTAAAAAGGCCTCTTGCATAACAGGCACCTAGCAGATATACGCGATACGCGTACATATCTACCGTTTGCAGCAAGTCTGTAGCTATATTCTAATACCTTATGTAAAGGGGACGAAATCTTTAACGTTTGCCGCTGAATAGCGGGACATAATGTTTATAAGTAGACGACGAGTAGAAAACAGAGCTGGGCCTTTGATTATCAGTAAAGAAAGTGGACAACGATATATATTCAACAACCAAACCAGGCGCATACTTGAACGCTAGCCTTGGTGATGAATATGAACATACTGTTTTTACATAATGTTGACGTTATAAGTAGGTTTACATATTTAATCATAATCAACCCTTTCTTTTGCAAAACTGCCCTTATGTTGGACATCAATATGAGCAGATAAACCGATCTCGTCCCCAGGGTGAATTATTACAGCCAGCACAGTTTATGGAAATTGTAATTATACTGCTTGGGAATTAATACGAAAACAAATTGACCAGCGCACTTGTGTTTTGTACACTTTAATGTTCACTTCAAGGTTAACAGGCGCCAGCTCCGCATGAAACGTATAATAAAAAGCCCCTCGGGGGAGAAGAGCGATGCGGAAAATAATCGACGCCTTAGACGCAGTGATATATACAGCTGAAATGCGCCGTTAATCGCGGCGCGGTAGCGAAGAAACGGGCGCACCGGGGAGACTGCGGCAGCCGGGTGTTTCTCACACCGGATCGGTATTAGGATGCAGCGACCGTCCTCTGCTGACGGCTACATCAGCAGTACCGCCGATCTGCTCAAAAGCCTCCGCAAACACACTGTATGGAAATCTTATAACACGGGAAAAACTGCAGAACCCGGCCTGTTAGTACTAGACTGTATTGCAGAAAACGGGTGCCGGTTCGTTGTGCTTATATAAGCATTACGAATATATTACTGCGAGTAACGTTCATGTGCCCTTCATGCACAGGTTGCTCTGGCGACTTGCTGTTAAATAAAGTAAAAGTGGCTGTTGCAAAGTACTGCAATTAAACTGACTTTCAGGAATCACCAAACGTTAACGGAGTATAGTGCTGCTAAGAGACGCATTTTCCAAACTGGAGAACTCGGCAATCTAATACGATTGCTCTGATGTAGATGGTTATTTTCAATGTTGTTCCTTTTCTTTGGAAAAAAATGAATGGGACGTGTATACAGGAATCAACTCTGGATCGAACTGAAAGAAGCAGTCATATACATTGGCGTAGAACCTTTTGTTTTATGGTTTCGTCTTTCTGTTGCCCTTTTACCGTTTTTATCATCTAATAGACGCGACAGGAAAAAAAACAGTTCAGACAGCAAACAGATACTTTCGCCCCGTTTTCAGAGCAAGATGATTAAGTTAATGAATCTAATATTCGTACTCTATTGTATGCGCCAATGCCAGATTCGTCATCCCACAAACTTTGCAGATGCTTTACTAAACATAACATTTCCTTGCAATTTGTGCATGGCAATATCCTGTTTAGATTAGTTTTATATCTGAAACTGGCTGTCTGACTTCGTATGGCATCTAAAACAATACGTATCCTCCTGATTCCCAGCCTAAGTAGGGATTGGTACTGTACTTGTTTTTGTATACTGGAGTCAATAACACAGTTCGCCTGTTGATGTCACTCTTTCTACTCTCCTAAGGTTCTCTCATCCCCTACTTCCAGTCTCCCTCACACACACACGCGCACACACACACAAACTCCAATACATACTCGCACCCAGACACACAAACATACACACGCACGCACACACATCACTTTAAACCCGGATGGATGACTTCACTGTTCCGCCTGGGTTTCCTTTATGATCCCGGGATCTCCCATTTTTCTCATCAGACCTCTCTGAACACGCACACGAACGCAACACCCATAAACACGGCTCTCCGCGACGTCGTCAAATTGGGTCGAGCGCTCCGGCTGTGCGAAAGAGGTGCTACATTTGCGCTTGAGATCACTTCAAGAGGATCGTCTGAGAAGTGCAATTATTCGCGGAAGTCCATCTACCATTGATCATCGGCACCGCTTTCATCCGTTTTTCACCTTTTCGGAAGAGGCTCCCTGCCAGTGCCATAATGTCCGAGGTCCTGCCATACAACGAGGGGAAAATGAGCGGATACGGAGCAGATAGCGAAGTCAGTCAAATGTCTTTCAGCTGCGGACTGCAAGACACCAACTCTTTTTTCGGGGCATCGCAGGGAAAAAGACCCCCCAAACTGGGACAGATTGGCAGAGCTAAACGAGGTAAGCAATAGGGTATCAAACTCTCGTAGTTGCAAAAGACCTCTAGATAAAGGTTGCGCACGTGTTAATAGGTGACAACAACGATGATCCCGCCAAATACATGCTGCAAGGTGCGTAAATATGAAAACAAGAACGAATAGTGCGTGTGGCATATAGACCTTATGTCTCTTGAACACTGAGTGTCAACACATACTGCAATGCAAGATATGAACCTCCTATTTTTGGACTTGTAGCAGATCCAGTCAAGATAAAATAGACAGATATATAAAGAGGAATAAAATGAAAATGTGCATAACTGAATAGCAGGTCGCATTAAGCGCGTTAAGATGATTTACGCGTTCTTCGTATATGACATTCGGAAATCCAGTTTTAATATTTTAGACATATTGGAAGAAATGCTAGCCCCTTTCTTAGTATGTCGTCGGAACATTGTTCACTAAACTGAACTTATATTTCGACTATTAAACTAAAGCACCAAACAATTAACTGCTAATTAGATACGCATAAAAATATAATTTTCTCAGAAATAATCCACACGCATATCCGAATTATCCCTTGCTTAATTTAAAAAGATGCCAGATGTTAAAACACGATCTTGTGAAATGAGCTGTTTCGATTGTCTTCGGCAACATGCATCAGAGACGTGTGCATCATTTCACTCCAAGCGAATGCATTTAGAACAGCTGTTTGTCGTAGAAAAAACGGTGAGAAAAACAGCAGACGTGCGGAATATATGCTGTTATTTGTGTTAAGTTAGAAATTATTGCATGTCAGAAAATAAAACCATATTTCCCCCCTTTCTTCCTCTATAGTGGTTATTGAAGACGACCGAATAGACGAGGTTCTGAAGGGAATGACAGACAAATCATCACCCGGCGTTTAAACGGGAACGATGCCTTGCAGACTTTTTATTTTAATCACCGATTTGAAGCACCTGTCGGACGTGCATGTGTTCAAGGATTGTATAGGAGAAACGAAGGCACGAAGCGATGACGATGACGGGGAAATGAAGGAGAAAGGGAAAGATGACAACGGAAGACCGAGATTTATTTTGGGGTTGCTGGCAATTCTCCAAACGAAACCCGATTTAAACCACTGCTGAGCAGCACGATACCGTGACGGCATCACCGCAGCTCCGTTTCTCCACCTTAGCCGATTTCTACGATGGATGATGAACTTGCCATTATTTCATGACCACCGTCTGCCAAAACGCGCTGTAAGCAACAAAAAAAGGAAGAAAACAACAAAAAAACAACAGCAGCAGCAACATCTGGAAGCGAAATGTCGCCCGAAGCTCTATTTCTATATCTGTACAGAACTTCAGTTTGAAGACCATCTTCTCCCGAGATAAAGCTTTATGTTGAAAACACAGTCGGCAAACCAGCATTCAAACGAGCTGTTTCATTCAGTACTATCCACACGTAGAATGCATTCCGACTGCTTGCTATATAGCCTAGACCAACCGGACAATGAAGATCCAAACGATGAGACCTGGTGTATGTATTAATGGGGTAATCAACACAAGGGTATTTCATTGTATTAGCCTACCCCTTTCTTTTCAATTTTGCCCGTCACAAACATGCTGAGAAATATATATATACGTAGAAAAAGATTGTACTATTTAGTCCCCCCAGACACTATGATGATGCAGGTCGGCTCTTAATTTACTGACACCTTCGCTTATCAGTTTCACACCTCGCGTTCAAAAATATCGAAAGATTTCTGGACGCCAGCAGGGATGGTTAAACACAAATACATGAAAACATTAAAAAAAAAGACTGACGGGAATAATTTGAATTACTATTATTATTTATTTCGATTTTGCGATTATGTTTTTGTCTTACATAAATAAAAGTCGACTTTTTTTTCCCCCTCCATCCTGTTTTTGCATGAACTTTCTCTCAGGTGCCAACACAGGCACCGGCACCATTCTTACCCTGGCACGATTCTTTTTAACAAAATTCATATTTGTATTTTTATATCTAACTATTTGTTATTTAAACTGATACGCTCGTCTAACGTCTTACAATTCATCAACAAAAAAGTTTGTACTTTGGAGAGGATATTCTGAGACTACAGAAGAATCTATGAGGTTTTGTCTGTCTCAATCAATATCCAGTGTGGGACGCTGTTTTTTAAAGAAAAAAGACTTACTGAATGTGTTTCGGGTTTTGCACACATCAATGTTTAACTATTATTGATAAATCGTATAACTGTGACTTGAGCTTCGTTGACGGATTCGTTAGAATTGGCGATTTTAGAGTCTGTTGCGCTGTTTACGAGTATACTCAAATAACGCGCTGTTATTTGACAGATTTTTGGACATTACCGTTACGTTTTTTAATTTAAAATCTTTTGTAACATTCTTTTACAGAAATTGAATATGGTTTGTTGTGCATGAAACCTTAATATTTTCAATAATGAAACGTCATTTTATGAAGCAAAAAAGCGACGAAAACGTCATGACATTCTAAGAATGATTCATTGTATATGATGATGCCATTTTCACTGTATTTGGTGAACTAATAAATGGTGAAATAACAGTTTGTGGGGCGTACTCTTGTATTTATTTATAAACGGCAGTAATAAAAATAAAATCCTGCAGAGCCAACATATAGACTGCATGGGTCACGCAAAGAAGACTACTGCGGTTTTCCTGTCACCGTGGTTCCGTGCAAACAAACAAACCAGAAAAAAACAATAATGAGAAACAGCACTAACCATAACGGTGGCCACAAAGACCTCGCAATAACGCATTATTATTATCTACTCAAGCCATTCATATGTTCCTGCTGTGTTAAGTCCGCTATATTTGTCGATTAAACCCAAAATAAATGCTTCTGAGAGGCTGAGCGCCGAGCCAGCGTTTGCAGCTGGGCTTCGCCATCAAACAAAGCCGTTTTTATTAAGAGGCCCATCTGCTCAAGCTTTGCTCCGGCGTCTTCCGAAGAAACAAACACTCAAATGGTTTTTTTTGCGCGGAAATGTCGGTGACCGAAGGCGAGGGCTCGTTTCTAGTGGGCGAACATGGTTTCTGGAGAGGATCGGATAACGATTCCTGCAAACTGGTAGACAAACCCAAGCGAGTTGCCATTTGCAATGTTGATATTCCCATAGCCTCGTTATAAAGGCTCGATGCAGCATAACGAGGCAATGATTTCAAGTAGCCTATCCGTGCTTAATATACGTCTCATTTCAGAAACGCAGTTTTACTCTGGATCCCTGCACCTGAGCAAAGACCCCTGGGAGAGTATGAAGTGCATTCACTGCTCGAGTTAAACACTTTCATCGCTACTTCGGCACACAGTATAAAGCGCTGAGTTTTAGCACACCGAGCTCGGTATTCTTCACAGGCTGTTTGCTGGCTGAAAAGACGGGATGACTCGCCTCATTTTGCTGTGAGATTCCAGTTTGGTCTCTGGTGCAGACGCGGACCGTGCAGAAATGCGAGCACATAGAAAAGATGATGTGCTGGGTGGCATGAAAGCAGATAAGCAGACTCGCTTAGACGACAAATTTGAAAATAACTGTGAAGCATTTTAATACTTGCCAGGAACTACTGGTTTTGTAAGGTTTCAAGAAGTACAGTTTCCCTGAAATATATGTAGACAGACAGACAGACAAACATACATAGATAGATAGATAGATAGATAGATAGTTTAATATTATCTCAGAAAGTTATGACAAAACACTGGAATCAGATCGCAGTGAATGTGCTCATCATGTATTCATTGGTTTGAGAAGTTGCAGTAAATGCAGTCGTGTGTCAGAACTCCCCTGAGATGTCACCCATCCTTTTATTATGATGCTACGAGCATCATATACTTATTTGAGGTTTAATTTAGCCAACTGTCCTTGGAAAGAAGAAAAGGTGTGTGCGTGTGCTTTGCAGTGCCAGTGGAAGGGCCTGACGCAGGAAGACAGACAAGGTCCACAGCAGAGACCATGAGCAGTCGCTTCACAGTGAGACGTGCTTAAAAAGCAAATAAAGGAAGAAAATAAAGCCACATATTACATAAACAGAACAAAAAGTGACCAGAGAGAGGGAGAGATAATACCAGAAACTCTTTCAGAGGAATGAGCAAATTCTTGCTTAGGGTTAACTTTAACCCTCTAAAGACTAAGCTGACATCACACCGCCTACATTCAATGTCCTGAAGTTTAATTATGGGGGGTAAGTGAGGGAGTTTGGTTCCAAGCTTTGAACCTGCCCTTGGTATTGGAAGGGGGGGGGTTGTTGGGTGAGTCTGACTGCCAGCTGATTGGCTGCAGAGGGCTGAGTGTAAAGCTGACTCAGTCCAAGGTCATGACATTCCAGCCCGTGGAGAACCTAAAGGTCATGACCTCGGGCGCTCCGTCCCATCGCACCCATGGCCTCAGGAGGTTGCCCCCTCCCCCTGACGTCAGGCCTCCATCCCATCCCGGGCAGCGTGGCAGGCCGCCAGGACTGAGACAGCTGCTGCTGCCCGCCGCTCTGCCAGTGCCCGGGGTTGCATAACATCCGACGGGCATCCATGCCCACCCCCTCCCATCCTGCACAGGCCGAACAAACGGCAGTCTCTTCCCCGTCGGCATGTCGATAAACCCGGCGTGAGCCGCGGTCGTCTGTCGTCCCCCCGGGGGGCTCCTGATGACAGAGAACCCCGCCGTAGGCTGGGGGGGGGGGGGGGGACGGGCATTAATCCAGGAATCTCAAGTGGAGGGGCACTTAAAACCACACACACGCCTTTGATGGCACAGCCTAAAGAGGTATCACGTGAAGGTGCCGGGGTTCAAAGGTCAAGTGTTTTCAGCCAATGAGGACGCAGACACTCCCAGACGCTGACGTCCTACTGACAGAGCCAGCGGCTGCATTTCCCCAAGACAAAGGAACGTCCACAGCAAAGGAACGGTCCCTGAAACAGCTCCACCGGTAAAGGGTCCGACACATTTATATATAGTACTCTCTTTAATCATTTGGAAAGTGGTCATCTTTAAGTTAAAGCACAGAGGGAAGTGAGAACAAGTAAGTCAGTGGGGTTAGGCTGAACTTTATGAAACCTCACTGGCAAATCTGAGCTGCGCTTTGTGGCCGATCTGAAGAAGCCACAGGCCTCTAAGGAGAACGTGACAGACGATCTGAAAACAGCCACGACTTCAGCCATTTGTACAACCTGTCTGTGGCACTGCTTTCTGCAAATTCACCCTACCCCGCCTGAAGCTTGATGTTTAAACACTTCCCTTAAAGATTCGAGAGCAACTGCACTTCCCGGCAAACAAACACACAGTCTATTAATTACAGCTCCTTAACGGCGACGCCACCTGCTGACGCACAATGGGACGTACGGGCTTTTAGGTGCAAAGTGTGAATACCACAATGCAGCGGTATTCCAAACAGGAAATGCTAATGCTTGCGTTCACACTATTCCGGTGTCAGTCAGTGTATCGTTGAGAAATCAGACGAGTGGGGCTGGGAATCTGAACCCCAGACCGCGGGAATCTCCCTGCCCCGTGGAACACAATCTGTGGGCGAAGCGGGTGTGCCTGAGGCTAGCCTCCTCACCTCGGGACACAGGTGTCCTTTAAACGCCTTATGTGAGTCACGTACTGCAGCGTAAGCACCCTGGCAGAATCATGGCAGGCGCCGGGCATTGGCAGTCAGCAAAAACGGCAGCGATGCGGAGAGTGGGCCGGCCTGTCCGTGAGAGAGCAGGCGGGAAGGCAGGAGAGAGGGCGGGCAATGGAGAAGACAGGCGGGTGAGTGAGAGAGAGGGCAGGTGGGCAAGAGAGTGGGCGGGGAAAAGGGCAGGTGGGCAAGAGGGCGGCGGGTGGGCAGGAGAGAGAACAGACAGGTGAGCGAGAGAGAGGGCAGGTGGGCGGGCAAAGGAGCAGGGGGGCGAGTCAGCGGGCTGGAGAGAGGGCGAAAAGGCAGGATGATGGGAAAGCAGGAGAACAAGAAGGTCGAGTGAGTGAGCAGAGAGACATGGAAACATGCAGAGCAGGGAAGCGGACAGGAAGTCTGCTGGGTCACGCCCCTTCGGGTCACTGCACGCGAATCCATCAGCACTGGATCCTGGATCCATTGATCAAACCCCGGACTTCCAGGTTATTCACGAATCCCAGCACTTCCCATTTCAATACCACCAGCCTTAGTTCCTTTCAGAGAAAAAAAAAACACTAGAAACACTTCTTTGGAATGTTTACCACAGTTTACTGATCAATACTCCACTTTTCTTTCCCTGGGCCAAAAAATTTTCGGACTGCGAGGAGGAGCGAGTCACAGAAATCACACACCTTTTATTCGGCCGTAAAAATAGACTGTAATTACATTTCAGCAGATTATTAAAAATAAATGATTTCGGCCTTATTAATGACCCCACTGAATCTATATTTAAGCACCAGTGAGGCTTGAGCTTTCCTGCAGTGTTTCCTTGAGAAAAGCAGACGTCTCTTCGCAGTGGGCTGGTCCCAAGGGGGTCTCTCTGCATTTTCCTGATATCCAGCATTTTATCTCTCAGTGTCAGATTTTTGACTTTGATTCCCGTGAGGCAGCCAAAGAAAGAAAAAAAAAAAGGCAGGTACATTTGCAGAATCTAAAAAAGGACTGAAATAAAAACAGAATAAGCCATCCGGCCGCCATTTATCTGCATATAAAATCTTAAAAATGTCTACGAGGTACAAACGTATCTGAAGACTTGAGTGGTAAAACATTTCTGATCATTCAGCAGTCACGTGTGGTGGTTAAAATGCTGGTAGATGCCCTGTGAGGCTTCGGCATAGTGTTTGGGGGTGGGGGGGGGGAGCTTGGGGTCTGCCTTACAGACAGATTCTGCTCAGGTAGTCCTCTGAATCAGGCTCCTCCAGGGGCACCACAGCCTGGGGGTCCTCGCTCTCCAGGAGCTTCTTCTCCAGGGCCTGGTCCTCTGGGCTGAGTGCTTCGCCCTTGGTCATGATGTAGAAGAAGTACTGGAAGCCGTCGCCGTAGCTATGTTGCACCACGGACCAGCCGTACTCGCGCCGGGCCAGGATCCGCCTGCGGAAGTGTGGCTGGGCGAAGGTGATGGAGATAAAACGTCCGGCGGGTCTCAGCAGCCGACTTGCCTGCGAGGGAGACAATGGCGCAAACGTCAGGCGGCCCGTCGAATCGGAGGGCGTAACACGATGTAACATGATGTAATGCGATGCAAGGGGTCTGAATGCATGAGTCACATGACCGCCTCAGGCTCAGCTCGCCACGGCAATGGGGCGCCATGAATAATTCAGAGGGGGGAGGAGAAAAGGGTGGGGCCTTGCGCTGAATCGCTGAAACCGGCAGCCATTGGTCGGTGTCCTTCCAGGTCCGCATATAATTAAGCGATGAAGCCACAAATCGCCAAACCGGGTGACCCAGTGGGTAAAGATATGGACTTGGTGCCGAAACAGCGTAACGCGAAGTGTCCAGCTGTATAAATATAGGCTGGGTCGCTGGAGAAACGCTTCAGTTTAAGCGGCTCACTGTGAACGTAAGGCTGAGGCACCCAGCTCACCCAGAGAGGAGAGGAGGAGCAGAAGGAGACCGTGTGAGGGGCCCGACCCACTCCCGCTGGGAATGTTTGTCCATAGGCCGACTCCTCTGACCTGATTACTGGCTGCAGAGGGACGGGGGGGCTCGAGCGGCGCGTTCCAACTGGGAACAGGCAGACTCACCCTGTAACCACAGGGACACGGAGTCTTAGAGCAAGAGACACAAGCGGAATCCCAACAATGCTACCTCAGCTGTGCGATTGAGGGCCCGAGCTGGTTAATATCAGCCGGGGGGGGGGGACCTGGTGCCTGGACATTCAGTCCCAGAGTCAGACATCCATCAAGCGAGAGACGCTCCGGGTTCTGACCAACGTGACAAAGGAGGCAGCTTTGGGTGTCAGACGAATCCCACAACTGCTCACAGCCCTTACTGGCTTGGAATGGTGTGTCTGTCTGTGGGGGGGGAAGCGGAATCCGAATCGCAGGGCTGGGAAGCTCCAGAGCAGCACGTGGGAGGCGGCGAGGCGGCGGGCACTGCCCCACACGCAGGGGGCGGGGGCCAGGGGGCACCCACACTCCTTCAGACTCCTGACTCTGCATTTCCTTTGATCCTGTTTTTTTTTTTATGTCCCCTATTTGCATTCCTGGGGTGATAATTGAGAGCAACGCAAGGTAATTGCTCTTCTTGACTAATTACATCGTCTCGGGTTAATTGCCTCGCGGCAAACAGCTGCGGCTGGCTGAGGCCGGCGGTCCGCGCACGTAAACAGAGGGATGGGAACGGGACCGAGCAACCGGAGGCGCTCCGGACCGGGCAGAACCGCTCCATTTCAACTTTCCTATATGACGGTGATGTGGGCGGTCCCAAGCAGACCCCCCCCCCCCCCCCCCCCCAGTCCAGCTCCCGATCTCATGCTCAGACAGCTCAGTCCCCCAGGGGAAGCCACTGGGCTGGTAAGGTGGAGGCGGAGTCAAGTGCATGCCGAGATTCCATTAGTCAACTGAAACATGCAACGGGGCGGTGGGGGCATGACAAATGTTGGCCAGGGAGAGAAAATCCTCAAATCCAGCATGAAGGATGAGGTCAACTTCCATCTCATCAGACACTCTTCATTACCCCGCCCTAAAGCAAAGCTAGCCCTTTACCTGACCCCCAAAGCCGGCCCCAACCTTACAGAATACATCCGCATATACTGCACGAAAGTAGACTTGGTTGATGTGGTCTCAGTTAACCCAGGGAGGGACTGACTTCATCTCACTTCTGCCACCTGATTAATAATATTTCTTCAGTCTTACAGAAGCTGTGATTGCAACATCTGCAGGTGTAGAAACTGACCGTTACTGGACATCAGCTGCTCGTCAAGTTTTGCAATTGTGGGGGAGGGGGGAAGCAGAAAAAATAAAATCTGGGAGACCTATCTGAATGCTTTACTTTTTTTAAGTTTAGCAAGAAATCTACCAAGCATCACATATCACAATGCATTAAACTCATGGTTGCCATGGTGATATAACTTCCCGAAATGTTTTTGTTTCTTATTTAGGTCAATCTCTGCACTGTTGGTTACCACTGCAAATAAATAAACTAAGACACAAACAGTCATATAGCCAACACTGTATGAGTGAGTAAGTCAAGTACACTTGAGCGGAGGTGAGCTCCTCACAGCAAAGATCTGGCACGCTTCCAGGAGAACCCGAATTAGCCAGATATGCCAACAGTATGCCTTTTACATCAGGCTATTCTAATTTAATTATAGTCAACGAGGAATCTCACTCTTGTGAGTGAGTCAGTCAAATCTCTTGGTGGTTCCTGTGGAGATCAATCAGACATATGTTTAACATGGGATTTCCACCCACTCCAGCTGCTGGAGATCACTGTAGGGTCTGCGGGGAGCGTGGCATCCATGAGGCACCTTCCCTGACTCGACATTGAGCGCAAACACAAACCCACGGGTTGGAAGGTTTGTTATTTTTTATTTGCCTTGAGAGTGAAGGGTCCAGGTGAAACCTCTCAAACCTCCGACGGAATCCGACGGCTCTGATCAGTCCGTGACACGACACACTGAGCCAGGAATCGCGGTATGGTGCCACACCATGCGTGTACTACGCCTGACTCATTCTTCAGGTCTGCGACAGGAGCTACGTTTCCACGGCTAACATAAAAATTGACTCATCGTGACTATGGCACAGGCCAATTAATTGCCGGCTTTTGCCTCCTGTTTCCCCTTAAATCTCTTCATTTGCTGCCCCAGCGAAGCCTGGAGATGTCACCAGCAACAAACTCGCCTCTAGAAAGTGTCAGGACCTTCACCTGTGGACCTGTGTAAACAGACCAAACCCTCCACGCTCAGCTATGAAGTCTATTCCAGAGTTATGCCACAGCTGCTCTGTTTTCAACCTGTCAAGATCTCCCTAGATAGCACCATCTCTCGAGAGCCATCACAAGCTTCTCCTGACACATCACAGACTTCCAATCCACCTTGCAGGTGCTTAGTGACACATCACTGGGCCTTCAGGCCAGTTCATGTCCTTCATAATACCGATCCTTGGAGATCCTTCTTAAGGCCTTCATAAGCCCTTCATAACAGTTCACAGGCCCCGCATGACAATTCACAGGTCCATCATAACACATTCCTCCTGATTCTTAGCATGAGAATTCACGTGGCATTATGTTAACAGAGGCAGGCGGGGCGTGAGCGTGAATCAAGCTCCAAATCTGCCGCAGTTCCACACACTTCACTCCCACTCCTTCTGGAGGCGCGAGGGTGAACTCTCAGAGGAGGAGATAAGATAAACACAGTACTGAGGAAAAGCGACACACGATGACAGAATGATCTGCCAGCCTTAACGAGTCGCGCTAATGTCTACCAGTGTCCCACAACAGCCTTTAGCAAACTGCTGGACAGCAGCCTGGGTCGTGGTGGGGAAGGATCGTCCAGAGATGGATGATCTGCAGGAACCAGGCCGTTTTTTTACAGTCACACCCATCAGGGAAACCGGACTCCTCCCCCTCCAGACAGCAGGCGCTTTCCCAATGAAATTCAGGAACCTAGTTCCTGGGCCACCTCGACCGGGAACTTTTCGATCAAACAGCCCAATCAAATTTGGGTGTTAAAAAAACAAAACAAAACAAATGAGTATTCAAAGAATTTCGCATAAACGTCAAAGTCACGCCACCCCCCACCAGGCCTAAAGACAAAGTATTTACTAGCAATTCTTGTTCACACTTCAGCTCCCAAACTCTGCTAATCAGCATCCCTCCCCCCCCTTTCCGGTCCGGAGAGGAGGGGGGTGATTTCACCGCACACCAAACAAGCCCCTAACCCTCCTCGCCCGCCTGACACTTTCACACGTCTTCTTCTGGACACCTCTGCCTATTGGATGCCCCCACCCCCAGCAAACTGTCATGTTGTCAGAAAAAAGGTTCCTGTCCAATCAAAATGCTTCATTTCAATCAAGTCTTTGGCTTTAATGCACTTCACAGCCAGACGGCAGCTGGATACAGGCCTATTCTCCAGCATCTATTAATACAGTAACAATTATAATAAACCAATTATAACATCTGAATCGTTTCTTCTTCATAAGATTTCTGCGCAGGCACACAGCCACAGGCTAAATCTGGATAGCCTAAATCTACCCCCCCCCCCCCCCCCCCCCACCCCC
>JAODJW010000027.1:244384-261261 GCA_026777045.1 Hyperopisus bebe | reverse complement strand
GACTCGCACAGGTTTAGCTGATCTTCCCTTAAAGCCGCAGTGACTCGCACATGTTTAGCTGATCTTCCCTTAAAGCCGCAGTGACTCGCACATGTTTAGCTGATCTTCCCTTAAAGGCACAGTGACTGGCACAGGTTTAGCTGATCTTCCCTTAAAGGCACAGTGACTGGCACAGGTTTAGCTGATCTTCCCTTAAAGCCGCAGTGACTCGCACAGGTTTAGCTGATCTTCCCTTAAAGCCGCAGTGACTCGCACATGTTTAGCTGATCTTCCCTTAAAGCCATAGAGACAGAACCTTTGCATGGGTACAGCTTTGTTTTCCCCTGCTAAAATGTCTTTCACACATGCTTCCTCACTCTTCCTGCTCCATCTTTGGGAGCAGGGGGCAGACACACCACCTCCAACCCCTCCCTCCAAATTCCCAGATACTGTCCAGCTTCTCCGGGGGGTCGTCGCTTCTCGAAGTAGACCGCCGGCCTGCAATCTGGTGCACTCGGTACCATCCTGTTCTGCCCGGCCAGCTACACGCTGCACACCGTCCTCCCAAAACCGCTCCGCAATCTACGAATAAAAAGCAGTTACGGTTCCTTAACCGAGACGCCACCTGGGGATTCACCCGCACCTGTGCAGGAATCTGCCCACGCGGCAGTTCAGCAGGAGCGGGGCTCCCGCCTCGCAGCCCGCGGTGACAGCGGTGACGATCCTCACACGCGCATTCGTACGTCAGCGAGCGAACCGGCCCCGGTGCCTCTGGCTGCGTTCAGCGATGACGTCGTGGTTGTAGCTCAGCCGACAGCTGCGTCATGCTGCTGAGGAACCCCCACCCGGAGCTGTCCCCTGCACCCTCCCTCGCCCCCCCACCTCGCCGCCATATAAATGCCAGCCAACAGGACCCTTAATTTTTACACAGTTAATCCCCCCCAAGACAGCTCCTATCCACACTACACACTACTGCCCTGGGGGGGCGGATATGTACTGCTCGGGCACATCAAGTGCTGGGCTCTCAAAATAAGGGGGGGCACTGCGGCAATGTGCACGCTGGGGGGTGGGGGCGTGGACGCCAGGATGCCACGCTGCACCCATTGCCGTAACTATGGCCGCAGCTCTGCCTGATTGGTCTGTCGGCTCGGCGCTCTGTGGGGATGGAGGGATCACCGCTTTCCTCCTCTCCCCTCCCTCACATTCATTCATCCCCTCGCTTACTTACTCCCTCCCTTCCCCCATCTGCACACCCCCCCCTTCCTTTACTGCAGCAACATCCTGTGTTTTTAAAGAGATCCTCTTGGGCAACACGATGGGGCTGGGAGGGAACCTGGGACTGGTGTGACGCTGAGATCCCTGCCACGCCCAGCAGGGGGCGACACACCGCGTGTTTCCTGCAGAAGCTCCACGTTGCGTGGACGCAGCCCTAACCACAACTTGGACATACCGGACAGGACTGCTCACCCCAGGTAGAGGCAGTCAATAGGGGTCCAGGGAACCCCATCAGAATCCACCCTGCCTGTGACTATTAGACTAACAGAGATGCGGCATTCAAACCGCTGAATTAGCCTTGAGTCAATGTGACCTTGTGGCAAAGATGTGCACCAACCCCTGGCCGGTCACACCCCCAGGGAATCGGCACCTTTTATCTCGCATCCACAGACACCACTGCGGATGGAAGTGGCCCCGAACTGGAGAAATTACAGCAGTGAAATTTCACGCCACGCCGGACCCCAAATGCACTTGCAGCTCTTGTTACAGCATGTTTATCAGTGCAGGGCCTATCCATCATCCGAGCCCCGTTGCCCGGGAAACGCAGTTAGTATTCCGAGTTCCGAGCCCCGTTGCCCGGGAAACGCAGTTAGTATTCCGAGCGCGAGGCCCCTGCGCAGCCGCTCTATGGAGTTTCCATTGGCTGTCGGGGCGGCTTGCTGTCCAAAGGCGTTGACCCAAACGTCGAATTCATGAGTTCAGGAGAGGCGGGGGACTGCGGCTGGGGCTAAAACACACAAACCCCCCCCCCCCCCATTCTAAAATCCATCGTTTTCATTCAGCGATGAAGAGGGAGCCCACAAACTCATTCATAAGCCTTTTCTCAGTAACGGTGAACGAGCTAGAGGGAGGACCCAATCAGCCGCAGAGCCGCCGTTCCTGTCGATCAACAGCCAATCAGGCGAAGACCGGAGGTGTGGGTGTGGCCATGACAGATACCACCCCTCCCCCATCGCCATGGTCTCCCCCCCTCAATCTGTCTCTCATTCACCCATTCATTCCATTCATCTTCCTCCTTCATTCATGTATTTCAGTACGCCATGTTTTTAATCGCCTAACAGGATCCCAGACACACGACTTTCCTTCTCTCTTGGAAACAGTATCCAAGGAACCTCAGGGGCAGGTAGGGAAGGGAGGAGGCTGCGAATCTCTCCACGATGGCTTATAGATCCAAAATTCACTCTCACAGGAATGGTATAAAAATCCAAGATGCATCGCAGACGCAAAATCATCTTGTTTGGGGAGGGAAAAAAAAAAAACTGTCAAGAAACGAAATCAAGACTGAGAGTATCTGCCAAACTCAAATCCATAAGACATTAATCTGCCTGGCAAGTTACTGGCATATTGCAAAAGCAAAAATATGCAAAATTATAATCATAAAAATCCGCTCTCTTTGTCTCTCTGTCACGACGTTACGGAGCAAACCACGGAGAAAGTCGATTTTCGGTAAACGAATATGTGCCGAAAACCTGAAGTCATCTCATTCTAGAAAACTCCAGCGCTGCCAGGGTCTGTTTTGGCACTCGGCTGGGATTGAGGAACAACGGGGGCCAGGGGTCCCGCAGCAGGGCCAACTTCGGCAGCAGGCGCAGACATTTGTGTCCGCAGGCCTTCGGCGGGGGGGGTCCGCCAGTTCGCAGGCATATCGCTATGCTGCACTCGTGACATTTCCCTGGGGAGTCGGCCAGGGAGGGGGGTAACCCACCCGGCCATGCTGGGGGGTCACGAGGGGCCGGGATTCTGGGAGGTGGCCGCTGGCCGACTCCCTGCTAGTATCAAAATACCCCCCCCACCCCCCCCGAAGGCTTTCCCCTGTCTACTTTCCATCCTGTCAGCGGCTGTCGAAATTAATCAAATTTTACTATCTGACGCTGCGGAAAATGGAATCCGGGGAGGACACCCCCCTGCTGCTGACATCCCAGACAACACCCTGACCCCCCCCCGTCCCCACCGTTCGCCCTTCGCCAGCAGTGACCATCCCTCAACAAGCCAGTGTGGGGAAGGGGTACAAAATAACCAACCCATTAGGTTCAGACAGGCCTGCTGGATCTGCTTACTGCAGCCTGGCATGAAATGCGCCACCACACATTCTGATGCCCCGCTCTAAAGTAATGGCAATATGTGCAGGGGAAGGGATACCACATCAAAGAGAGATTCCCCCCCCCCCCCATCCCTGCATGAAGAGAGAGGGGCAAAACCCCAGCCTAAAATTCCCCACCTTTCTAGCTGCAGCCTGATTCTGACCACAGGCGTCCATCTCTTCTGAGCAAGGCCACACGATCAGTCCTCCCTCCGCTGCAGACGCCTGGCGGAGACCTGAAAGCCAGCCAGCTTAATCTGGCAGGAATCTTTGGTGACAAACCAATTAAGGAAAGGCCCCGATTCTGGCCCTGGCACGGCCCCCGCTACGCCCGCCAGCCGCTCCGGTTATCGCCGCACACAAAGCCGCCGTATCCGGTGACGCGGGGCCCTTTCACGGCCTGGAAACATCAGGTCGCTGCGGTGGCCCACAAAGGATGGGCCCGCCGGTCACGCTCACGTGACACACGCATCCCACTGCGGCTCTGGTTTCCCGGCGGTGAGCAATCTGTGGTGCACCAGCGTGAGCGTGCCACCAGGGGGCACCACCCCTTGTCCAGAGCCATGGTGGAAATTAGGCCCTGAACTTGGGGGTTATCATACAGAGACTTTGCATCTAACCAGTACCCCCAAGTCCATCTCTGATCCCGACTCGTCAAATGTTCATGGGGAACATTTTTACTTTTTACTCAATAAACAGACTTTGGTTCCATTTGTCTGTCAGCAACATCATAGGTCATTTATATGCACGTGCACGCAGGCGCACGCACACATACACACACTCGTGCACGCAGGCGCACGCACACACACACACACACACTCATGCACGCAGGCGCATGCACACATACACACACGTGCATGCTTTCTCTCATTCACTCAGACACACACATTCATGTATGCTTTTTCTCCCTCTCTCTCTCTCTCACACACACACGTTCAGTAAACATATCTTTATGTTGACCACTTATTCATTTCTATGGAAAAAATGCTAATTATGACAACCTTAACCCCTAACCCAGCCCCAAACATAACCATAAGTAACCAAGCAGTTTTTGCACTTTTAGTTTTTCACTGCAGTCATAGATTTTTATTAAATTGACTTTTCCCTTATGGGGACCAGGAAACTGGGTATCCATTACGTCGCGGGGACATTGCTAAGGTATGCCCGCTCGCAGATACACACACAAACAGTTTCATACGCCCCTCTTCCCCCCAGACGGCACAGCTGCTCTCACTGCTTGGGGAGGGAAACACGAGAGAGACAAAGAGCTGGAGAGATCGACGGGATGAGAGACAGCCCCCCCCACTAGCCGCATTGAGCCCATCCACCCGAAGCTCAAAGGGGGGTGGGAGGCGGGCCCGTCCGTGTGCACAGCTGGCACCGGGTGTTCAGGAGAGGGGCTACAATCCGGCTTGCTTGTCTGAAATGCAATCAGCCCCCGGTTCCCTGCGTGCTCTACAAAGCCGCCCATGTATCACGGAGCAGCATGGGGGGTGGGTTTCCAAGACAGGCAGGTTCAGCTAACTGCCCCCACTGGGGATGCGCTACCGGGGGCCCAGCGTGCCGAACGTCCGTGCGTCTTGCCTCGCCACCTAACACGTGTCTGCACCTGTATGTATTCAGCATGTTTGAACTGGCTGCTTCCACGTCCTGCATGTGCAGACACGCCTACACATACTGACATGCATGTGTGGAGACTCAAGGGTTCACAGGAGAACCTGAACACACCCATGACGGGGATCCTTTATTACCCTCAACACACTGATAGAGAAACTTAACACGGGTGGGGAAAAAGCCGACTGGGGCATAAGGGGTATTCTGCAGTTAGAGTTGCCCCTCTAAGAAAGTAGAAAGTCCCTGTCATTCCCCGATGCATATTTCAAATCCCCAAAAGGACAGTTTTGCATACAAAAAAGATATTAGTTCATAGTGCCGCAAAGCGCAGCAACAGCGCCATCTACGGGCAGAGCCGTGGCACCGTAACTACTGCAGAAAACGGCAATAAGGTTCAGCCGCAGACTTCTGTTGTGTTTTTTTTATGCCATTTAGTGAGGAGTCACTGATTTGCGGAAGGCAACGGTCTATTATGATAAACTTGTACTGTAATATTATATTAAAACCTCATATCAAATAAGTACTACTCCATTTATTGAATTGTAATCGCAAAACATGTTTTTAAGAGATCCACAGCGCAATAATACTGTTACGTAAGGACAAATCTTTATCACACTGCTGCCTTATTTACCTGGAATAAACGTTTACAGAAACGTCCTTCTACTGAGAATATTTCTCAGATAATACTCTGATTTGCAGAAAACGATAATTGGCCCACAAAGTCAGTAAGCAATGTATCTCGGAAAACAACGATAAAATTAAGCATCAGTAATTTTGGGTAGTTAAAGATTTGGGATGCTTAAACCTGCGGACACTTCGACATAAACATTAATGAGCGTTTACTCTGCAGTAATATACTTGGGGGGGGGGGCTACCCTAATACAATAACCTTAAAAATGTTCATATATGGCTACTAGTCAGTTTAAACGAATCGACTAAAAATGCGAAGGACACCCCAGCTGCAAATATGCATTTAACCCAAGGACGACACCAAAGCCGCATTCGTCTCGCCTTTGGCTATCACAGGGGCGTCCAGGGGACACATCCTACGTTATTCTAATAATTTAATAAACTCTGCGGTTACAGCGCCTCCTGGTGACTGCTTAGAATCTGAAACACGAATAAGTGGAAAAATCATATGTCCGTATATTTTAGGATTTAATATTTGCACTGGATGTCTTTGCAGTGTGACATTATCAAATACATGAAATACATACCCAGAATAAGAATGGCATCGTCCTTCTTGACGTGCTGCTCAAGTAAGTGCTGGAATTTTGAAAGGTCTCCGAACCACTCGAACGACTCCTCTCTCCTGTACCTCTCATCCCAGTATCCCACGTCTTTATATCTCGAATTGCTGTCGGGCAAATACTCCATCGTATCGCTGCTGTATCTTTTAACGGAGTTACTGCCCTGGCACCCTTTTCAGACACTCGTCTTCAGACACTTTCAGAGTCCAGTCGACGAGTTTTCATAAAATCGAACGGCACCCTGAACTGAACGAGATCCAAGCGTGTTAAAACGACATTTCTTTTTGAAAAGTTACGGAACGCGGTGTGCAGACGAAACTACAAAATTAACAAAGGTGAAAGCAGTCCTTCTGTTTTGATGCCTATCAATGTTGAAAAATTACTGACATCATATACAGTTAAAAAACGCGCGTCAGCAAACCCACGTGTACTAGCTGACACCGGCAGCTCTCCAGCCGCCTCACCTGCGTCCGCATCGCCGCTTGTGCAACGTCATTTTCCTTCCCTCTGGAAACAAGGAGCCGTGTTACGCCTTAATGTTCTCGGGTCGATTAAATGACGGCGTTTTCATTTCTAATATATGTTAATACAACACTATACTAGTAATTAATATACAGACATATATTCAGGGGTTTCAGGGGCACATTGACCCTAACATACCCTAACAAATTCAGGGAACCCAGTACTTTACATATATATTACACAATATATAATACAGCGAGTAACATTTATGTGGCGGTATAACAAGAACCGGAGATGTAGCAAACAGTAAATAAATATTAGTAGATTAATTAGAATCTTCGCAAATGACTGATGAAACAAACAGCGATTATAACAGTATTCATTCGTCAGCTACTAGTACTGATATGTGTAATGTTAAAGCAGGCTATATATATTTTTTTCGCCTCTTAAAAACGACTTACGTTTTTGACGTACGTTATCTACGTTTTTATTTCTGTTAATCAACGACTGCGTAAAAATGAAAGGGGACAAACTGTAAAGCAAGCAAGACGATTTTTTTTTACTAATTTTGTTTATGCATTATAATATATAATAAATGGACAATTTGATAGAGGACTATTAATTGACCGTTCAAATGGAATAGAAACTACAATAACCATTATACTCCACGACCCAGTATTATTATTACAAGACAACTGTGAGGTCTGTAGTTTGTAGTTTCACACATAATATTTAGGTCAGTGTTTTCAAACAGTCAATTAAGCGGTTAGTGGGAACAAAAACAACATACACAGGAGTTGCCAAAACAAGGGCTGATACACAATCAGCACTGACAGACATTATTCCTCGACACCCATAGCTGTTCAATTGTAGAATCTGCGCGATCAAGTCAAAATTTATATGATTATTTTCTCGGCCTCTAGGGGGAGTATGTCATTACACAAGAGAGTATATCACTACCACAATAACACTATATCGGAATAAGTAGTTACGCAAAGTTACGCCCTTGGCTTTTGTCGTTTCTCTCAGAAAACAGTGAGATCTTCACCGTGCTTATTTTTTTTCTCTCCATAAATATTATTTACAAATCGGAGAGAAAATTATTTCGCGCGTTTCTATTTTTTAACATACGACTAGGCTACGTTATATGGAATTAATTAGATATCGATAGGCCTACAATATGAATTGCATTTTTGGTAGAATACATCTTTAATAAAACACCACCTGAGAAAACCAGTGTTCTGTTTTACCTCTCTACGGGTTTGAAACAAATGCTGTGAGATTTGAAGTTTTGACCTAGTTCTGGTCAGAACGTTTTTGGCCTCAATCCCTTTGAACTCTTAATTAAAATGTTTCGCAACTGCTTTAATGATATTGTTTTCTGGTCAGGTCATGGCTGTTTCGCATATAATTTTATTTCGAATATTTTCCTTTTATCATTAGCGGTCGAAAATAAGATGTATCACTTTTCGCTTTATGATTACAATATTCACATGGTAAGTGAATGGGCCGTTAATCGCCCACTAGCGTAATAGTTCAATCATGCATCCCTTTCTGTTTTCTGTTTTGTACCAAAGGAATATTCTAATAACTTTTTTTTTGCTATACGGAAAACTTGGAGTGGAACAGCATCTTGTTGAGGAGGGTATAATGGGGGCGCTGAATAACATTTTAACATATCAAAAAAGTTCAGGTCTGAAAAAGCTATTTTCTACACTTATAACCGTGCATCTGAACTGTTATGCTGCTGATGCGTCGGCATGCCCCCAAATGTTTTTGCACATGTGATGTTAAATAATGTTGACACTTCGATCGCGGTGTAGTTCGCTCCGCCTGGAGAGGGTCTGCATCGGGTTGAATCCTCTGTACCACGTGGGGTAGATGTGTAATGACAAAGTCCCGGCGGAGCCTGGCATTCCGGCGCACGGGCATGGGGATGGTGCGCCGGCTCCGCTTCACACTAATCGCCATGCGTCGCTATTTCTGCATGTAACGCCTTTAAAATCGCCCATTTGCTTTCTTTTTTCTTTTTCTTTTCTTTTCGTTGATTTTTAACTAAAAAATGGCTTGGCCGTGCATCAGTAGGGTGTGCTGCCTGGCTCGGTTCTGGAACCAGTTCGACAAATCCGATCTCTCGGTGCCGCTGACTATCCAGAACTATTCCGAGATCGGGGAGCAGGAGGTGAGATCAGTAGCCAAGCACGTACCGGCGGGCAGGACACAGAAAGCCGAACCGTCCGCCCAGGAGCAGAGAACATCACTTACAGCAGCGGAGGCGGGGAGCAGGAGATCATTGCGGGGACGGAAGGAACCGAGCTTCAAGCCCCGAGAGGACTACCGTCCCCCCGACGTGCCTTTTCAGAGTGTCACTCAGTACAAACAAGATTTCAAGCCCTGGCCCATTCCTAAAAGGGAGAGTTTCCCTTGGATTACTAATGGTAATAAGGACGACTCCCTTTCGGATAGTCCAAAAAATGCGAACCAGCACAAAAGCGAGAACGAGGATCGAAGTAGGCAGAAGCGGGGCGATCAGTCGCTGGGGACGGCCAAAGGAAGCTCATACAGGTACGTGGCACCGGAGCTGTTCCTTCAGCACCGAAACCAGGGCGCATCTGTGCACCGGTACCAGCGACAGGAGCGCGCCGCTTTTTAACTTTCTCCCTAGCAGTATGTTTAACCTTTAGTGTACTTTTGATAATAGTGAAATTTACAGAGCATAACATTTAATAACTAAATTCTGTTCTCTTTTAGTGTTTACAGTACTTTCATTATCGCAGGCTACATACTACATACTTTTATCTTTCATGAAACATTTTCACTTGGATACACGATGCATAAATGTTTTCTTCTGTGCGTACCCTCTTTTCGGACTTCGTATATTTGAACACTGCAAATGAATCCGCTCAGTCTCTTGCAGGGGCTCAGGGAAGCCAGAAAGGGAGATGCAACAAGCTGCTCATTATAACGCAGCGGTTCTGAGGAGCGGTTTTAAAATATCGCAGAAATTTAACGTATAACCCAGATTTTCAATGAATAATATATTTAGTTGGTCGCCGGAAGCAGATTTTTTTAAATATTAGTAAGCAGGGGAGAATCTGCACGAGTTATAAATAGTCCATCACCTGATATAACCCATCATCCAGCACCCTCCCCAAACGCGGTCGCGCTGAATTTTCTCCCAACTCGACTCATCGCGAACCGCGGCAGCCCCGATGGACTTCATGGATTTGTGCCAGATCGTTACTAATTATCTTTTCAATGATTGGCTTTTCTGCCCGGAGAAATTTATTTCCGCTTGTTTTTTTTCCTAAGTCCGCAGCGTCTGGTACTGCTGTCTTGCAGTAATACATGTTTTTTTGTTTGAGACCCTTTTTTCGTCCCCTCCCTTTTACAAGGAAGGCAACGAGCCTGCTCTCTTATGGTAACACATCAAATAGGGAGGATATGCGCATCGACGTCACGGATGGGGTGACCTGATTGATGACAACTTTTGAAAAATGGAAATAGGGACAGCAGTATAATTTTAGTTTTGCATCACACCTTTTGTGACCGTGGGAGATTAAGCTACCTTAGCTGCTTGCTGGCCATATGAACCGGTTCTTTGGTGTGTGTGTGCGTGTGTGTGTGTATATATATATATATAACCAGCAGGTAGTTTGATAGTCATGTAACTGTGCCAGAGAGATTGCATCAAGCCCCAAGTGGCTATGCTGTTGTACCTTTGAAGAGAAACTGCCTCATCATCTTATGGCTATTTTTATTTCATTATCCTCCCCCAAGGCATGAATATCGGCCCTGGTCTGGAGTGAAATCATCCAAACAGGTCCGTAAGAAGCCCCCCCTCAGCACAGCCGACCTCCCACCTGAAACCAGCTACCGGGCAGCCTTCAGCGGGGGCTCCTTCAGACAGATGGAGGTGCTCCATGTAGATACCAGTGGAGCCTCACCAGGCGACCTGCCTGATGGGCCGGACCTCATCCTCGGGACCAGGGCAGAGGTGAGGCCCCTGGGAACCTCCATCGCGGTCCAATTCGGCAGTACCAGTGTCACATGATTGATCATTTTCAGCAGAAATATATGTAATTATACATGTAACACATTAACTTTTAAAAGCATATTACTGAGATGTTTAAGATACATTTGCTATGAACATTAATGAATCCATCCATCCATTGACTTATCCAGTACGGGACTGTGGAGTGCAATTCTTTTTGTTTTTTTAAACTTTCCAATTAGTGTCTGCAGTTTGGCACCAAAGTCTTGTGACACGGCTGTGATCAGGGCAGTTGGGGGGAGGGGGGCAGGGATTAAGAGACGGAGGGTCAAATGGTGACTTCCCTTTAGGTGTCATCTTGCCTTCCAGCTTGCGCCAGCTCCAGCTAACCTGGAACCATCCCCACAGTACCTGACAGATGTCAGTGCATCCCTCAGGAAAAAGGCTCTGGCCAATCTGCTAATTCAGCGTTCATCTTTTAACCATTCAATGGCATTTCCTCTACAAACGGTGTAACAATCCACCAGTTATTCTGATTCATTAGTCCTATGACGCTTTTAGCATAGACCAATCATCTTTGGATTAATGGTTTCAGTACTCCTGGGCGTATTACACGAATGCAACTGTCAGCGAGCAAAAGCCCAGCAAGAGTCGGTTTGATGAATGCACCACAACGTATGGGCCTAACACGAGAACGATCCTAAAAGTATAGACGCTGTGAGAAATATTGCTGAGGCACATTTAAAGTCCAAAAAACACAGCGGTAGAAGAGTCCCAGCTTCTGGCATATTAGAGTTTTAAAGTATTTACTGCTGGGAGTCTCTTTTTCGTGAAAAGGGCGGCAGGAGAAGGTTCTGTGCTGTCAGTTAGTCAATCAATAAGATAGGGCAGAAAAATGGAGTCTGGGCGGTGACAGAAGCACCAAACCCGGGGCCAGGTTTGATTTAGAATTTTCAGACTGATCAGGAAGCTCGTCGGATGTCAGATGAGAAGGGACATTACGACACACTATGTTATTTTCATTTGGTGCTTCTTGACACACTCCAGTCCGCACGAATCGGGAGTTCAGGAGTAGCGCCAGCTCTCGCCGGAACTGCACCATCCGCACGCTAAAGGACGAGTGCAGCTTAGGTGAATCGCATCCTACAGAGGGCAAATTGATAAGTAGGACACCCCAAGCCCTGGGGGCCCAAATTAATGTGGAATGCAGCACTTAAAGTCCGCCGAGCTCGATGTACATTTTAGGTTACTTCAACGTGCATTTAGCTTTGCACTAGAGTGGTGGCCAATTACTCATACAGGACCAATTGGGGGTAGCTCACCGAGTGAAAGTCTAAACTGCCCCAGTGCTGGTCGGTGTGACAGCACCAGGAAAGCTCAGAAAAACACTCCACTCACTTCCGATCCCGAGAGATAATGCTTCCCCACCCCCGCAGAACCATTTTCACACTTCCTGAGACCAAAACAGCGCTTATGTAAAACAGACGGAGGGTTTACTGTTCTCCGATTTTACCATCTAAGCTCATTCACTCACACAGTGTCCTAGTTCTGCTCCTCGTTCTCCCAAAACCTTGTACTTGGATCAAAAGACGGCATCTACGTTCCACAGAGGTTGAGGCAAGATCAGACGGTTCCGTTTTTCTAGAGGGGTCACTGAGTTGGGGGGGAAAGGCGCCGTTTGTGACCCATAAAACTCAGACTCTAGCCATTCTCTTACTTTCGATCTTGCTCCAGAGGACGCTTTGCCCAGGGAATGACTCCCGGTGCACCAGAGCTTTCAAATGATGGATTATTTTCCATTGCCTAAGTGCAAAATCACTGCAGGCTTTTCAGCAGAAATCATCATGAACCGAGAGTGGAGATGTTAGTGAGTGTACATATGGGGGGGGGGGGGGGGCGTTGCTTTTTTGGAGTCTGACTCACTCATTTTAAAGCAGTTTTTACCGACTGCGCCAAAGCTAAGACATAAGCCCTCTGACACCCATGGCAACCACGGTACCTTTTATATTTGATCGTAAGGTAAGGACTTGAATTTCAGCACCATCCATCCATCTGTGCTGGTCAGGGTGGGGCTAGACCAGACAGGACCCAATGCTCGGCTACACCCTGGATGGGAAACCATCCACCCCAGAGGTGGGAAACAACAGTACTAATCACTGAGCAATGAAGCTGCACCACACAGCACCAGAATCAGCAGCACTGATTGCCGGAAACCATATTCTATCCAACCATAACCCAGTACAGCCCCATATCCTACACTCTCAGAAAAAAGTGTAAAAATTTGCACCTTTTTTTTGTCACTGGGCTGTACCCTTATAATTGTACCTTTTAAGGTACAGAAATGTTCCTCAGAGTCCATTTCTGTACCATTACCTGCAGCTAAGGGTACAATTGGCAGACCATTGAGGGTACAGCCCCAGTGGGAATCAGAGGTACAGATTTTTACCCTTTTCTTTGAGATTGTATCCAGCCATATCTGTACCCAGTTCCATACCCTAACCTCACTGCTCTCTGTACTTCAAATTAATTGATTCATTTACTTTTTTTCTTTCAGGAGCAGCTGGTTAAGACAAAGCTTTCCCCGAACCCCTCTGCAGTATTTCAGAGTGGATCCAGAATCTTCAATATATGAGCAGGTCCCTCAAACATTCTGTTGTCTGCAGAGAGGACAATGGGCTTAGTTAACTCCATATAAGACAACTATGCAAGAGATCCCAGAATGCAATGTCTGTGTACAGTTTGCTGTTCATTAAATTCAAAGTTTAAAAGCTTCGAAACAGAAACTGGTGGACTCAGTAAGCATGTCACAAATTAAACTCTTATCTTTTTTTCCCAGTTTGTTAAAATGTTTTAACTATAGCCCTGTGAATGTGTTATATGTTGGTGAGCATAAAACTGCTCACCAGATTAACCGGAATGACTTTTTCCCCTGGTTTGCATCTTTGATTAATGAAAGTTATTTTTTTAGTGTATGTGAAACGCAGTTTGATATCCAGTGAAGTACCCCTTTTATGTCTGCTAGATTTTTATTAATAGGAAAGCAAGCCTACTCAGCCCTATTTATTTCATTTTTAATGACTTAGGGACAAAAAAAAAACCCACAAATACACTATAAATACCTTTTTGTTTCTTTTTTTAAGGTATGTTTATGAGATGTGATTAAAAGGTATGGAGTAAATAACTACATTCTAAGTTCAAATAAAAAAAAGTAAGTTTTAGATGTTTCCTTTTGAGTTTATATGATGTATGGTTCAAAGTAAATGGCTGCTTTTTCTTTCGGCAGTCCAGAAAAACGGGGAAGATTATTTACAGTGCTGTGTTCAGCAGAAGGGCTGGGGACTTCGTTTGACAAACGGGAACTGGGGGCTGCTCTGCGTGCCGGAGCAAAAAACACACACTTCATTATTCTTATTATTATTTTATAGCAAAGCCGTTAGAAACAACAGCACTAAGCTCCGTCCGCTGGAGACTCGCCACGCCACCCGACCCCGATATTCTAAAGCTGCTGCATTATGGCTCAGCCAGTAATCGCTACAAATCCACCTTGAAAAGAGTGAAATTTCAATTATTAAAATGACAGCGAGTCCCAAACCCCCCCCGTCCTCTGGCCAGCAGCAGCGCCAAGGAGGCATCTGGGAAAAGCTTGTCCTCTTACTGTCCGTCACCCAGTCCCCCCCATGCATAGACTTCTCATTTACATTATGAATATATCATAGAGGCTCCTCCACCCCCTTATGGAAACAAAATCCACCTAGGAAACACCAAGCAACTTCTGGTCCATTTCTCCCTTCAGGATGACAGATAAGGATGTCAGGCTTTTTGGGGGGAAAAAAAAAATCTAATTTGCTTACCAACTTGTAAAATGATTATTTGCCATCCCAGTGAAAGCAGGCAGGGATGTGCTGAAAAATACTGCCGCTCTATAGGCTTCTAGATATGGGGGGGGGGGCATGAGTAATGAGGCTTTAAAAGCCACAGCGGGCAGGTATGTTGTATGCCGTCAATCACCAACACGTGTAAACCACGGGGGGGAATCAGGCAGTGACGACGCACAAGATCCCACCCACTGCAGCTTCCAAAACCAACTCCCTCGTCACTTGGAAAAAGATTTAATTACTAATTATGATTAATTAAAAAAAAACCTGCCCTCAAAACTGGCCTTCCAAACTGAGGATGCTTTCATATTTGGAAGATAGCATCGCCATGTGACAGCCATCTGCACGGAGAGAAACACGCAAATCATACAAGCCAGACTCAAAAAAGCACATTAAATAACTTTTTCATTTTTAATACAAGAATATTAATTCAGTTTTCATGTGTGCAGGGAATGTGGGGAGAGGTCAGGACCATAACCCAGCTTACCACAGAACCAACAGACTCACATGCATTCCATCTGAAAGCTTCTCTACTCTCTGTTCTATAAAGGCAGGACATAAAATGCCGGGAACTGTAACAGTGCAGCAGTTACCATCCTGCACACTGAGTGTCATATTTTAGCCAACAATATATTACAGGAACACCTGTGTTAAAAACAATACTTCCAATATGTTCTCTAGTTGTTGTGAAACTAAAAGTCATAACTAGTTAGGTCACTAGTTAACTCTCCTATTAGATTTAATTCGTTCTACAGGAATACTGATCATAAAATATGAGGAAAGTAATCTGCTTGTGTAGATAACACGCTTTGATGAGACAGTATGTCTGTAAAATGCCAGTGAACAGCGAGGTTTGCCACAAACGGCATTCTTACAGCGTTTTTGCAGAATTCCAACACACCAGGAAACACTGGTGTTTATCACGACGGCTGACTGAAACCAGAAACCCTACAGAAATACTTTTAAAACACTGATTCCGTTATGTCACAATGCTATAGTGATAAAACACTGATAAAAGGCTCTGGCGGGGGGAGGGGTTGGTTATTGTAGGTGGGGGGAATGAAGGAGCATAGATAACTTCATTCACGCACTGATAGGAACCACAGAAGTTCAAGGTTGAAGAAGCTACCCTACTTAGCTTAGCGACCACTGAATGTCAGTCATCCTTTGATTCTCACCTGTCCTCACCTACACAGTCAGCATGTTCTGATATACCTTTTAGTGCGTGTTAGATTTGACCATAAGGGGTCAGTCAATGAGAAATGGCAGAATTCCTGCAGCGCTCAAGATGGAAACCGTGCTACCAGAAGCAGGCCTATGTACGAGATGGCAGTGGCCAGAAGCTCCGTTCAGCCACAGCTCTGCATGCCGGAGAGCTGAAGAGATGGGACCCAAGCGGCTGGCACTAAAACCGGCAGGGGGTTTGTTTGAGGCCCTTTAGGTCAACCAGCGATGATCCTATAACCATTCTTACTGCCGGGATCCTGTCGCGGTGAGAGCCGATCTCAGTCTGAGACCACAGCAGAAGTCCTCATGCTCTGGGATTAAACCGAATCATGTCGGCCACCTTGACAGGGGCTGTGTGGGGACACGCCCCCGCATGCCCCACCCCCCGGCCACTGGGCATGCTCAGTCTGTGTGGGCCTCATCCTTCACCAGGCAGCCCATGTACTTGTTGGTGAGGAAGTCGCAGGCGGCGATGCCAGCCACTGCCTGATGGACATCTATGGCTGTAATCTCCCTGGGAGTCCTGGGGTGACAAACCTTAATATCACACAGTGCAGTGACCACGGTCCTTTACCCTCACTGTTCTGATCAAAGCTGACTAGGGAGGCTCATGCAGACATTGCCAACACAACCCAATGGAAAACAAATTTAATAGACTGAGGTTCAGAAATGGCTATGAGAATGCATGCTGCAGTATTAAGTGTGTGTGTGGGGGGGGGGCTCTGACCTGTTTTGTGGAGCTTTGAGGTACGCCCCAGCGAGAGACTCCCTCAGGATGTCACTGGCAAATTGCTCCACCGCCTGAACCCCCCAGAGAGCACAAGAGGCATCATTAAAAAAGTCCACAACAATGACGGCCGAGCAAACGTTTACGTTCCGATTTTCACGTGCGTATATACAGTACACACACACACACACACACACACACACACACACACACACACAGATATACACAGATATACACACACACAGATACACACACACACAGATATACACAGATACACACACACACACACATACACACACACACACAGATACACACACACACACATACACACACACAGATACACACACACACACATACACACACACAGATACACACACACACACATACACACACA
>JAODJW010000027.1:223995-237962 GCA_026777045.1 Hyperopisus bebe | reverse complement strand
GTGTACCTATTGAAGCAGTGGGCTGCAGTGAGGAGAGCGGCTCGGCAGTGGCCTGTGTACCTATTGAAGCAGTGGGCAGCAGTGAGGAGCCACTTGCAGTGTATGAGTGTAGCGCCACAGCGGTGGGAGCGCTGATGCTGCAGGCTTCCCATCCACGGGAACTCGCCGCTCCGTGCCATCACTCCACCCACAATCCTCTGGGGGCCCACAGATGGTCGACTGCCACAGTCTGCATGGGCCAAGGCACAGGGCCGGAAGTGGTCAGTCAGTCACCTTGCGTGACAGACACTCAACCACCTGTCTAATAGTGGACTGTGGTACCTTTCACCTGCCTGGCGGGGGCGCAGTTGAGTCAGGAAGGTGAGGGGGAAACGCCTGAGGGACGTACTCACCGCAATTCATCTCATCGGCTTTGTTGGGGCAGTCGGTGACTCCGTCGCACTCAGGGTTGACCTTGCTGGTGCACATGTCCGCTGCACACTTGAAGTTACCGCTACAGTTTACAGCTATAAGACAGAGATCTTCATCAATTCCTGGTAGGTACCTTTCCTACTTGCCAGTGGAGAATAAATTTAAGTATATTCTCTTACTCCACCTCTGAAAAATCAAAATAAAAAAAAAGCTAAGGACTTAATCATTTCACAAGTGAATATTGGTGGAGTGCCTTGGCTTTGTGGATGAGCGATCTGTTACCGGGTGTGGGAGGTGCTGTGGGAGGTCTAGCAGGCCGGCTGACCGCGGCGGTCGTCATGGACGCAGCGGCCCCGGCCGGGATCGCTGGGACCAGGCTGGAGGCCGTCTGCCTGAGGATCCAGTTACGCAGCCTGGTGACGCGGGAATAGACCCCAGGCTTGTTCATCATGGCACAGCCCACTCCCCAGCTCACTACCCCCGCCAAGAAGAAACGTCCAGGGGCCTCCTCACACACCAGGGGCCCGCCGGAGTCTCCCTGTGGCACAGGCAGACAGACACATGGCTCAGGCACAGCGCGAACACAGGGATACCGCAGGACTGCACGAGAAGGACCAGGCCGGCGCCAGCAAATGGTTAGAGCTTCAGTGGATTCAGTTCTTCTGCAGCAGCCAGATGCTTCCACCGAAAACAAATGCTGAACTATAATCTATAAAGAGTGGCTGGGCATCCTCATCAAAGGCGATCTACGCAATGATATTTACCATGTAAATATGAACCTTTGCTATATGTTTAGGGATTTCTCAGGGATATATCAATTTGTGTAGCGCAGGGGCCACACATACTCTGATTCTAAACAAGAAAACAGACATCTGAGAGTCACCTGACAGGAGTCCACCTTGCCCTGCAGGAAGCCAGCACACATCATGTTGCCAGTGATGGCTCCCTTGTAAATGGACAAACTGTTGCACACTCTGGAGTCGATGATCTTGACCACGGCTTTCTGAAGGGTGGAGGGCAGCTCAGCTGTACGCAGGCATGCAGTGAAGACAGAGCTAAGGCCAGTACGAAGCCAACAAGCAAGTTAAACATTTCAAACACAGACCTGTAGCATATGCCGGTGCAGGGGGGTAGAGGGGTAGGAGAAAAACAGGCCTTTGGTGAATTTATCCCTCAGTGTAGTGTAACTTGACAGTGTTAAACTTGACAGTGTTATCTACATCAGCACTGTTCATTTACTCAGAGTGGTTTCTCCTATAACTCCTTGGCCAAGATATTCACTGAGGTTCAGCTCATTCATTTCTTATTACTTCTTGTCCAGGGGGTCGACTCCCAAAAGCACCATCTTGCGGACACTCACAACTGAACTCGTGGAGTGCCCCCCAACCCGAGACCACGCACTCCTGGCCGGGGCCGAAGACGTGGGCGGGAGACGGTAGGCAGATGGGCTGGACGTAAGGGCTGAAGGTGAGCGGCGTCTCCAGCTCCAGCACCGTGACGTCGTTGTTGATGGTGCTGGGGTCGAAGTCCGGAGACACGATGATGGACAAGATGTTGACCACTCTGGACTCTGGCTCCTGCCCGCCTATCAAGGTGGCCCCCACCAGGGCAGTCCAGGATCGTGGGTCTTTATCTCTGCAGCACGAGGGGAGGACAACGGGGCAGCCATGACGGTCACAGAGCCGGACCTAACGGAGACGCGGCGTTCCGGCGGGGCGCTCGCGGCCGCATACCTCTCGAAGCAGTGGGCCGCGGTGACGAGCCACTTCTCGCTAATGATGGAGGCCCCGCAGGTGTGCTGACCCTGCAGCCTCAGGCTGACCTGCCAGGGCAGCTCCCCCCGCCGAGCATCCGCACCCCCCACCACCCGGCTGCTCATGGCGGGACGAGTGCCACACGCTGGGGAGGGAAATTACACTTAATGTCTGTACAAGTGCCAGTGCAGGTGCACTGGAAAGCTTCTGTTCTCATATCCCATCTTGGTATGACACACACACACACACACAGATACACACAGACACACACACAGACACACAGACACACACACACACACACAGATACACACACACACACACACACAGATACACACACACACCCCTCACGGGCATATTGCAGTGCACAGGAGGTCCCCCCAGGCCTGTTGCCACGGTGATGCCAGGCAGGCTGTGGGCACTTGTCCTACGTACCTTCAGGATCATTTCCTCGACTACTGGGGCGTAAACGTTCTTCTCCACCTCTACCGGCTGGAAGGAAACTCCGATCTGGAAGAGAGGACAGCCAGTGAGCGTCCGGCACACGGAGCCGGGCCGGGGGACAGCGATACCCCTGCTAACCCGCGGGGGCGCCCACCTGCTGGGCGGCGTCTCTGACGAAATGCGAGGTGGCTGACGGGCCCAGGTAAAAGTGGGACTCCTGCTCCTCGCCCGGCTCTTCCTGCTTGACCCGCAGGTGGCACGCTGGATCCGCCACGCCCACGATGTCCAGCGGCTCATCCTCCGGCTCCGCCTCCGTCTTCAGCAGCGCCTGCAGCTCCTCCAGCCGCTGGCACAGCTCCTCCGCATCCAGCAGCGTCGAAGGGCATTCTGGGAAATGCAGGCAGCTGGTGTCACCAACATCCACATCTCTGCTTTCCCTTCAAGCACTTTAATACAGTGTCTGTTTGTGACACAGCGATTTTTAAATGGATCCGATACTGCCTGGAATATTAACGCGCATCGCCATGACAACGCTGTCTTAGTACACAGGACAAATACTTATAATTATTACTAGCAAATATCAGTAACGCTGACATTTGCTTGCCTGCCTATACGATTCCCACATTCTGATTTTTACAGTTGTAGTTCAAAAGTTACTGTCTGACTGTATACAGCAATATACGTTGCTTCTGAAAAACTTGAGTTTGTCCAAGAAAACAAAAAGAATAAACAAACCTAGAGATTTTTAAACACCCAAAGGACAAACTCTGACTGCGTGATGCTGAACACCTCGGGGCGGCAGGAATCACAGGCCCCTCCCCCTCCCCACAAGCGCCGAGGGCAGCTCACACAATTCATTCACAGAGTGCTGATTACGGGACAAAGCCCCCCCAATACTGGGAGACATTACGCAATTCCGCGAGCTTGGCGACATGCAACAGCGGCCAGAATGTATTCAGGACAAATGGTCCCATCTGAAACGGACCTCAGCGCCGGCGTCGTGGGCCCGGGGACAAAAGGAAACCACACTGCAGAGCCAAATAAAGGGAACAGATGGGCTTACAGTACAGCCAGCAGGTCTGTTAGGAACACAATAAAAAGGCTCTTTATTCATTTTCATAACAGGGGCTCTGGGATTTGACATGTGACAGACTGCATTCTCTTATCCCACCCAGAATACCCTAAGAAGGGACTCAAACCTATGACCAGCCCTCGGTGCCGGGAGAGATTGGGCTCCAAACCCAACAATGGGTGGGATTACAGTCTTTACCTACCTGATTTTCAGCGCTAATCCCCCTGTTCTTGGTCTTTTTTCCCCACCCCTTCATACACCGTGTTTGAGTTTCGACCCCACAACCTCCTGGCGCCGATGACGCACTCTCACCAGGCTCGCTGTCGATCTGGGTGAGAATGTCCTCGATAGAGTCCTCCTCGCTGCGTTGGGGCTCCGGGTCGGGGGGGGTGTAGCCTCTCTGCCTACACCACTGCACCACCTCCCTGGTCTTAGGGAGGGCACTGGCCTGCAGGCCCGGGGATTTCTCCAGCACGTCCTGGACCAGCCTCTTCACAGCCACGGCTCGCTGGAGCTGGGAAAGCAATGTCACCAGGTACCATGGTTCTAGACCTAGTTCTGCTTTCCCTGGCCTAATTGCAGCCATCGGGCCGTAAGGTGAAGTGTAGGTGATACAGGACATATACACAGTAAAAGGAGATTCCATCATGCTCAGTCTCAAACCCTTTTGCAAGCAACGGGCAGTAGGGGGCACTGTACGGCGATACCTCAGCAGCGCGGCGCTTCCCGATGTTCCAAGAGTAGTACTGCTCCAGTGAGTCGGCACAGAATGGGGGCGAGTCCTCAGCTGGGGGGGACACAGGAGCTGAGCATCAGTGATAACCTCAGCAGGGCTCCCTTGGGTACTGGCACTTGCAGAGAGAGGAATTATCCCTGTGGGCAGGGGGGGGACACCCCCCAAACAGCATGCATGCGGATCTTACTCTTCTCGGGGACGATCAGCGGAAACTTCTTCACGGCGGCTGTCAGCAGCTGTGGCAGATTCTCTATGTGCTCCGTGCTAATAGGAGGAAAAATAAAATGGGGGCGGAGCTTCAGCAAAACAAATTCTAAAGCTCGGATGAACCAGCAAACAAGAGGAGCGGGCAGATGACTCGGCACAGTACTCGATGAGGTCGTGTCCCGACTCCGCTCCCTGCTCCTGCTTGACGGGCCCGGGGGCGGTGATGGGGGCGGAGCCTTCTGTACCCGGAGGCGGGGCAGCACCACCAGGGGCTCCAATCACGCCGGGCTCTGTCTTCACTGAGGGCAGAAACAGGACAGGGAAGGATCAGCTCCCATCCGCAGTCTTGCGAGGAACCAGATGCTCATTTGCACACCGCCTCTAACCTTGAGTGGCGGGGGGGACGGAGGCGGCGGTGGGCAGGGCTGGGGGCGTGGTCGAGCTCCCGCCTGGAGCGGTGGCCGGGGGAGCAGCGGCAGCCGCGACGGGGGTGGAGCTGGCCAAAGCTTTCACGGCCGAGCCTGGTGGTACCACTGCAAGGAGCGCGGAACCAAGAGCAGCTCTGATTACCCATAATCCTCTTTGTTAGGCCATGACACTCAAACAAATAAATCAACCCAGCCTGAAAACAATGGCGATAGAGTGCGGCACATGCTTGCGGGGGCCCTGAGTGAGGCCCCCAGAACCCAGCAGAGTGGGCTTATTCGCACGCTGTCCCAGGTCTACCACCTGGGTATGGGGAAGGATCCCACAGCACATGCAGCCCCTCACCTTTGCTGACAGGCATCAGGATGGTCTGCAGACCCCCCCCAGAGGAGCTGCTCATCCCCAGCTGCTTCAGCTGGTTTGCAGGGATGGTCAGCACAGTCTGCTGGGCACTGGCCTGGCCAGAGTGGATCTTCAGCATACCTTTGGGGGGGGGGGTGGAGAAACTTAAAATCAATGGGCACCACATGCTGAAAACTCTACACAGCGCTACGCCATTGGGCAGCTCTTACCTGACAGAGCAGCGGCTTTCCCACTCACAGCGCCCCCTGCTGACGGGACCAGGGAGGCGGTCGCCGCGACGAGGGAGGGGCCGGCATTCTTGGGCGTACCCACCAGGGATGCGGCTGCCCCCTTGGACAGGCTGATGACCGGCACGTTCACGCTCTTGGCGACGGTCACCACGGCGGCGGGGCCGCCTCCCTTCGCCATGACAACGGTGCCCTTGTGGGTGCCGCTGACGCCCGCTTGGCTGGCCGCTACCAGCACCGGGTGCGGGGCGACGCCTTTGCCGCCGGATGGTCCGGCTGACCCGGAAGACGGGCCGGACCCCTCGGCAGGCTTGAGGAGAGTTCAAAAGGCACAAGAGGATGTGAAGAAGGAACTGGGGGGGGCACTAGTGCAAGGGATGCTGCAGATCCCCATGTAACTAGTGAATCTCACTGTGACATTTGTCATTTTGACTTAAAATTATTGACTTTTTACACAGCTATTGATATATCCCTCAAAAACATTAGCATAAGGCCGCAGGTACGGAGAGTCTGCGGTACCAGGAAACACCCAAGACGTCCCGCGTTTCTCTGGACGGCTAAGGTAGGCTGCCATGATCCGACATCACTGCCATGGTAATACGGACAGTCGCTCACTAAACGGCGGTACGAGAGGCGGCGTTTCAAGAGCAGTAATGAAAAAAGCGGCATGATGCCCGGCTTTCAGATTGAGGTAGTTAGAACAATTTCACCAGCTGCGGAATTAGGACAAAATGACACTCATTCGCAGTAAAACCAATGAGTCAGGCGGGTGCGCTAGATAGAAGATAAATTAAACCCGGACTTGCGATAGACAGAGGTTGGGGTTGTTGCATCAGGGGATCGACGGGGCTGGTGTTGGCCTCTGAAAGCTGGAGAAAGCCTCAAGCTTTGACACTCTGAGGGTTGGAGACACTGACCTGCTGGGAAGGGGTTGCTGTGGCGACCCCGTGTGGCATGGCGGCAGAGCTGGGGGCCGCCACGACGCTGCCCGCCATCCTCAGCGTGGTGCCACTCGCCTTTGACAGGTGACCTGCTGTCGCCACCGTCTTCACAGAGCCGTCCGACAGCTTCACCTGGGACCCCTGGGACCCGCCCACCACCTGTCAATCACAAAAAGCAGCACCCTCATAGGGTCTCCGGAACTCGGCTGTACCCAATGGCAGCCCGGAATGTCCCCCACCTGCTACACTACCCAAGGATACAACTGCAGTTCCCCTGCTGAGATCGCAACCTTTATCAAATAACGCAACCCAAAATTGTTACCTACAGTCCAACACAAAACCACTGGAATGACGGACCTGAATTTCTGGGTTCTGGTATCGACAGCCCCCCATTAGAATGCCACGTACCTGATGAAATCAATCACACCCATCTATGACACACATGCCTAGTGTGTCACAGCAATCTGCCTGACTATTGATGGGATGAGCATTCGGCTCTCAGGGACAGGCGGGATGGCGCCGATGGCCGCAGGGGTGCAGGAAGCAGCGTATCGATTCGGGTGACAGGTCACCAGACCAGTGACCGCACTGCAAACCAGTCCGACCCGCATTCCAGGACAGGGCCACGACTTAGCTGTCAGGGGCGCTGCCCGGCTGGCTAAACCAGAGTCGCCTCGCGGCACACGCCTAACGGTGAGGTCATCGCTGTGTCAACACTGCGGCACGCAAGGGCGTAGCAGTTGACAGAGGTCGATTCGATGAGGAAACAGCAAGCATGTGAAGACTTTTCAAATCTTATTTTATAATTTTGAGCTGAAAAATTAGTATTCCTGATCCATGCCACGGCACAGGACTCGCGGTGTGGCCTGGAGTCTCACATGGTCCCAAATGGTCCCGAGGCTAAAAACAGAAACAGGCCGAACGTGGAGAGTCTCAGGGAGAGCCGAGCGGGCGATACCTGGGCAAGGATGGCGGCCTTCTGTCCTGCCGTCACCCGGATGGCCTGCTGGGGCACTGGCGTCGTCGACGACGTGCTGTTCCCTCCTGAAGGACCGGACCCAGGCTTCCCGGACCCCGGTGCCACTGGCTGGCCCACCAGAAACGTTCCCTGGGAAGATGGACGAGAGCTGCGGTCAGGGTGGGAAAGTGGAGCGCACTCTGCGAAAACGCACAGGGGTGGCGGGCCCTGGGGTAGCGGGCGTGTGGGTAGCGGGCGTGTGGGTAGCGGGCGTGTGGGTAGCGGGCGTGCGGGTAGCCAGGAACTCTGGGGGCCCCCAGCAAGAACAAAGGATTTCGACTGAAAGGTCGACAGAAACTCAATGTTCTCCAAGCAGAACTCTGGTGTCCATGGAAACACATGGACTGCTACAGTGGAAAGAGTATGGCTGTGTGTGTGTGTGTGTGTGTGTGTGTGTGTGTGTGTGTGTGTGTGTGTGTGTGTGCTCTCGCAGTGGGTATCAGCATGAAGCAATTAATGTCACATCACACTCAGAATGAATGCAACTGACTGAGTGTTTTTACTTACCATTACAAAAGCAAATGCTTCTCTTCTGTGTGTGTCTGTGTGTGTGCGTGTGTGAGAGAGAGAGACTGAGAACTGCTGAGAGTTCCCCTCACAATCCATTTCTCTTTCCCTTGACACAGCTGAAGCCTCAAACAGGAGGCTCAGCAGGAAATTCATGTCCTTGAAATCCTTATTTTTATTTTATGTTATTCAGCAGAGGCTTTTATCAAAAGCGACATACAAAACCAGGGTCAGACACTCCCAGGTGCAACTGCGGGTAAAGAGCCTTGCTCAGGGTCACAATGGGAAAAATCACCCTTGTAACTCTGGGATCTGAACCTGCAACCTTCCACTCATGGGCACAGAGGCCTCATCCGCAGAGCCACACGCCCCCCCTTAACCGGGACAGGGGGGATGAATGATGTCAGCGATGGACGGATGAGGCCCGTCATACCGTCGATAAGTTCCTAAACACGTAACTGAATCGAATGTTGGATTTTGGATGGGTTGATTGTTTTATTATTCTTGAACACATACAATATGGGAACTAGAGATTCCCAGCTCACTTACAGTATACGCTTTAAAAAGATGAAGATAAAACCCCGGTGCTCAGAGCACACGTACCTGCGGAGTCTGTTTGAGGATGTAAGAGGTGTAGGACAGGTTTGAAGGCAAGCTGCTGGTGCTGCCGCTGCTGGTGGTGGAGGGAGGAGCTTGGGAAGTCCCCGCCCCCAATTGGGGAGTGGCCTGTGGCTGCTGACCTATAGTTGGAGAGCACAGCCTGTCACCTTCAAATCAAGGGCCAGATATGACGACGTGACCAATGGGGAGAGCAGAGGAGGGGCTGACCTGAGGGATTGGAGGCACGTAGAATAGCCCCCTGGGGGATCAGAAGCAGCTTGCCCTTGCCAGAGGGGTTCTTGCTGTTGGTCGTCAGGTAGAGCTTAGTGCCAGGGGGCAGGTTAGCCAAGCTGGCCAGGTTGTTGGCGGGAAGCTGGAGCGTAGCCATGACTGGAGAAACATTGTGAAGGGGGGGGCAGAGACGGGAGGAGAGGCAGTCACACTTAACGTCAGATTTAAACGTTTACCGAACGTCGAGGCCTCAACTGGCCCAATTTTCTACAGCTTCACGGAGGTCTGAGTGCCCCCACCAACAGGGAATCTGGCTGGCAAGTGAGAGGGAAAAAGGGGGCTGGGGGCGGGGTATGTCGGGACACAGGGAGGCACTCAGCTGCCAGCCCCCATAGCAAGATCGATCCCTCCCCCCTCTGACCCCGGCCCGCGTGACACATCCCCCCCCCCAACTCTCCTGTGGCCAAGGTCATTCTCATTTTGCAATGAATAGCCTCAGTCAGACAGAGGAACAACAACAACAAATGTCTCTCTCTCTCTCTCACACACACACACACACACACACACACACACACACACACACACACACAGAGAGTTCACCATGGTGCAGCCCTTGACTTGTGTGGACAACCAGCAATTTTGGTTAGGCATCAACACTTTTATCTGATACTTTCTCTTCATGGGGAAAATGCTAATTGAACTGAAACAGTAGTTGTGATTGGCTGTATACTTCAAGGACAGACACAAGCAAAAAGGGTATTCATCTCTCACCCCCTCAAACCCAGCCATGTCATAATGAATAGCAGAAAAAAATAGCTTCTTCCACCAGTACCTTCTATGCCAAAATCTTATGCCAAAACTGCAAACTACGATAAAGCTATGATATGCTAACCAGTACCGCGCCCTAGTGGCGAGAAACAGGAGAAGAGGATCAAGAAGCGTTAAGGCCTCACCAGGTAACACCACTGCCCCCTGGTGGTAGGAGGATAAAAATACCTCGAGAAAAGCTTTACCTGACCCCTGGCCTCCAGCTTTAGCAGCTCCAGAAGAAGTGGCTGTTGTCTTGGTGACCGTCTGCACCTGTTGGCCCACGATGTTGCCGCCAGCCCCGCTCACGATGGCCTTGGCCACACCCTGGGCAATCACCTGCTTCTGTCCCATCACCTTGGAGACGGCCGGGCTGGACTTGGCCACGAGGATCTGCCCACTGCTGATGGCCACCTGCTTCACAGCGGACTGCAGGGCTGAGCCAACAGGGATTCCAACCACCTTGAGGGAAAGATGGGAGGGGCATCATGGGAAATGTAGTTCTGGCACAGGTATGGCACATACAACAACCGTACGGTACATACATCAACTGCACACACCTTGTTCTGAGTCATGCCGGGCGCAGCTGGTCCAGCACTCTGCTTCTGCGGCGACACAGCAATCACATGTCCTCCCTTCACTGCCACAAACTGTTGCGCGGCTGCGTGCTGCGGCGTGGTTGCAGAAACCAGCACCTGCTGTGCTGGCTGCTGCGGTGTTGTGGACACCTCCCCCGGCTCCTGCTTGATGATGACCTTGGGGGCAGGGGGGAACGAGACCAGGAGAAATGGAGATCTTCAGACAGGTTGGCTGACATGTCTATTCAGCCACGGTAACTGTATTCAGTTCTTGGCAATTTTTCTTCAGTCACGGTCCACGTCTATTCAGTCACGGTCCATATTTCTTCAGTCACGGTCCATATCTATTCAGTCACAGTCCATGTCTATTCAGTCACAGGGCTTATTTTTTCAGGTATGGTGCACATCCATTCAGTCACGGTCCATATTTCTTCAGTCATGGTGCATGTCTATTCAGTCACAGTCCATGTCTATTCAGTCATGCTCCTAAATGGTCATCACCACAATATTCTCCTCTCACTGTGAGTGTGCATTCACCCCCTCCCCCCCCCCACTTATTATCCCAAAGGTGAAGCAAAGCAACAGTTTGCATTTGCATGTAACCTGACTAAATCCTGCATGCCCAGGCAGGTCCGGGCATTGCCCGACGGCCCGGTGGAACAGAGCAGAGAGGCGTCCCAGTTAAACTGCACGCGGCGGGCCAAGATTATTAATACTGCAGTCTGCTGGGGGGGGGGGGGGGCTATGGCAGGATGAGGTCCGGGGGACCTTAACCCAGAAACACTAGAACAGGAAGGTGCTCCCCTTGACCGGATTCAGCAGCTGGGAAGTGGCAGGAAGGGGGAGAATGTGTGGAGACCCAGAGGGATGATAAATGGGCATGGCATGGCATGGCATGGCATGTGAACGAGGGGCCCGCCTGAGCATGGATGAGAGGATCATGGGAAAAGACGCACATTCCCCAGGGGCTACAGTCCTGCCCGCCAGGAACCAGGGCTGCTAAACCAGCCAGGGAATACCGGAAGCCGTCAGCTTCAGACACTCGTTTACCTTCACACCGGAGGACAGGAAGCTGCCAGCATGCACCTTGGGGGCTGGGGAGTGGGTTCCTGCAGACGCCTGAACCGTGGACGTCTGCTTACCCGTCGGACTGCCTGGAAAAAGAAGCTCCTGGTCACTGTGGAGAGCTGAGGCTGTACTGGGCACCAACCGCTTTCTCACGCACACCAGGAGTGTGTGCAGAAGAATAGAACATATACAGGCTGCCTGACGGTTAACAGGAAGTGCTCAGTCAATCAGTGCTCAGGCACAGCACAGTCAGTGTAAATAAAGTGAGGTGGGGGGGGGCAGTATGCACTCAGACACCCACCCCGTGTTTTGCTGTCCTGTTCAAACTGACAAGCACATTGATTTCATTTAACAGCTGAATGCATTGACAATAGCTGAATGCATTCCCCACATTTGGGAAATCTGGGATCTGTTTCTTAAGTTTAATCATGCAACGGCGCCCGGGTTCAACTCCGCTGGGCCAGGAGGGGGCAGCGGCGCACCTGCGGAGACGGCGGCGCTGGGGGAACCCATGCTGGTAACCTGACCGGGCTTGTCCACGATGATGTACGGGTTGTTGATGACGGACGATCCCTGCTTCATGTGCACAGGCGTGGAGGTGGGGGTGCGGGGGAGGGGCGAGTGGCTGGGGGTGGAGATGGGAGAACCTGGGGAAAATGGCGGGAATCACACAAACTCCGTGTAACCGCCAACGTCTCTGGCACAAGGCCTGCCAGGAAAGACAGCATCACTTCAGCTCCAGATAAGTATAATCAGATCAAGGACTATATAAGATTGGTGGATCATTTTTGGTAGTCATAGATAGAAAGTTGGACAAGAATTTTATTTCTGAAGACTTTTAAGATGTAAAATGCGTAGGAGAAAAGTATTCCTGAAATTAGTGGAGAGACACTTGAGATGTTGAAATCATATTCCCGGAGAACCAGCGGTATCCCATTCCCACAGTGACGTACCAGACACGATCTTACAGCTCATGGTGATTGGCTGGAATGACTTCCCGGGAGACTCCGCGGGATTGGGGGCCTGTCCCTGCGGCACGATCTTGCAGCTGGCCGTGATTGGCTGAAAGGCGGAGTTGCCGTGGGAGCCTAGAGTGATCTTCTCCAGGACCTTGGGGCGGGACGGGGTGCGGTCGGAGGAGAGGAGGCCGTAGCTTCCCGACCGGCCAAGCTCGCTCTTGGTGGGGAGACCTGTGGGTGAGAAAGGGGTCAGGGTCAGGGTCAGGGTCAGGGTTAGGGTTACCACTGGTGCATCAGAGAAGGAAGCTGCCACCCACCAGCCAACCCCAGCATTAAATTTCACCCCCTCCCAAACCAATACAAGTACAACTGCACCAATGAATGGAGAATGCAGCTCATGAGCCATCCCAATCAACCAAGAAGGTGCCAACCCCACCCTAACCCAACCTCTTCATTATGTCTGGGTCCAGAACTTATCTGAAACCCAAGACCAGTCTACTGAGTCTTCTACTGTAAAAGAAACTTCTGCCCCATCACTTGGATCACAAGCAATGTCCAGCAGAAGCATTAAGGAAGATCTTGATGGAACTGGAGAAAGTGTGCAACCACGTGGGACCAGTAACATCGAAAAGGCAGCGAGACAGCTAACCTTTCTCTGTGACGGTGTGAGAATCCTGGGAAATCGACCCCGGGGAGGCTGGGTGCCCTGATACCGGGAGGGGGGCCTGGGGTGTGGAGGGAGGGAGGTGGGTGGCAACTGCCTGCTGGGAGGAAGATGAGGAGGAAGACGACGAGGAGGAGGAGCAGGGGAAAGAAACAAGGTCCTCCCCCAGACTGTTCCGGTGCAGTTCCACGTCCACCACCTGCAAGATGGACAGATAGGAAAAGGATTCAATTGTCGTCGTCTTTGAGCAGGAGGCGGCTTCACCGCAGGCATGACGCCATTGGTCAGAGACAGACAGTAAGACCTATCAGCTCTTTACCAACTTCTATCCAATGACAAACTGACACAAAGCCACATGACCTGGCGACCTGTCCTCCACGACGGAAGGATTCTGAACTGCTGGATTAAAAAAATATATACACAATCCAGCAAGGAACATTCTTGAGAAAGAATAGTTAGATGTAGAATTTAAAGAGAGAGACCAGTTAAAACCAAAAAAGCCAAAGGTAGCCAATGGGAACTAGTCTTACCGTCTCCGCCCCCAGGGTCTGCAAGCCTGTGTACGTCCTGTCAAGCTGCAAAGGGAGGAAAAGTGAGACACGCGTGTTCCCTGTAGGGTAACCCGGCGCAGAACACGGCGTCTAGCCGGAACCAGACTGAGGAACGGTGGGGAGCACCGGAACCCCCGGGTGAATGTGTGAGCAGGAGGAACGCAGACCTTCAGGTGGTGGATGATATCCACACGCTTGTTCCGGGCGTCTTTGAAATGGATCTGCACGCGAACCGGGAATTCCCCCCAGCCACGGCGGGTCAGGTGGAACGGGGGCTCACTGGAATACATGGGAAGCAGCGTGTGAGAGCACGGAAAGAAGTGTGTGTGTGCGTGTGTGTGTGTGTGTGAGTGTGTGTGTGTGTGTGTGTGTGAGTGTGTGTGTGCGCATCCTGTGCATCAGTGAT
>JAODJW010000027.1:206143-216691 GCA_026777045.1 Hyperopisus bebe | reverse complement strand
CTCCCCCCCCCCCCCCCCCCCCCCCCCCACACACACACACACACACACACACACACAACAGCGCTGTGTCTACTGTGAAAGCCTTCCGGTTCCTGGGATGCAGTCTCCCAGGACCTACAGTGGGCAGCCTACATAAACACAATTGTCAAAAGGCCCCAGCAGAGGATGCACTTCCTGCGCCAGCTCAGGAAGGTCAACCTGCCCCAGGAGCTGCTGATTCAGTTCTACTCCACAATAATCTGTCTGTTCACAGTCTGTTCTCTGCAACGTCCATCACTGACTGGTTTGGTTTGGCCAGCAAACAGGACAGGAACAGACTACAATGGATAATCAGGACTGCAGAAAAATCACTGCAAACCCACCATGCCCTGGTCACAACTTGTTCACACTCCTCCCCTCTGGCAGGCGCTACAGAGTAGTGTATGCCAAAACAACCAAACACATGGACAGTTTCTTTCCACAGGACAATACTGTGCAATAATCTGCTATCTCCCGGCATCCACTGTAACTCATGTGTATATGAGTAACCAGCATCTTTGCATTATGGGCAGTGGTGGCTTAATGGTTAGGGAAACCCACTTGTGAGCAAAATAATGCAGGTTCAAATCCTAACCAGCAAAGCATCACCCCCAAGCACTGCTCCCCTTGCTGAATTAGCTGCCCTCTGCTATGTCACTTAGGGGTTAAATGCAGAGGACACATTTTGTTGTTGTGCAGTGTGGTCTGTCAACAATGACAATTGATCACTAAATTCAAGTTCAATTATGGCCGTCTGGCTTAAGTATCTTCTGCACATACTGTACTTTATTGTTTGTTTTTTGAAGTCCCATTTTTGCTGTCCTGCTTATATTGAGAGCAATGAAAAACCGAAGACAAATTCCTTGTATGTGTAAACATACTTGGCCAATCAGGCTGAAGCTGATTCTGATATGTTTGAACGGATAAGCATGTGGCTCAGTGGGCCTGGCCTCTGTGCCCGTGATTGGAAGGCTGCTGCTTTGAGCCTGGCCTTCGCACGTCTGTGGGTCCTTCAGCAAGGCCATTAACGCCCAGCTGCCTGGGTACCAAAACAGGTGACTGCCCTTTGCAGCCAAGCTTGCTCTCATGGAGAGCAAAATGGGGGAGGTGTAAAGAGAACTTCCCCACAGGGATCAATCAAGAGTATTAATTATCAATTTATTGCTTCTCATGTAGAGCCGAGTTGGGATTCAAACCCTGGATTCACCAAGCCACCGTGCTTTAGAACGCTTACATAATTTCACCTTCAGTATGTCTCTTAACAGGACAGTGATGATCTGTCCCATTATTCTTCTAAGCAAAGTGTCCCAAGCATATCACAAAATAAGCCCTTATAGATGAATCAAAGAAATCAACAACATTTGATAAGTGGTTTCGAGCATCATGCTCACTCAGTGTGTTTGCAGTCCGATGTGGCCCAGATTTAAATCATACTATATTTTATCGGCTCAGTGTCATTCCACAGCAACACTGGAGTGAGAAGTTCTGCTTCACAAATCAAGTACAGATCCTGGCATTCTGAAAACTTCCAATGGGAGTAAACTAAAGGGACATCGCTCTAGAAAATAGTTTGAAGATACCTACTTCTTTATTGCAGAGGGAATCTGATGTAACTTTTTAAATGGGCATGGAGTTTCTGTGCCTCGCAGGCAGGAGTGTTGTAAATGGATTGGAATCTTGGAATCATTCCGGAGGACGGGACCAGGCCAGCAGTCTTGGGGCGCAGGGGCCTGGATTTCTTGCTGTGCCCGTGTGCAAACTTTGAGTGTAGCGGCATGCCTCATAGCGTCATAGGTTTATCGATGGCTCCATGCAGCAGCAGACAGACACGCGTGTGCGTGCACACGCTTAGACAAATGCATACATGCAACAGCATACAGCCTGCTGTTTTGAAAGTGGCTGGGGACATTTGGATTAAATGCTCACAGAAGCACAGACAGAATTCACGGGACTATTTGTATGTATAAAAAGTTTATTAAAGAAATTAATAAGTCAAAAATATTCATACAGAGACTTCTGTCCTCAAAAAGGTAGAAAGATCAGGAAAGACAAGTTTACCGCATACATACCGCAATACAACCACTGTGTACTGGCATATTAAGGCATAAAGTTATTTAAAAACAGAGGCTATGTATACCCACCTCTGAATTAAACCTATTGAAACAATTCTTTGCTAAAACAGGAATAAAGAGCCTACATTAGAATGTCAATGTGCGTATTGACACCTCTTGCCATTATGCTCTCTTCAGACTCACTAGCTTTCTAATCTGATTAGCAGTAACAGTTTGCCTGCTCTATCAACAGGCCTTTTAAAGGTTCTATTACAGAATTCCATGAAATTCCAGAACCTCACAGCTCCTGCAGTATTACATGCTAGCATTCCTTTCTGGGGAAAAGCTTAATTTGTTCCCTTGTATTATTTTCATTCTCCAATCAGATAATTACCTCAATGCGATTCTTGAAAAGGCTGTTTTTTGATGTATAATAACAGAATCAATATACATAATGTGTCTCTATATTTCTGGGAGTATAATGAAAATCAACCACACACATACAGTATATAAATCAAAGTCATACACTTTTTTAAATATACAGAATCATCATTGCTCACAGGCAGAAATAGAAAGATAGAACTGTCTGACAGGTTAAATTTCCCCATTAAACAGAGCATAGAACTCTTTGGAAATCTCTCTTCCAGATATGAGAAGAGGCAACTCTGGGCAAAGTAACAGAGCGACAATGGATCTTGACATTACCCCGCAAACAGTAGGAGGGCGGAGGTGGATTGTGGGTGGGTTCTAGCACATGATGACTGTTCTCATGTGTGATAGAAATTTCTCAAACTTGACCACCCACTCAGTCTCACCAAGGGCAAAAAATAAAGAAAAACAAACATCCAAGGCACTCAGTTACATGCAATAATTAAGTAGCAACCAGGGAAAAAAAGTCTCTATACCATCGTCAAGCATGTCAAGGAGACCGACAAGACTGCATTACTGATGATTACTTACGAAATGGATACCAATGAACCTAAAAGCTTAAGCAATGGAGATGCGACACTCCAAATACTCCATCTCCGCATTCAAACATGACACTAACGAGTGATGCGGCCAATCAGCTAGCAAGAAACACTTAACAAGCATAGTGTAATGTGATAAGGAACACTGGTACAGCTGCAATAATAACAATAACAATAACAATAATAACAAGAATTAAATATGTACATTTTGATAAAAAATATAGAAGAAAAAAGTGCATGATTGGGGCTCAATCAGTTAAAAAAAACCAACAAAGACAAACAAAATGATGCAATGCATAGAAAAAGCACATTATCACTCTAGGAAGAGAATACTTATAAATATAGCTTGCCAACCATGTTAATTCACAGGACAACCACACAACAGACGTCAAGAGAAATCCATGCTTACTGACCAAGGGTTCAACATTTTATCAATTCTCACACAGCCCCGCCATTCAAAAATCAGGTCGTAGTTCCACCCCCAACGCAAATGGTGGCGCTGCCTGACTGAAGTGAGGCTCTCATTCACTCCGCTTGCCAGAGGTTTCCTTGGTTACCTGAAGCTCCTGTTACCCAAACAGAAAGGCACCACAGCCGTGATGCCTAAAATAAATGGAACTCGTATCTCTTTATAGGAGAAAGAGGAACCTTTCACAGATGTTCCATGAGGTATGGAGAATCCAGAGAGTCTGCTTCATACCTGACACGAATCCATTCACTTAAAAAAAAAATTACCCATCATCCCTTCTGCTGCAGAATGGCCTACTGGTCATGCTACCTGTTCCTCCTGAGCTTCTGTGTGTTGAAAATAAAATTAACGAAACACCCCAATTTCCTCGCACATCGATACAAGCGACACATGACCCACTCAACAGCTACAAAGTGCGGCTGTAGGACCCAGACAATGGTACTCAATCACACCAATTCTTCTACAAAGTCAAACACTAAAAGAAACCCAGAAATAAAACAAAAAAAAGTATCTTTACAAATAAGCAAAAGGCACAAATATGACTAAAATTATATAAAAAGGTCATATGAAATAATGGTCACACAGTGGGCACTTAGCAGTCCCACGAAAGGGTATAAAATGCACATCACACATGTAAAGATGTTAGGAAAAAAATAAAAATACAAAAGTGACCGTGAGTTCCGTGATCACAGGGCATAAACACGGGGAGACTGTGTGCGTCTATCAAGCTTGGCGTGGGGGGGCGGCTTCCTATGCATTTTGTCCTATTAAACATTTTGCACTTTCCAATGTGTAACAAAGCATAAGATGACAAAGACGCGGGAGGCAGAGAGGTCAGGTGGGGGTCTTGCAGGCTGGCTTAGCTGCGGGGCTGGGGGCCTGTCCTAGGAAGAACAGTTATAACATCCATACGTCTGCGCTTACTTGTGTCACATATCTTCTTATTATCCTGCCAACTCATTCCTTTTAAATATGCGAGCTGTTCTGCTATTACAGGAAATAGTCAATCATTCTACATACAGTAAGATGACACCTTTAAAGGCTAGACGTGTGCTCCAGGTTAAAAAGCAGAAGATAAGGCTACGTGAAGTTTATACATCAATTTCCTCATGTTTACTTTTACATTCTCTAAACTAACAGGAATGTTCCATCCACACCAAAAATCAGTCTGGGTTAAATATTCAGGAAACTAAGAAATAAAAATTCAGAAAGTGACATCAAGATGTGCCTTTGATACCAGACATGCCCACTGATCCAATTCCAAAACAAGTGATGTAATCGGGGCCATATTGAATGTTCTCTGTCTAAGTGAGTGGAACAAATTCTATGCCCTGTGATCAGGGGTGCAACCAAAGCGCTAAAAAATGCTACACTGTAATTGGCTCAGATTGTCTTCCCAGGGTCAGGGCGATTGGGGGAGAGGGACGGAAGGGCGGGGCGGTCTCTGTTCTGGGTCTCCCACATTCATGTGCGAGGGAACTTGTCATTGTAGCGGTGGATGGTGACACAGCCGTGGTAAGAGATGGGACGCGGCATGGCGGCCACGCCCGTGATGATTCCTGTGGAGGGGTCATAACACTGCACCGAGTCCGAGGCCTCCCCGTTCTCCCCGCGACCTCCCAGGATGAAGATCTTTCCATTGCACACAGACATTCCGCAACTCTCCTATGGGAAAAGCAGAGTGTCAAACACAGCGATTGACAGCAGGGACAGCCAATCAACAGCAAGCTTCTGATTCCCTGAGGTACCTCACACCATACCCATACCTGAGTCAGATCCATGGACATGCTGAAACTGGCATGAGACTATTTTTAATATGAAATTGGAGTACGGCAATTGCAGTTCCACTAATCATGCGGCAAAATAAAATTTACCTCTCAGCTATTTTTCATCTCTATCCTTTCAGTAACGTTAATTTTACAGTTACAGTTCTGGCATGAAAATATGATTCTTTACAGGCTCTTGGCAGGCAAAATACAGCTTGTGGCTAAAGAATATTCTGTCCTGGCAAGTGTGTGTTCCCGTCTTCCAGTCCATACCTGCTTGCTGAAGGTGTGGACCACATGCATCCAGTAGTCCTCACTGGGGTCATAGCAGAAGATGGACTTGGTGAGGCCCCCAGACACGTAGATGAGGTTGTTGAGGGACACGGCCGTGATGCAGCGTCTGGCTATGGGGATATTGGCCCTCAGGAGCCAAGAATTCAACTCGGGGTCGTAGCACTGGACCTGGGGGGCAGAACTGCGAATTAGAGCGATGGATTTGGGGTGGATACGTGTTACACTTGCTTTCCAGCTATGGTGACAATGCTAGTCCAGAAACTAGGAGGTGAAGCCAAGATTAATTCTGGCAAATGCCTCTTACTTTCCAGCTGCTGCTCTTAAAATGGCCGTGAGCCATTCTATATAAACCTTCACGTCTCTTATCTATAAAAGGAGTTGGGGGGAGGTGTGGAATTCATCATTCCAGATGTTCTGGAACTCCCAAAGAACTTCAGAGGAATACCTCGCAGCTAATGGCGTGCAGTGTCGAAAGAAAGCCCACAAGCATATGAAAACCTCCATGAGCTTGGGCTCTGTGACCATGTCCAGGAGATCGCAACTTCAAATAATAACTGATTAATAATAATAAATGTGTTTTCCTGCCGTGAAGCTGGAGAATGTGGAAACCTTTCAAAAGATCTTGGCATACATCAAAAAAAAAAGGTCCTCGTCATGTATCAGTGGAATGCTTTTAACATGTTTTCAGCTCCACCAGTCAACCGGAAAGCACCGGAAAACAAGATTCATCTGTGGTTGATACCCAAGCACTTAACACAGTCGGGTGGCAAGGCCTGGCCATTAACAGGACTTACTATTCTGACAACCAACTAATCCCATGGCAGATGTGTTTGTACAGGACACCACGCACCTGCCCTCCCCGTCTCACCCTAAAGGTCCGTTTAGCCATTTTTGTATGTGAGAGGGCCTGGAATCTACGGCTGCTGGAAGACGTTCTGCGTGCATAGCAGCTGGCAGGTGTGGACGAGTGGAGACAGGTGTAATGCAGTGATATTTGAGTCCATGCTTAGGTGCCGTTTACCTTTGTTCCCTTTTTTCCATTAATGCGACGCAGCTGTATGTTTGTGTGCGTGTGTCACATTTCAGTAACATCAGTATGACATCACAAACTGATCTGGCCAGTCCGCTCCAACAGCCTCCCACATGTTCAGCTCCACATTCCGGTTCTGGAAGTTCCTCGTGCAGTCGTTTCTTAAGTAAAAGGTCCGGCCGTCTCACCTTGTCGGAGCAGGTGGTGTCATCCGGCCCCCCGCCGATCACGAACAGCTTCCCGGCACAGCTGGCCACGGCTGGAGAGCTCACCGCCTCCTTCATGGGGGCCACCTCGGTCCAGCGGTTGGAGAAGGAGTCGTAGCACTCCACGCTGCTCAGGCGGCTCTGTCCGTCGTAGCCCCCCACCGCGTACACCTGTGTGCAGGACACGCGTCTGTGAGGTTATGCGAACGACGGGCCCCCCAGGGGTCAAGACCCGACTGTCCCGCAAAGAAGGCAGTCAGCCAACGGAAAGGGTCAAGTGAAGGAGATGGTTGACTTAAGATAAATTACATTGTCAACGAGTTTTGCATTCATTAAGCTGAGGAGAGAATGTGTATGTGCAACCACAGCATGTTACTGCTTAGATACCATTGTGGAAATCCGCCTACTTTCAGATTTTGAAGAAAATACTTGCATTCCAATATATTTATACAATTTAAATAAACAAACAAACAAACAAACACACACACGCACACAGATCTGTACTCATATCTTTGTAGGGACCGTCCATTCATTTCTACGGACCAAACCCTAATCCCAACAATGACAACCTTAACCCCTACCCAGCCCTAAGCTTAAGCATAAGTAACCAAACAACTTACAAGTCTTTTGACATTTTTAGTTTTTTGACTGCAGTCAGTCCGATTTGGAAATCTGAATTAACCCTTGTGGGGACTGAAAACAGGTTTTTATCACACTGTGGGGACACACACACACACACACAAGGCACTCACATATTTCACTTTACTTTCAATACACATTATGGCAGATGAAAATTCCAAAACATATATTCACAGCAGTGCATTATTTACTAGACTGTCTGATGCAATAAACTGAAAATCAAAGTGTGCCAACTTCCAACTGCACCTTGGCTGCATTCAACAAGCTCAGTCGATCATTTCACTGTTTATCTAAATCTCCAAGGAGAACCTGCTGCACATTAAAGAGCTGCAGTACATGTGACTGTAAGCTTGGTAAACGTCAGGCAGTAGAGCAGTGTTCTGACAGGCAGAGCCAGTAGGGGCAAATTACTTAGAACAGAACACTTACAGAGAACTACCTTAAACCAACAATACCTTAAGCAGTAAGAGGAACTTAATTATTCAGTGGTATTATCTTCAAATTCCATTGCAATGCAAGTTTCATTTTCAATCACACATGGTGTTTATTTTTATACAAACTTTTAATTCTATTTTATTTCTCTTTCCTCATATAACATACTGGTCTGGTAAGCATTGTTTCAGAGACTGCATAGGACAAAGAATATAAAGATTTTGTGAGAGGACTTTGAAACAAGATGTAAACAACACCATGTAACACTAGGTTTGCGCAGTGAAAGGGAGACCTATTAGGGACAAAGTTTTTATTCAGAGTATACAGAGAGTGTGTCCTGAATGAGTAAACCATGAGGCTGTGCCAGGAATCAGTTCAGTCTAAGTCAGAATCTTGATTTTATTTAGGTTGACTGAGACTTGGAAAGACAATTAAAAACATGAGGACACAACTATAAGCATGTGAGGGTGCAACACGCTGTTTTTGGGGGTAGCAAAGACCTTGCTTAAAGTTCTCTCACATACACTGTACTGTGCAAGTACGCATTCAAAGAAAATGATGTTTTAGTTATTTCTGTGTTGGTGTTAAACTACGACATTGTGCATGTCAAAGTGTGTCAGCTTACCAATTTCAAAACCTCTCTTAAAATCATCCCAGTATTTGCAGCAATCCAATACACCCATACATATTTGACCCTACTGAATTAACTAATTTAATGTTTAAAGTGAGCGGGTGGAATTTAACAAATACACGGAATAGCTGGGATGCTTTGAGGAGAGGTTTGGGGACTGAAGCGGAGTTCATCTAACCAAGATATCAATAACTTCTTGGAGAATAGAAGTAGTTCTTGTTAGTTTTTATAGTGTTATTGTTAATCTGCATATGTTCCAGTTTTAAATTCTATTTCTTTCTGAGAAAATATACACTTACTATGTAGCTTTAAACATTTTCTTTGAGTGCCAAAGACCTTTCCACAGTACTCACTGGCACAGAATTGGCACTGATTTGCCTAAGCGGCTAACTTTAGACAAGAAACTGACCTTCCTATAGAGGTCAAGGCTGTTTACCCCAAGTTATTTTCCTAAGAGCGTCCCTACGTCTGAGTGCCTACCCAATGCCTACTCACAGACACAGAAACTGTCAAATTACACAATGCTTGTTGGTAGTGTGCAGGAAGATGAGAGCATCAATCAGGATACTAACATGCTACTCTAATTAATTCTCAAGAATTATGGATGTTAAAGATACCTGCATACCATAAGAGCTTGCCGGTTTGAAAGGAGGATCAAAAATGCAGAAGCACTGCAGGGTCAATAACCGAAACAGGTCTTGGGTTCAAAACCCGTGGGGGTGGGACATTCATGGCACGACGACCATGGGCGTCTCGTTTTATTGCCCCACACCCGTTCCAAAGCCAGCTTCGGTCTGAGACTTCCTGTACCCTCACCAAATGCTTAAATCTCATTTTATTTTACTTTTTCCCTGAAAAGATAATTCTATTCTTTTTTCTTTGAAACAGTTCTGGGCATTTCTGAGCACCACTTTGAGATAAAACACTGAACCACCTACTCTGCTGGTTGAAACTGAAACAATGAGATTAAAAAAGCATGCTAATAGAGAAGCAGTCCTCAATACAAGTAACCACATCCGTTCCAAAACAGATTTTGGTCTGAGAGTTACTGCCCCACTCAGCCATTAGGTATACGTCTTTCTTCTTCTTCGCTTTTTTCCATATTCCCCGGAAAGATGTTTCTGTTCTGTTTCTGCTGGCAAACAGCAGTTCCAGGCCATTCTGAGCGCCACCTTGCGAGAAAAAGGCTGAACCTCCTGAAGTATGATGGACAACAACATTTTGCCTAGAAATCATGAGTAAGACGCAGGCTAAAGGCTCTTTAAAAAAGGAGTGACCAGTCTTGAGGTGACGCGGCTGTAACACGAGTGACACAGTGACACGTATCACAAAGGAATGGGACACAACACGATAAGAGGAACAAAAAAAATGTGCAATTTCAGTATAATCCTTAGTATACCAAGAGTGGGTTCTGATTGTGGCCTGAATATACCAGGAGTGAGTTCAGAGCATGGTCTGAGTACCAAGAGTGGGTTCTGATTGTGGCCTGAATATACCAGGAGTGAGTTCTGAGCGTGGTCTGAGTATACCAAGAGTGGGTTCTGAGCATAGTCTGAGTATACCAAGAGTGGGTTCTGAGTGTGGCCTTAGTATACCAAGAGTGGGTTCTGAGTGTGGTCTGAGTATACCAAGAATGGGTTCTGAGCATAGTCTGAGTATACCAAGAGTGGGTTCTGAGTGTGGCCTTAGTGTACCAAGAGTGGGTTCTGAGTTTGGTCCGAGTATACCAGGAGGCTGTTTTTTCAGTGAGACTTGAATCTGTTCACTTTACCTCAGAGTCTCGACTGTAATTAGAGTACATCACAAATTCCCTGTAGCAATACATTGTAACTGGATGAATGTGACACAATATCTGGGCAAAATGAGAATAAAGGAATGATATTAGTATATTTCTCAGAGGGAAACCAATAGACTGTTTGAATACAGGGCCTAGCACTTATTATTACAGAAGAGAAGGCCACAGGGGAACCAAACTGTCTCTGATTAGACAGTAAACAGACCAAACAGAGACATAGACACAAAAGACAGCGTTGGGGGGAGGGAC
>JAODJW010000027.1:144276-203342 GCA_026777045.1 Hyperopisus bebe | reverse complement strand
TGATGCCTACGGATTGAGAATGGGACGTCATAAAGTTTCCTGTAAGTGTAGTGGCCAAGTGTCCCAATACTTTTGTCCATATTTGGCCACATGAGCCCTACAGCTGGTGCCTGGAACTGGGAACAAGGCACTGCTGCATCTCAGCTTCCACATCTAGACAGAAAGGCCAAGGCGCTACGTCTGAGTGCCTACCCAACGCCTACTCGCAAACACGCAAACTGTGAAATTACACAATGCTCATTGATAGACTGCAGGAAGATTAATTGCTGTGTCCATTGACGGAGAACAGGAATCAGGATATGAATGCACTACCCTAATTATTTCTTAAGAATCTGGGGGATGTGGAGGACACCTGCATACCATAAAAGCTTGTTGTTTAAAAATGAGGAAGAAAAATGCAGAAGCACTGCAGGGGCAATAACTGAAACACGTCTTGGGTTCGAAACCCGTGGGGGCAGGACTTTCACAGCACGGGCGTCCCGTCACACTAGCCCACATCCCTCACTAAATGCTTAAATCTGGTTTTATTTTCGTTTTTGTTCATTTCCTTATTCCCTGGAAAGATAAATGTATTCCATTTTCTTTGAAAAACAGTTTCGGCTGTTTCTGAGCACCGTCATGAAATACAAGACCAAACTGCCTGTTGTGTTGGTTGAGAACATGAGATTATAAAAAAAAAATGTCATCAATCAGTCATCAAAATATGTCATGGCTTCTGAATCATCAACATGCGCGACATGAGTAATACGGATCGATCGAGGATGGGGCTGACACAACACAGTGAGGATAGCAAAAATTAAGGTCCAGCTTTGCTAGACCCTGGAGTATACCACAGGTGTGTTCTGAGTGTGGCTTCAGTACACTTGCAAGTCGTTCCACCTTGAGATAAGACTCAACTACCTGAGGTTTAACGAGGGACGATATTTTTAGGAGACTGGCAACATAAGATGACAGCAGACGGCAGGCTATTTAGGGAAAGCGTAATCAACATAAGTCACGGCATCCGGATCACGCTATGACGTGGCCGCACCGTGTGCGTGACAACACGCATGCGACTGTTCTGCCGTTAAACCTCTCGGTTGCGGTAAATAATCTCCATAGATCTCCATGGAGACAAAACCTCACAAACCGCAAGGAGGATAAGTGCAACCTGCAACCTGCATTTTGGTAATTTGCATTATGTGCATATTGTGCAATCGTACATGGATGTTGACAAGGAAGTCTTGTGTTTTGAGGTACCTTTCCCAGCAGCACCGCCATCTTGTGTCTCCAGCGGCCTTTGTTGAGGGAAGCCACGCGAATCCACAGGTTCAGCTGCGAGTTGTACATCCAGACGTCCCGGCTGTTGATCCGGCCCCCTGTAGACGCAGCGCAAAGGGTGAGTTAAACCACATGGGCCCCCCCTACACTTTCGGGTCCTGCACGGCTGACTCTGAATAACGCAAAAGTAGATAAAACAGTGATAGCAAAATGCTGATACTGACAGGTTGGCCTCAACATACGGCCCACAAGGACACATCAAACGCTGCACTCAGTAGGTATGAAATATGCATATTTTCTACTCTAGGCCCCAGAAGCTCCAGTGACATTTCAGTTCGTCTAGCTGTCCTCACGCACGTGTTAGAATCAAACTCACACAGAGTACAAGTGAATCAAAAGTGTTTGCTTTGCTTGTTTATCATTTGGGATTCACTCACTCTCATGTAAAGGTTTCCTGAGTCTCTTTAAAGGCTGGGTTGAGGACAGTCAACACCCAGCCTAATTTGAAACTCACTCAGATTGGTGAACCTCTGCAGATAAGGTGCGAGCAGTGAGCTCCTGTATCCTCCCTAGCAACATGTCAGGTTGTCAAGCCATGCCCATCTTAGAAAGAGTTGAGGCCAAACAGGTAATCAAACGGCAGTGACCAGTCCAGCTTCATCCTGTTAGTTTCCCCTTACTGCCCCCTTCAGGTTGAAAATGGAATTGAACCCCCCCCATCTTGACGCTGCTGTCTGTCAGCATACTCCTGGCCGTGAGATGGGCATGCTGGCACATAGACCGTTGGGGAAGGCGGGAGTCAGATAAGGATCAGCATCCGTGTGCGTTTGACTGCAGGGCGTGCAGACAATGCGTGCTCAGTTCCATATTACGGAAGTTGCCGTTTTTCTGGCCGGTACAGTCAGACGGTTGGGGATTGGATGAGATGCGCAAGTGAAGAATGTACAACCTACCCACGTACACATCAATGTTAACGATGATTTATGAAAATCATAACAAAGGGCACAGGCATAACCAGGGGCACCGTGGGGGCTGGTTTAGTTCGTTCTAATCCATTTTCATCAAAATCACACCCCCCCAGCAAAGACTTAACCTCCTTAAATCTCTAGTGATGCCTGTGGGCAGTACAATCAGTCATGCGCATATTCTACTTTTTCATTTTACATCTAAGCATTAATTACTAAAGATTCAACGACTTAACTCTCTAAAGTAAATCACAGCATATATATCCATCCCTGACTGGCAGCCAAGCCATCATTTGCACTTATCATAAATGCCTGGGGGGGGGGGATAAAGAGTTTGGAAATGCAGCTGTCAGAATCATGCCCATGTCAGTGATCACAACAGGAACCGTCAATTACATACCAGCATGAACACAGCAGTGGGCCGGAGACTGTCTGCCCCAGACTGTGAAAGCCTCTCTTTGCTTGCAAAGCACAAAGAGCTAATTCTCCTGCTTTCAAAGCCCTGTGAATTTAACACAGGCAGTTCTGAGGACAGACGTGCGGCAGGAGACGTAATGAAGCCTCTGTGAGACCCATCAAACAGGCTAGCTATTAAACTAGTCGTTTCCTGCTCCCTTGCGAAGTAGGCGGCTTTGATAGGGCAGATGTCTGCTTATTAAATTCAGTGGAAGGTTATCTCTCTTTAATCATTGATATTTTGATAATGTCCCAAAAGAGGAAAAAGGAGGTGTTTCTGCACAGCCAATCAAGTAACCGATCAAGCAGCCAATCAATGTACTGCATGACCACCACTTAACCCAGGGCCTGTTCATGCAGCCACAGTGTAACCAAAGACTTAGCAATTACAGCAATTATACTATTCTAAGCCCCACTACATCAGGCTGGCATGTTTGGAAACATCTGGAAAGTTGTGAAAGCAGAAGATTAACCTGCCTATCTAAATTTCTGCAAATCAAACGGGTGTGACCACCGACAACAGATAGCATACGAACGGCCGTCTGGAGGGATGATTCACGCCACATAAAGGCAGGCCACAGAATGCAGGTCTGACTCGCAGGCCTGCATTTTTATATAAAGACCTGATGGGGGAGAGGAGCGTTCGCCACTCGAGCCATTATAAAATGTGCCTGGTATTTAAAATTCAAACTTAAACTCACAGTGCAGGAGTAGGACAATGTTTATAATGTCCTCGTGCCAAGAACATATGCACCCATCCATCCAGTACACACACACACCTCTTCCCCTCTAGCTTATAAATGACTGTTTCCCTGGCAGCATCTAAGTTAAACGGTCAAACATCATAAGTGTAACGTCTAAATTCGTGCTACAAATCTCTGCAGCGATATACTGATGGAAGCAAGAACATTGCAGAGAAATCCATGTACGAAGAGGCGGGGAACGAATCTAGACAGAGATGGAGAGGCTGAAAGTGGCAGCGTTCCATGTGAGGCCATCGACGGCCTGACTAAACACAAGACAGATGTGGCTTTTAAAGGGAGGCGAAAAGCAGCCTCGTTCCACGTTTTCCTTCCACGCTGATGCGCTCCATCCCTTTAAGAGGCTTCTCTGGGGGGAGAGCTGTGGAACACTGACCGGGCCAATGGGAAGTGAGCGCTGGGTGACAGGAAGTGTGAGAGTGTGGCGTTATCGTGATGCGGCCTCATATTTTCCTCCATCTGGGCAGGCCTCCAGGGAGAGCAGGGGATAAACAATACAGAGCTCACTAAGTAAAACCTAGTAAAATAAACGTTACGCCCACTTACCCGACACCAGAATGTCGTTGCGCAGCGCGCACACGGCGTATTCGGACTTGGTGAACTCGGGGAGCTTGGCCAGCGACTTCCACTCTCCGGTGACGGGGTCATAGCATTCCGTGTAGGGCAGGTTAAAGCCCCCCACCCTCTCGCAGCCGCCCACCACCACGATGACCTCCGAGAAGCCTGTGGACCTGCGGCAGGGAGAGGAGGGAAAACATCCCGTCAGAAATGCCCGTACCCTGGCGGGCATTCGAAAAAGGCCCCAAGAGGCTCAGGAGCAGAGCAGGTAGGTACAGGAATATGAGTGCCCATTCTGCCTCACCGAGTAACCTGACACCCATCACCTGACACCCCCGCTCTGCGAGGCTGCTGGGTGGAGGGGGAGGGGGGGCGGGTCATCCATTCCCTCTGGCGAGAGCTGTGCTCTTTCCGTGTTCGATCTGTCCGCTTACGAACAGTGGAAGTTGCGTCACCAGCCAAGAGGAGGATGTCACCCAGAGGGAAACAAGTTCATTTCTGTCCCAATTCTAAGTGAATGACTAAGACGCAAACACACCCGAAGTTAATTACAGCCATTATTTATAAGAATATAATAACGCAGACTTATGGGACAAAGAACTGCTGATGTCACACCAGTATCTCTCCCAGCATTTGAGAAAATTACAGGCCCCCTGGAAGTGGCATTCCGGAAGCACAATATTCAGAAATATGTCATACGGGAATGATCGCTGCTCAGCTCCACCCCATAAATGTCTTTTCATTTTAAAGATGGAAAGACTAGCTCTGAAGTATCAGTGTATTCATAAGCTATTCTGTTTCTGATCTTTTTAAAGAGTCACGTGTAAACAGGTTAATTTGAACACGGATTTCTTCTTAATCTGTTCTCTTCACAAAAAGAGCAGACTGGTCTTTAATTATAGATATGGAGACACAGAAAGCTGTTTCTTTCTTGGCAGAAAAAGGTCCTTTTTCCTCCCCCTGGCAATCAGGTTTAACCTCAAACATTTACTGAATTTCAAAGCTAAAAGACTGATCGTTCTGTGATCAGAAGGTTGCTGGTTCAAATCCCGCAGTCATCTGAGTGATTTCCCTTTTGGGCCCTTAACTGGAAATTTTTCTTCACGGAAAAACACACATCCAGAGGGGCTTGGAATTTAAGAGACTGACCCTGCCTCTCAAAAAAGATACATGTCTTTGGATAAAAGTCACCAAATGTGAATGTAGCTAGGTTCTAATTCCCTGTTAAGAAGGCAGACCCCCCCGGCGCTGTGCTGGCACCTGCGTGGTCGGGTCCGGGGAGACATCATCTCGTTACCCAGCACATGGTATCGCCGGGCCTCATGCAGCAGTTGGTAGCACTCGGGGGCGTTCTGGATCAGTTGGTCGCCCTCCACCGTCTGCACGAAGTAGTTGGGGTGCAGCAGTGGCATGCGGACGTGCTGCAGTAGCTCGCAGAGCGCAGGCCTCCGCTGGTCGACATCGTGGTACACCCAGCGCATGACCGCCTCGAACGCCATCTCCTCCTTTCCCACCACCAAGTCGTCGCTGCCGGTGTACTCCTCCAGCTCCTCCTGACGGAGGTCCAAGAACTCCTCGTGCTGGGCCACCTCGGTGAAGTTCTGCAGGGCGTAGGTACGGCAACGGCTTGCCAGCTGCTTGAGGGAGTGGGCATCGGCGAAGCGCTGGATACCCAGGCAATTGCACGGGTCCAGCTGGTCCTCGAGGAACTTGGCACAGGCGTCGCGCAGAGTCGCGATCTGGAAGAGGCTGGAGGTCTCAAAGAGGAACTGGACATTCTCGGTGGTGATGCGTGCCTTGCCTGTGTAGACAAACTGCAGGAAGCTGTCCATGGCCTCTGCACGGATGCCGTTGATCTCGACCAGCATCTCGCGGCTCTCACGATGGTCGTTGCAGAACATGGCCCGAAAGTAGGCGCTGCAGGCGGAGAGTACGGCGCGGTGGCACGGGAACTCGTGGCCCTCCACACAGATGACCACGTCGGTGAAGAGACGGTCGTCACGGAACTCGTTGAACACCTGCAGTATGCCGTCGGCGTGCGTGGGACCCGAGGAGAAGTCGAAGATGTCGTGGCTCGACAGCGCCTTGGGGTCCATCTCCAGAACTTTGCGCTTGACTGCCGGTGAGTCGCGGACACCGGAATCCTCCCGGTTCAGCCGTCTTCCCAGGATCAACACCATGACTGCATGCGAATGTGACCAGCAACGTTTTTTTCAACCTGTATATATATATGAGGAAAGGTGACATCACAGTCACGGGACCAGCAGGTTCTGGGAGGCCTGATGAATAACTCAGAAGTATGGTTATGTAAACACAGAATACGCTTCAGTTATTCATAAACTACACTACACCCAACAGACATGTAAACACACCAATATGATATTTAGAGGAATCCATCTGAAAGGCATGAAATTAGACGGCACCCAGATATTTGTCATTCCGTTACTAAGTCCTGGTAAAATATGGTGGCAAGTTGTTCTGCAGATTTTACTACCACGAAAACCACATCCCCCCACAAATTTCCACCTCCCTGAAATCAATATGCCTTAAGTGGGATGTCTGCATTTATATCACACAATGCAAATGTCTTGGGAGTGGGGCTGTTGACAGTTTTAATGCAGTCAAACCCAACGGAATGCCCCAGGCATGACACAACAATAAGCGTGCATGTAATCAAAGAGGGGACAGTAAAAGGAACCCTCATCTTCACAGTGATTTATGGTGGAACCATAACCCTGAACACATCCTTAGACGGTTAAGCTAGTCTCCGGCTATTTAAAATTTCAGGGGCGAAAGGATTTGCGATAAAACCAAAATCTCTTGGGAGGGGTCTACGAGGGTCATCACCGAAAACTATTGCCAGCAAAACAATAACGACGCCAAGGAATGAAGAGGCTTAGATTAAGACTGAGGAAATAAAATTAAAAAGAAAACAAAATCACGCACGTGTTCAAGCAGTAAACGCCTCTAACCTAATCTCCCATGAGCTCCATAACATTGGTGCCCCAGGCACGAGGACATTACTTGTGAAGTTCAGTTCCACGAAGCGAAAACACGGGGGGGAGCCTTTTGCGCAACACGCTCCCTTCAGACCGAGCCTGTCATTACTTTTGAGAAGCAAATCAGTGTTAACACAGCACAATATTTCGTAACCGTTTTAACACAAAATATTTCACAAAAGCTAAGTGGCTAATAGAGTAGGAGGTGCATATTGAACACCCCCCGCGTTTTTCCTTCGTGCGGCGACCTATTTAAGGCGGAGCCGGCGCCGAGAAAAACACTGCAAGAGCGACATTTCCGCCTACAGTCGCTGCTGTCGTACATATAGGTTTATCGTACAACGCAATCAAATAAGCTTAAAAACAGTATTTATATAGCAAGGAGCGGGTTTAACTGGGTGTGGGGTTTTCCTCTCTAACCCCTACGTACTGCCATTGCAGAACACATTAGAAAACACAATAAGCATGTGCGCAGTAAATATTATGTATTGCGGATCATTAATTATCTCTGATGGTGGAAACGCTTTAGTGTTAAGTCCAGCAAAACAATACACTAACCGCAAATGTTTCAGAAATAGGAAAATAACAGACCAGGGAGAGCCGCACGAATGCATCTTAATAAAAGGATAAAATCCTTATTATGGTTTTATATTACAAATAAGGGAGTAAAGCCTTGTCAGTACAATATTGTTTTTGACATAACATTTTTGCGTCTTCATTTTTACTTTTTTCCTTATCGGGCAGACAGAGACGGCGCGGTGCGCAAAAACACCTGGAAGGGTTTTCGTCTGGGATATTTTAACCTTCAGACAGACTGCAAAAACACATTAAGGTCCTCCAGCATTGCACAAAAAAACGCACCTCTGAACGGTATTTCTGCGTCAGTACCTGAAATTTCGAACCACACCTCACACCTACCGAAAATGTAATGCGAAAGCATATTCAAAAGAGAGGGAATGTTACGGCAAAAAAACGATTCTTTTACTTTGCCACACGTCATGTTCAAGACAAAAGGGTATCAAAGGTTATCTTAATCCGCTTTCCATTGTTTTACCAGCGGTGACGTAAACTTTAAGTAAAATGTTATTCTAATTGCATTGTGGTCGAATTTCTACAGTATATTTTGTAAACAATTACCATAATAGCAAAATATGAATACAGCAAAAGAAGGAGTAACCTACCCTAAATTTCAGGAAAAGTTATAAAAATCACTTTGAATAAATGGATGGTCATCGACTCATTTTGAAATGTGATGAAAATTTTAATGAAAACGGCAGATGTAGCTCCGTTGTAAACAAACAGCCTCAAGAGAGATCACGTGTCAGCTAGCCGTTTCAGATATTAAACACAGATATTACATCTAAAGTACATAGAATGCATGTTATAATCGCTACCATAATAACTAGGCAACAGGTTAAACGGAGAGATTGCAAAAAATATTTCCTACAGTTAAAACAAAAATGTTGTCAGTCGCATGGCCTCAAAACAATATCTTCAGCCCCTTCTTGTATGATTTACAGACTTTTCAGGGCTAGTTTTATACTACACAGGATCGGTTTTACATAGACAGTATATGCGTACATTTTTAAAAAGTCTCGCGTTAAAGATCTTACCTTTACAAAACTTGGCACAAGTTTATATGCTCATGAAAAAAATGACAAAAATGGAAAAAACAGAAAACTATTTCAAATATTACGTTAGTTTTCAATTCAAATGCACAATACCACAGTAGAATATTTTATCTGCCTATTTCATGTAACCAAAATGCACATATTTATCCCCGACCTAGCATTCTTCATCAGCACAAAGAGAACTGTTAAAACAGTCGGCGCAGAATTAGAATATATGTCATCATCGCCACATGACACGCAGCAATCGGCTGCTAGGTGGCGTTTGTAGGGGATGTAGTTTATTCCCGTGTGCGCGCGCGTAACAACGACGCGTCCTCAGACCACAATTCCCATAATCCCCCAATACTCCACGTGGCCGGCTTTTGTTTGCAAACATAAGGTTCGGTTACCCGGCTCTGTACATGGAGCGGTTAAGCAGGCTCTTGTTCTGTGACGTAATTCGAAAAAACCTGCTTTTCATTGCATGCAGTTAAATACTTTGTTCTCCGTAAAAAAAAAAAATCCAATGTCGGAAATAAACCGGTTAATCTATTGTTTATTTTGCGTCTGAGTAAAACAGAAGGCGCGCAATTAAATTTCTTACCCTATACTTTGTCTATGACTCTTTTAATGAAACGGTGTAGAGTAACACCTTTCCTAAGGGTAAAAGTGCGATTAGAAATATTATTAGAATAATTTTTGTCATTATATCAGATTATTTTCAGACAAATGACTAAGAGAGCTGTCTCTCTGTCCTTAACACGCCACAAGTCGGTTCCTGGCGCCAAAATATGTAAGATAAGTACTTAAATACATGTTGTTGTTTTGTAACACGCTATTGTTGCATTGTTTTGTTGCCCAAAGAGTCGTCAGAAAGGGTGCCGTATCTTCCCCCTGGAAGCAAGTATGGATGACATTCGGACGCCAGCCCACTGTTGCCAGTCTGTTGGACCCGGTTTAAACACTCGCCGCCTTGTGCTCCGTGTACCTCCTATGCTTTGGTGACACCGCAGTCATGAACGCCGGTTCTCGCTAGTCCAGCAGCGTTTACACTTAATTCACTTATTCTTTTTTGCGAATCATACCAGCGTGTTTACGTTTCGGAACCACGCGTCACCCTGGGGAGGCTACAGTGTCCTTTAGTGGCCATTTGCGGAATTGCACTTTGTTTTCAAAATTTTGTCCTTCAAGTCATTAATTCAATACGCGTTGATGTAAAAAATAGTCCCGGAGATCCTGTTACTTTCAGAAATGAAAAACGCGAAGCGAGTACAAATAATCATTGTTTTAAAGTAAATAACAACCAAACAAGTGGTGAAGAGAGTTATTCTGGAAGACGTGACACTTATTTATAATGAAGAACATCTAATGTCATTTTGTCGGAATTTTAACGTTAAACCATTATTCATCCATCCATTTTCCAACCTCCCAATCCTTATTAAACAATTAAGGAAAGTAAAAATCATTTAAACAATTCTTTAATTTATTACAACAGCAGCAGTTCCCATTTCATTAGTTACAGCCGAGTTCAAATAATTACAGGTAACGTTCATATACCAACGCAAAAGCTAATATTTTAGGAATTAAACGTTACGTGACAACGATACACACAACTTCCCAACAATCCCTGTCAAATTACAAAGAAAAGTCTTGGGGCGGGTTTCAAAGGGAATGGAGAGGAATCAAAGGTGGCGTGTTGATATTACTCATGGGGACACTGTCATAGGTGTCGATTTTTAAAAATATATAAAATATACATACTGAGATTCACCTTCCTAAATAAATAATTCCGCAAATCCCAGATGCAGATACAGGTATATTACAAAAAAAAACAAACAAAAAACAGGATGTGTCAGGGTCCAGCTCTTACATTACTGGGAAAACCACAGTCTTCCTGAGCATGTAGAAAGACAGCAGATTTCTGCGCAGGTCCCGGTACCGGAGTCCATACAGGTAGGGAGCCAGCGCCTTGGGCAGCACCAGCAGCACATTGCAGACGACCAGGGAGACCCAGAGTTTGGCCCGCAGATCGACGGCCCGGAGCTGCGTATACAGGAGCAGCTCCACAATCAGCACCAGCATGGGGCAGAAGGAGAGGAAGAGGTGCATGTAGTGCATGAGGAAGGTGCCCTTGGCCCGTGAGCAGCGCTGGCCCCCCCACACCCCCGAGCGGCGGGTGCTGCAGCAGAGCGCCACGTAGCCGCAGAAGATCAGCAGCAGGATGAGCAGGATGCTAGAGACCATGAGCAGCATGGAGAGCTTGAGCACCGGTGTGCGGCCAATGGTGAGCACCAGCAACAGGGACATGGAGCAGATGTGCGACTGGCAGGGGCTGGCGGCTTGGAACCACACGAAGGCCCCCACCATGGCCAATGGGAAGAACACGGACAGTCCCCACACAGCCCCCACCACGCTCCTGGTCCGGGAGACGGGCCAGAGTGCCAGGTAGCGTAGGGGTGATAGCACAGCCAGCAAGGTGTCCAATGCCATGGCGACGGTGCTAAGGATCCCGGCGGTGTAGAGCGCCCCCAGCAGGGACAGCAGGGTGGCGCATCCCCAGTCGGACATGAGCACTCCGGCGGCGTTGAACACCGACGTGAACGCGTACACGGAGACGAAGACCAGGTCGCTTAGCAGCGCGTTGGCCAGCAGGAGGTAGCGTGTCTCCTGCCGCAGGCGCGGACTAGACAAGACCTTGGTGAGGATGACGGGGGTGATGGGAAATATCACCAGGAAGCAGATGATGGGACAAACCTGCAGGGCTCGCATCTGCTGCGGGGGCACGAAGACCTGCCACTCGCTCAGCGACGAGTTGGAGCCGTCTGGTCGCTTGCCATGTTTCCCCCCGTCGTTAGTCCAGTTGTACCAACTTTCAAACGTGCACAGCAGCGACCAGAAGGACCCCTTGGCATCCATCGCACCGTCTGACTGAAGTCCAAAGTGGATATGCGACTCTCCTGGCCGTGACGGGCTGTCACCAGGCGCATGAGCCAGGAGACGGGTGAATGTCAGAGCCATCGATTAACCACAGAAGCCTTTACTAATGGTTTCCCAGGAAACCCATATTTGGACAAACAAAGTAAAACAAGCAAATGTGTTCAAGGGGAAGAGGGTACTCTAAAGCAGTATCGTCTATGGAAGCAGGACACGTTGATGGTTTGTATACACATAGTGTAAGTTACAATTTAAGGATGACAAAATACTCCTAAAATCTATAGACAGCTGAAAGTATTTTCATCTAACAATGTAATGAAAATGGAACTAAATTCGTTATTAGTGAGCATCTAACGCTATGGTTAAAACCTATACACTTACAATTGTATCTGTACCATTAATCTGTGACTGCCTGCATAAATAACAAAAAAAGTATGGAAATTTGCACACAGTATAGATATTTGCACATAGTACAGAATGCACAGTGTTCACTTGGGAAAATTCACCTTGGCTCTAATCCAATAGGCAGTTTCTAGATTTAATCTTTGGAAATATCAGGAATTGCTAAGATTTTTGTTCCTCATTAGACCTCCAGTGCAAGCTGAGAAAATGACCACAACTTTGGGTGGCTAAACTGCGATTACAGTCGTTTTTCAATCTCTGCATGTGATCTTCATTATCGTAACTCCCTACACACTGAAGCCGTAACGCTCCATTTATCGGCTGCATGCTTCTCCGACTTTCTGGACAACACTCCGCGGAAAGCCGCTTTGTGGGGGGCTTAAGCCGCCGTCACCTGACTCCGCCCCCGGAAGAGATTCAGGAGAGTGTCGCTGATGTCGCGGTAGCGGAGGCCGTACAGATAGGGGGCGCCAGCCCTGGGCAACAGCGTCAGGAGGTGGCTGTTGAGCAGGTTCATCAGCACCAGCTGCCGACGGCTCAGCGTGCGGCTTTGGAAGAGCGTCAGCTCCACGGAGAAGACCAGGCCGGGCCCGAAGTGGAGCAGGAGCATGGTGGCGTGTGCCAGCAGGGTGACGCGTGCCCGGGAGTACCGGCTACGCCAGATGCCCGACGTCCTGGTGATGACGTACAGCCGAGCGTAGCAGTAGAGGATGAGGCTCCCACAGAGGATCACTCCCACAGAGCAGTACATGTGGATGCCCACCATCATGCTGCCACTGGCCGAGCCCAGGAGGGTCACAAACAGACAGGGCACGTGGTCCCAGGGTACGGCGCTTTGCGTCACCTCCATGACGATGACCTGGGACGCCGGGTACATGGTGGACAGGATCCAGATGCCCAGGAGGATGCGTCGGGTGCGGGCTGGGGGCAGGAGGCGCTGGTAGTGCAGGGGCCAGCGGACGGCGACGTAGGTGTCGAGCACCATGAGCGTGATGCTGAGGACGCCGCAGCAGTAGGCGCTGATGGATGCGGCGGTGAGCAGCTCGCAGGCCATGCGTGGCAGGCCGGCCCCCAGCGCGTTGCAGCTCACCACCGCCATGTTGAACGCCAGGAAGACCATGTCGGCCGCCAGCGCGTTGGCCAGCAGCAGGTAGCGCGTCTCGCGGCGCAGGGCGCGGGAGCAGAGGATGCAGGCCAGCAGCAGCGAGTCGGCCACCAGCGTCAAGGCGGTGAGTGTTACCGCCGGGATCAGGAAGAGATCCATGTTCCAGCGCTGCACATCCTCCAACCACGTGGAGTTGTGCATGGTGGAGCCGCGATCCGGTTCGTGCGGGGCTACGCGGCCTGCCCGGGTTCTGGTTCCGAGCTGCTGGGAAAATAGGAGAGAAGATCTGATAAGATCTGCCAAGAACCCCTGAAAACATACAGGATTATTATTATTATTATTATTGTTGTTGTTGTTATCATCATCATCATCACCATGAGGTAATAAACATGGAATTCTACTGGATCAGCTTGCCTTTTGCACTTTGCCCTTGGTACAACCACAGTGGCACTTTTATTTTACACAATGCTTCATTTATTCTTCTCTTTAATTATTTCCAATGTTGCAAAGTATCACAATATGCCCATGTAAAGCGCCTTGGACTGTCACTGTTGTGAAAGGCACTATATAAAGATGATTTGAATTGAATGAAATATCCTCCCCTGAATAGGCTGAGGGGGTGACTGTCCAGAAAAACTGAACCCCTCATCAGTCCCATCTAGGCAGTGATCTGCCCCGATTCACGAATTAGCAGTACAGACTGATCAGTCTGTTCCACTTTTTAACCAATTATCTTATTAGGGGATTAATAAGACACAAAACAAATATCCCACACTGGCAAGGAGATGACAGTAAAGTAAAGACCCTTTACAAGCCATTTCCACCAGCACTCTGATGAAATTCTATAGTTACGGTCATTCATCAACCAAATATTTATTATGCTTTGGTGGCCGCAAAAAATGTACTTAATCCTCCACTCATTTGCTTTTTTCCCCCCCAATAAAAGGAACAGAGTAAAAAAAAATCAATAAAGACTGAGAGAAAAAACACGAGGACATTAACCATAAGCTCAGGAGGTCACTACTTGGGTGGCAGATAGTCTCTTACCGGCTGATTTTATGCTGTGAGCAGATCCCGGCAGACACTCTGTGGGGAGTCGACATCCACCTAGGGCTAACTCCCGGCAAGCACGTCTGTCCACTTGCCTCCCCTCTTCAGAAATCGATGGCCCGGACGGTCATGCGGCACTATCAGCGGACGAACACGCAGCCGGCGAGCCCCCCGCCCAGACCAGCCCTTGTACCGCAGTCCCATAATACACATGACGTCCTCTTGCCCGTTATTGTATTGACTCTGAGCTCCGCTCCCCCGTCGTGTTCACATCTCATATCCGGCACGGAATAAATACCCTGGCAAAGTAATAAACTAGACGCAGGGTCCATATTTGAATTAGAAAATGAGCGTCTTCCTAAGCGCTATCGGCCAGCTCTCTGCAGAAACGGGGCAAAGGGCGATTCGGAGCGACCGCAGGTGTCATGGGGCCTCATAAAAACAGACGTTGATGCCTAATGAGCCACAACCTCACAGCACCTCAAAACACGGTGCCATCATAATAATAACCGGAGGTCATCCGCGCCCGTTTATGGGACGTTTAACTGGAACAGGCATCAGCAGGAAAAACTCCTCACATCCTATCACCGTGCAAAGATACACAGATTTACAACGGTCTGCTTCGCTAAACTGATCTAGACAAACAAATCAGTCAATCAACAGTCCACACATAGAGGGCACAGTAAAAAGCAAAACTAATTTAACTGATTATATGGTGGTTTAGAGAATCAGTTATTGTAAGGACCACACACACTAATTTTGAAAAGAGAAATAGTAGAAATAATCTGTAGGAATTATCTTATGAATATGTAGATTGTATTGTCTGTCAAAGAAGACGAAAGCACATGAAAAACTGAATTTCTCTTCCGATTTTGCCTTTATTTTATTATACAATCTTTTTCTCTCCCCCATATCACCCCATGTCACTCATTTCCCTCTCCTTCGATGGTTTGTGCTTCTCCTCTTCTCGCTTCCGTGACCTTCCACATCTTCATCTTCCTCCTCACTATCTTCCTCTTCGCTGCTCAACTGCAGCTCTTCCTCCTCCTCCTCCTCCTCCTCCTCCTCCGCCTCCTCCTGCTCCTTTACCAGCAGCTTCCGGAACACTTCAAACTCCTCTTGCGTTGCCTGGGCAACTCGGCTAAGAAAAGTGTCCTCTGACGGACAGATGACGTCTTTGAGGCTGGGATTCGCGATGCGGGTCTGCCCTTTCTTGTCGGGCGTCTGGTACTGGCCGCGGCGCTCCAGAAAGCTGTGTCGGCAGCTGAGGTCCTCCAGCGAGACGCGGAACAGTCCGGAACGCACCATCTCAGCCTGTCGGAGCCCCATGCGGAAATAGGCATACTGCGAAAAAGACATAAATGTGTAACTATCCACCAGAGGACAGAAGCGAGCAGTTATAATCAACTGCCATGGCTTTTATTGTGCATAGGGCCATGAGTGTAATAATGAGAGTAACGTGTCCAGATAAGCCTTCCTGCTTGTAAGTTGGCTGTAGAAACACTCAAGGGCAGCAGGATCTATATCAGGGGTCTCCAACTCCAGTCCTGGAGAGCTACTATCCAGTAGTTTTCTATCCTACCTGGCTTCTGATGAGCCACACCTGTTCCTGGTATTTACCTGAGAACAGGTGTGGCTTGTTAGAAGCAAGGTTGGATTGAAAACCTGCTGGATAGTAGCTACCCAGGACCGGAGTTGGAGACCCCTGGTGTATAGGGTCTCTCCTTTGAATAAGCAACTGATTTACAAATACATCATCTTGTCAGGGAATAACAAACAAATCAATATATGAATGAGAAATGGGGGAGGGACAGAATATTCCCTTTAAAATTAAACTCTGAGCTTGAGCTGTGGGTGATGTTAAGGCCCGTCCCCAGGGGGGGGGCGACACCCCCTAACCTGAAACTTGTACTCGAGCTGGACGGCATCCTCCAGCATGGTGCTCGGGAAGTCCCGCAGTATCTCTGTGACCTGCTGGCTGGTGAAGAGGCACTTCTCCTGCAGACAGCGGCCCACCAGGTTTAACCTCTTTGCGGGCAGAGTCAGGAGTGTTGGACACTGGCTGATCACCCTCTGCAGACTGCCTGGGGAACAAACAGTTGTGGAATTACGTTACATGCTTGCACTGGGTCACACACTACACTATTTTATACTGCATAACACATTTTCATGTACTTTTACTATATGGTAGAAAGTACATCACCGAGTTTATCTTACACACTATAACATAGGTAGACGATGCCTACAACAATATGTACCCAATCATTTCACTTAATACTAACTTTTCAATACTTAAAGTCATAAACTAGGGGGTCAGAAACTTTGTAAAACAAGAGTACAGGACCACATCACAAAATTTAATAAAAGTATAAAACATGCATTGTTTTTAGAAGGGAATCACTGTGGGGATCACCTTCCACTAATCCCAGCTTTCGGAGGTTGTCGATTCGCTGCTGCATCTGTGTGCCCTTCACCCGATACAGTTTGGGACACTTCTCAAGAACCTTCAGGATGCTCGAAGACTTAAGGCCTAGGGACACCAGGTTTGAAATGCCGCACAGGTGCGGCGCCACCGTTTGGCCGGTTCGGTTGTTGCAGGCTCCATTCAGGAGCAATTCAGCCTGATCATCTGAGAAACCAAGCTGTACCAGGGCTGGCAGTACCTCCTCCCTGAGAGGCCGACGTGAAGGCTTCTGCAGCCGGCTGTCAATCTCTCGAAACACACCATCGGATTTAGAGCAAATAAGCCTGAGCATAAAAACTGACAGGCTCCCATTCGCCTTCTCAAAACTGACAGCACGCGTACAGCGAAAGAAAAATGGCTCTGCTGTTATCCGGCAGGTCCCTCGGAAGACCTATAAATTATAGAGAATTAATGAAAAACGCATAAAACCATCACATTACGAATTACTTTGACCTTACACGAATTAATCGAAAGCTAACTTACATTCACGTTATTTTTTAAGAGGTTATGCACGACAAATCATAATATTCATCATTCCAATTCATCGTTCTACATTTTCCTTTTAATTGTAAAACACATACCCGCTGTACGCTCACCCGTAAAACCATGTTGGTCCAGCGGAAAATGTGTCCGGCGGGAAACTTGTCGCACTTTTAGTTCCGGGGATTAAAGACTCACGTCGGTTTTTACATTTTATTATCACATTCATACATCATCGTGTTTAATTTAGAATAAAAAAATACAAGATTAAAAGAACTACACTTCTACACTATTAAGAGAATGTAATTTTCATATTATTAAAATGACTTACAGAACATCGTAAGATGTAATTTGTAGAATCAATTTAATAGATTAAAAATATTAAATATGTGTTTTACAAACTACAAACAAATACATGCATACATTTTATTTTATTCATTAAAAACCATTTAAAACCCAAACAATTCCTTCATCTAGTTGACTCTCAGTGTACGAGGGACAAGCGCAGAGTGCATGCGAGACAGTTTCTGTGAAAAACCAACTGCAGACGGCATCAAGTCACAGCGACCCAAATCCATGTTAGAAATGCTAGTGATTTCTCCTAACTAAACCAAACTTGCGAGACTGAACCAAGGGTGCCTACATTTGCCAGTTTGCCGCTGGGTATGAGATCAGTGCCCCCAGATAACTGGCCAGCAGGCCGACATATGCTGCATGCCAAGTGCTTATACGCAACATCCAATGACGCAAATCAGACCTAGAGTGACTGCAAATCTCCACACAATCTCCACTCCACCGCAGCCAGTTCCTCTTCTGCGGCCTCTCTGTGCAGGGGTTTGTTCCCCGCCTTCCCCTTTAGCCCCTCCCCCAATCGCTCATGGCTGAAATCTGCTTTAGACTCCATTCAAGGTGGCAAAGGCTGCATAGGAACCGGAGTCATACAGCACATGATCAGACTTCACTCATCAGAGAGGCACTTGAGAAGCTCGTTCTCCAGTGCAGCCATTGATCTCTTTTCTTCCTCCGTGTCGTTATCATCATCATCCTCCTCGCATGGCAGCGCCTCGACAGAGCCCAGGCATCCATCCTCACACGGGCCATCTCCTCGGAGAACCTCTGACCTGGACCCGCGGTGGAGAGAGGAGTCTGTAACGATGCAGAAGTTTATTGGGGTTAGTGGGAGAATGCATGCAGATCAAAGAACTTTTAAACCACATGAGGAGGGGACTGGCTCAGCACAAGCCATCACCTTAAACTAAATTTTGGAAGGAAATTTAAGGGTAAATCTACGCATCCATCCACCTTCATCACAAGGTTCCATGAACCCGGAAGTGATACCAGCGTTTATTTATTAGCTTAGCACAGAGGCGCCTGCTGCTTGTCCTAATCATTTGCATTCACAGTTTCGCCAGCTCGCCAGTTCCAGAACAATCTATCCAGCTCACTGCTTACAGAAATTGTTCGGCTCCGAAGGTAAACTCTCTCGAGAGCTGGATCTGAGACCTTGCTGAGCAGAGGGGCTCCTAACCCCACACGGCCCTCACCGTGGTATGCGGGGAAGACTTCCTCCCAGCTGTAATGGGCCAGGTTAATGGGCTGCCGCAGCCAGGGGACTAGCAGTAACTCCTGCAGCGTTGTCCGTTCTACAGGGTCGGGGTCAAGCAGCCCGGAGAGCAGCAGGTACAGCTCTGATGGGAGATGAATGAGGACCAGGTGATCATCAAGCGATGGGCAAACGCTCGAGGGTAAATGTGGCTACCTCACGACGCCAGTACAGACATTTAGTTAAACCTGGATTAACGCTGCAAATGCATAGCCGATAGGGATATCGCGATATAATCCTGATCGTTTGGCACGTGCTCAATAATCACAAGGACTTTATACGATGTGCGTAAACATTTGTCCGGAATCCGGCTTTTTCGGTACTATATGGATGTTTAATTATGCCCACAATTTGGTAAGCAGATTAGTAGTATGCCTAAAATATTAATGACTTGATGCCCATAAATTAATAATCCATATAAATTTGGCATATCCATATTTCATAAATATGTCGGACTTCAAACTGCAAAAAGTACCAGTCTTTTTACCTTATCTACAATATCTGCTCTTTCAAGAGATGCTGTGGCAGCTGAGCTGACCCTTTCTTCTCCGCCACTTCAGCGCTTATAAATCTCTTCCACGATTTATCAAAAAAAGTAGCGTGAGCTCACCAAACTGAATAATTATTGTGCATAAGCCACATAATCCCAATCATATTGCGACAGTCCTAATAACCAATGTTAAATATGCTGCACATCAATCAGAAACAGGAACACATCACATTAGTAAACAAGGTGTCTGCTCACAGACAGGAGCAAAGACAGACCAACCCCCCCCCCATACCTTCTGATATTGAAAAGGGGGGGCACAGTTGTGCCTTTAGGGCCTCCTCCACCTCACAGAAGGGATTTTCACCGAAAAGCAGAGTGTAGAGCAGTACCCCTAGAGACCACATCTCCAGCTCTGGGCCCTCGTACCTTCACAACAAACAAATGCAAGAGAGCAGCTACAGTGAGGCGTGTAGACAAAGCTTTGGTTCTTTCACGCCAGCATCCCCGCTGGGAAACGCTTCCGCTTCCCAAGGAACCCTTCAAGAGTCTGTTACTAGAGCTGAATAGCAACTGACTTTCTCAGGCTCACTTTGACATTTCCACCTCCGGTTCATTGACATGCTGAGATACATACGGGTTTCCCAGCAGCACCTCCGGGGAACAATACTCCAGCGTCCCGCAGAATACGTGGAAGAGCTTCCCCGGCTGCAGGAAGGTGGCCGAGCCGAAGTCGATCAGCCGGATGTGGAAGTGCGTGTCGATGATGATGTTCTCGTCTTTGATGTCTCGGTGCAGGATGCTTCTGTCCCGGAGGTAACTCACTGCGGCCACCAGCTACAGCAAGGAGAAAGGGACTCATAACGAGGCTAATGGCTGTATGTAATGCAGTGGTTCTCAATCCTGTTCCTGGTGCTGCCCCTTTGCCAGAATGAGGTTGGGTTGGAATGAAAACAATCAGGGTCAAACGGTCCTTAAAAGGCTAATAATGAATGTGGCAGGCTGAAAATGTTGTGGGTTGCAATGAAAACATTCTGGAAGAGGGGGGCCAGGAACTGGACTGGACTACTGATGCAGTGGAACAGGATCTAAACCACCCCCACCTGTCTGAAGATGTAGCTGGCCAGAGGCTCATCGAGACGAGGCTGACGGTCGATGAACTCAAACAGGTCCAATCCCTCACCATGTTTCTCCATCACCATTTGGAAGAAATTCTCATTCTCATACACCTCCAGCACCTGAAGACGGGAATATACTGGTTTCTGTAATCAGTCAAGTTAGCTACTCTCTCACTCTCATACGCAATATGCCATAACATGGGACCTCTGATGGACTTACTGACACATTACGTTTATTTAGTTATGTCCATCTCTACCCTGGATGCCTAGGAACAGCATCCAGGTAAGCATGTTGCGCTCCAAACTCTTCCAAAGCTTCTTCACCTACTCCTCTCCCAGCACCCATACCCCTCACCTTCACAATGTTGTTGTGTTGGACCCGGGCTAATATGGCGATCTCCTGGCTGACCCGGCCCATGTCGGGGTCGTCCACCCAGCAATCGCTCACAACCCGAGCCTTTTTGATGAACTTCACCACAACCTTACAGAAAACAGTCAAAATCATATCAGTGAACAGGCAGCTAATTAAAACTCAGATGGATCACAAAGACAACCTGATATTACTCCTTGTTTCAATAAAAACACCCACCTGTGTGAACATATTTCACTGTGAATCTTTACATCTTTAAATGTCACATCAGCAAAAGTCATTTTTTTTCTGCTTCCCTGAGAAGACATCGCCATTCCACGCCATAACCGATGGCGACCGCTAGCTTCGCACCCACCTCCTTTCCGCTGGCCCTCCTGCATGCCTTCCACACGAAACCGAAGGCCCCCTTGCCCAGGGCACAGATGGGGCTGTACTCCTCCCCAAATCTGCCATCACAGGCATGAGACTGCTCAAGATCCTGGGTAGAGCGCAGGGTCTGTCCCTGGGCCGTCTGCTGCACAGCCTATACAGACACATTTCGTTCTTAAAGATCTAAGGAAACGGGGATTGCTTCGTAACGGGATTCAAACCCATAAACGTGACAGATTCCTAAACCATTGAGCATAATTCCCAGATATTAATTTAAACCAACATGTATAATATGCTTCTGTCCAGGATGAAACATCTTCAGATGGTTAGGTGTGGTGAGGGGAGTGGGTCTCACCTCTCCAAGACTCCAGGCAGAAGCGTCCTGCAGCGAGGTGTCTGCATCGCTCTGCAGCTTCGCCGCCGGCTCCTGCACGGGGTCCGTACGGTGCCTCCTGGCCAGCCACAGGCAGAAGAGCGGCTGGCCAGAGGGAAGCTCCACCCTGCGGATCGCCATCTGCACGTCTGAGGCAACGGCACAGGCGTGTCAGTGCTGCTCTGAGCCGCGTTTAACATCCCCGTCACGATACCCCATTTCCAGATATTCAGCAGGCACATGCAGGCCTAACAAGCGACAGATCCATTAAATGTCAGAAATATGACTTGGCTATGTCAATGGTTCCTAGCTCAAAAGAATGTAAAGAATCAAAAGGCAAGAGCTCATGGGAGTTCTAATTAAGCATGTCCTGAGGGCAGAAGAGAGATAACCAATCAGATTGTAGAGTAGGTGGGTCAAAGCAACTATGGGAGGTGGGACCAATCAATCATTTGTCCTAGTCCCTCCTCCTCTAGCTGCTTGGACCCACCTCCTCTACAGTTTGGTTGGATCATTTTTCGTTCTGCCCTCAGAACTCCCACAAAACAAGAACAGCATCCAAGTGTCAACGATCTAGCCACCTAAGCACTAAACACTATTTACTTAGTTATCTACATTTTGTCAAAGTATCTTCAGTAGCCAAAAATCTGAAGGAGAGCAACGCACCGAGCCTGGAACCATCCCTGTGGTAGCAGTGACCCTCAAAGCAGCCCTCCACAATCCTGTCTGGGGGGTCCGCGTTCCAGGGCGTATTTGGTCTTCGCTTTTGCTTTTTTGGGGTTGAGGTTGTTGGGGTACCAGTGACCATGAGGGGGGCTGGCATGCCCTCATTTCTTATGCTGTTGCCAAGGATCTGCGCCTTGGCGGCCTCATCAACACACGGCGCTTCTTGCTTCCTTCCCCATGAGCCATTGATGCTACCCCCCACAATACTGGGATTGGTGGTTTGTTCCACATGGCTCTCACCCTGCATGTCGGACTCCACCATGTATGGTGAGGGGGTGCGGAGCAGCTCGGCCGTGTCGCAGGAAGCCCGCGACAGGTCCGCGGCCGGCGGCTCCAGGCTGCTGTTCAGGTCCAGGTCGGCCAGTGCTCGTGTCACCAGGTCTCCATTGGAATCCATTTCCAGGAAGCAGCTGCCAGAGTCCACCGGCAGGGCTGGCCTGCGATCTGGACGCATGTCCTCCGTCCGTGGACCGGAGCCACCCGCCCACTTCTCACAAAACCCAGAGGATGACCGACTTCCCAGAGATATGACCTCGAAGCTGGAACAGTCACCGTCGTCTGCGTTACAGCAGTGGTGACCCAGCTCTTTGGCACAGCCTGGCACCACCCTGGGGCACCCAGCAGGATCAATGCCCCCAGCTTGCTCTGGGGTGGACAAGCGGCTCACATTCTGGTTCTGCAGCTTCTCTGGGCCCAGGGTCTGCAATAAGGCACTGGTATCATCAGAACCTTCACCCCCACTAAGTCTGGGACACACTAGGGCTGCCTCTTCCAAAAGTTCAGCAGTGGCTTCCCGTCTACAGAACAACAACGAGGACCAATCAAGCTTCAAGAGAAATGCATCATGGGGGATTTTAACTTCTTTCATTTTATAATGGTTCCAGAGCAAAATCTATATGGCCAATTACTTTTCTTTAGTTTTAATGGTAACACTTCACTTAATGAGCACAAACTCAGTTACTACTGAAGTATAAAATATAAATCATGAACAAACATGAGATCAGTATTTCACTTGTGTTATTCGTTACTTGTTCCTTCAGTAGTTCACCGTTTATAGTAACAAATATAGTAGTGTTTCCCCTACCATTATATTAGGGGGGCACCCCGCCCCCCCTTGAAAGTCAAGTTAATTTAATTTTCTATATAGCACCAGATCACAACAGAAGTTATTTAAGGTTACCTTTCCTATAGAACAGGTCTATACATTGTCATTTTATTAAACAAACTAAATAGCCTTATGATATTTCTTATTTACACAACAGCTTGTCATTTTTCTCTCTACACAGTCGCATGTTTACAATTCTCCTCTGCTCTCTTTATCGCGCATGCCGGAGTTCCCCCCCGATGCGTGCGTACAGACACGTGCGCGGACACACAGGTGAGCACACCCCCCCCAGCGGACAGAGAGCGCGCGTCGGAAAATATGTCTCATGAACCACCTGAAAAGCAGACAAAAATATCTGCGTTTTTAAAATGCTCCCAGGGTGGTGAAGATGGCAACGGTCACTCTCGTGCGAGTAGCAGCCAGAGTAGCGCTTTGTGGATAATTGTCATAAAAAGAAATGTTCTTATGTTTAGTTCAGTTGTTATATTGACTGCTGTCATTAAAAGAAACACATGAACACCATAAATGCTGTCGGTGTCCGTCTGTGCCCCCCCCCCCAAAGTAAATCTAGGGGAAACACTGTAGTAACTGCTTGAGAATAAAACATGCATCACGATTCATTAATGATGAATTAACATGAGATCAGTATGTAACTAAGTGCTTAATTAATACATAAGTAATTGCATACTATATTATTTGTGCCCCATCAAGTACGGTGTTACCATATTAACATTTGGGTCAGAAAAACACTCAAGGCTACCGCTCGCAGGGTGTAGATGCCACGGCGGGAGAGGAGATTGCAGATGGGATCCCGCCCTGGTTCTCCAGGTGCTCATTAGCTCCAGTGAAGATCATCTCTCCAGCAGCCCCCTTCTGAACAGTCACAGCGTCCCCAGCAAGCAAAGTGCTGGGGTCTGCAGGAAGAAGAGAGTCCCAAACTTGACCAGAATCACCGGATCAGCGGAGGGGACACACTCACTTAACGGTAAACCACTAATAATTTATACATTTTAAAATGCATTGGAGGAAATGACATGAGAGGTGGACGAAACTGACTGAAGGAAGTCAGTAATCGCGAGTCATGATACTTTAAACAGAAATGACAGCTTACCTTCCTTCAGCTGTTACATACCAGTGGAATCCAGAGTATTAAACTAAGCAGGACAAACTATAGCAGGACTATGATAAGGAGTGCCAAGAGGAGCAGTTTTTCCAGGCCTACCTTTTCCACCTGGTGGTTCTACTGATCCAGGAGGACAGGAAGGCAGAGCCATGCTTCCGGAGGGAGGGTTACTGATACCAGAGTATCTACAGGGGTCTTATTGAACAGAAAGCCTGCTTAGCAGCCTGGATATCCCACATGCATCCCAAAACGTCCATGCCCCGTGATTTTGGTTACCAGTGTGGGGGCCAGAGGGGCTGGAATAGCCAGTTTGAGCACGGAGGCCTCTGTCTATGCTGGATCGGTCCTGGCTCCTACGTCTGCGGAGTACGGTGTCGTTGAGGCTCCCCCCCGCCACGCACAGGCTCTCGTAGAAGCCGGGCATCAGGAAGGTGATGCTCTGTGGACACAGCATAAAGCGGGCCGCGGATCACACGCTCGCATGCGGTCACGCTCGCATCAGGAAGGTGATGCTCTGTGGACACAGCGTAAAGCGGGCCGCGGATCACACGATCGCATGCGGTCACGCTCGCATGCGGTCACACTCGCATGCATGGCTCTTCTCCGCCGCCGTACCTTGTCTTGCAGCTCGGCGCTGGCGTAGCCAAAGAGCATGAGGCCGAAGTTGTCGTTGATGCTGCGTATGGAGCCGTCGGGCCACAGTGTTAGGAGTCCGCTGAGAGCACAGAAGACGTGGACTGTGCAGACGTACAGGGGCCTCGGATGTGGTGGGCGGGGCCAGCGACCCTCTGGTGAGGATGGGAACAGGGACAGACTAGCGGAAATGCACTGGCGGTATTTTTTTTATTTTAGCGATTTTGCAAAATGCTCACCCCGCCCAACTCACCGTCACGGTCAGAAGCATCGGAGTGCCGTACGCCCAACCCATCCTGGGACCCCTCACTCGGCTCAACCACGTCCTTATGATCAGCCACAACTTGCAGCTTGGCGCACATTGGGAAAAGGGAGCCCATCCTCCCCCTTCCGGTCACTTGCTGGACCCTCAGCGCCTATGTAGGGGGGTAAAGAGCAGAAACAGGCCAACACCACTCATTGTTAGTACAAGTGAAAGGACTCTCATTAAATAAATCACATCAAAGTACTCGGGTATGTGTGCTTACGCCTTAAGCCATTCTCTAGTGAAACGTAGACAGAAACCTTTTGAAGAGGTGTCAGTAGCAAACAGTGAGATTTATAGATTATTATTTATAGTGTGCTTCTGATGGCACTATAAGGGCATCTTCAGAGAAGGGCCTTACGTATTGCTACGGTTTAATCTCACCTTGGGTAGCATCTCACAGCTTGTCGGAACCAGCAGCGACGGAATCAGCTCATGGACAGACAGTCCCACCATGTCACTGACATGCAGGTAACCATGGAGATGAGCAAAAGCCAGGTCACAGCCGAGGACCCTTCCCTAATTTGAGACCGCTCATTAAAACAAACCACACAGGCAGTCATTTCCGGGTAGCAAAACAGGAAAAGCTGGGAAATCAGAGAATCATTACTTATGTGCCGTTAGTCATAACGGGTGGAAACTCACATTGGGTGCAAAGGTCACATGACCTTCTATTCTCTCCACACGTTCCAGCACGACCAGACTACGGTGTCCCTCTAGTGTCAACCTCCTGGCCCACATGGACACAGGAAACACCTTTCCGTTCTTGTTCATTGCATCAACCTGAGACATAAGCACAAAAGGTTAATTACCTTAGTGATCTGTATGTTTGGCTGATCTTTTCAGTCAAAATGATTCCAAGAACTTCAGTCACCACTAGGGTTGCAAAGGGGCGGAAAATTTCCGGAAAAAATTTTCATGGGAAGTTATGCCGGTGATTTTGGGTAATATTCCAAGTTGGAAACTTCCCATGGGAATATATGGGAATTAACGGGAAAATTCCCAGAATTTTACAACCCTAGTCAACACACATTCATTTCAAATACAAAATCTTAGTTAATTTGATTATGCAGTTACAGCAAATGTTAAATTTACTGAAGTTTGCCCCTAATCACAACAGCAACCAGTTACATAACGACGAAATATTTGCTTTAAAAGAAATCCCACCACTTTTCCAGATACAACAACGAGTGTCCCATTAATTTTGAGGTGCTCCTCCCCCAGAGCTTCTTCTAGGGACTGACTGGTCGTCTTCAGGAGCCAGGAAAGCTTTGACCCAATCAGGTCATCGCTGCTGTATTCAAACAGCTTGCAAGCCTTTGCATTGGCGACCAATATCTGTAAAATGGCAACAAAAATTATTTAATTTGACTGTCCCAGAGGAGATAGATTTCATGTAAATGTGCACCAGAGACCTAAGATATATACCTCTGTGGTCTTGGTGTCCACAGTGAAGACCGCTTTGTTGGGGTTGTGGAACGGAGGGGGCCCAGAAAGGACAAAGCCCCCACGATGCAATTGGTCCAGCAGGGAACTCTCAGACCCATCACAGGAGCCGGAAAACAAGCCAGACTGGTTTCTCTCACCGGGGGTGTCTGACAACCGGACGTTTCGCTCAGGCACCCAACTGTAGCTGTAGGAGTTCAAAGAGTCACCTATAGAAACAAGTGGAGGAAGATGTAAACAAGCGGTAATACAAATCAGCAAAACAGAATGCAGAATCTCCTTCCAATGGTTTCACTCAAGAGGGAAGATCTGATTTCATAGGCATCAATCTATGAATGGACAAAATGTTAACGGGTGGGTTTATGTGCAATGTGGGGAAAAAACAAGCTTCGTCCGTCCAAAGGGTTTGGAGTTTTCGGCAATCTTATTTACCATTCATTCACAAAAACACACACTGCAAGATATGAACACTGGCATAGCCTTAATTTGGTTTGTTTATTATTGTATGACGGCGACAATCCTAATGATCAAAGATCATAACAAAATGCAGCCTCTTCGACCTGACAGGGCGCTGTTGAGGCGCCAGTACCGCAGCCCGAAGGTCCCCCTCGCCGAAGGCCTCCGGGCGCAGGGGAAAGACCGGTTCAGCTCCAGCGAGTCGTCAGACGGCGGAGGCAAGCCGGGGCCCGTACGCACGCAGCCGGCCGCTTGGAAGCTGGGGACGTCCATCTGCGATGTGAGCAGCGGCCAAGGAACAGCCAAAAAGGAGGGGAGTTACTGGAGTAAAGGGGAAACCAGCAAAGCAGGATACTAACCCAAAATTAATGTAATTGACTCATTTTCCTGGGCTACGAATTGTTGGGAGACAGCAGGGAAAAAATTTAAAAAGAAAAGCCAAAGCTAACAAAATATGTCCCTATCTTTACCTTTTTGTGCCAATCAGCATGTAGCCATTGTGCTAACAGGATTATTTCGATTATATTCCGCTTACCTCACTTCGGTAAACAGCTGGTTTTTCCAGATTTTCTCAGGATACGTTCAGGATTAAAAACCTAACAATCGACACCGGGACGGAGTAGAGACCGCAGCCTCAAAAAAACGCATAAGGGCAGTTTGTACACGCCATTCACCGATGAAAAGTAGACAACACTTATATCACTCCACATACAGACAACTTTCAATGAACGGTTAGCCCTGATGCTAACATATGCCGAAACACTTTCAGCTTGCGCGGGAGCGTTTGAGCAGAGCGACGTGTTGGAACTGACCAATGAGAGCACAGAGATTCCGAAATTGATGTGGATGAAAGCCAATGAAATCGCTAAATGGCCGGTCTGCGTTTTGTTTAGGGGTGACGGTGGTTTCTATGGGAACGCCTTAGCAGTTACCTGTTGAACTATATTAAAATGTACTTAAAGTCACTTGTGGATCTGGCTACATGATATAATATTATTCGGTTTGCAAAACAGTCATTTTTGTTGAAACATAATTATGTGGTCAGCGACAGCACAGGAGAACGGAAATGCATTTCGAGCTTGAGGGCTGGATTTTGTGTTGCTTCACGCACATTGTACGTAGTAGCATGTTGAAGTGTCATTGTGGGCACCTGGTGTTAAAGAAACATCAAAAGCAGTTTCAGTATCTCTGTTTCCTGATGCGTTTACAGCAAACGCCCCAGTGTTCATCAACCCATCCTCTTTTTCGTAAACCAGCGTTTCGATCTGTCAAAACGTGTGTTTAGTTAATTGTTAAGGACTTGGACTTAGAGAACTGGAACGCAATAAAACAGTGTTATTCGTAGAACACACGCGCGTTGGTATTCATATCTTAGTGGAGACCGTCCTTTCATTTCTATGAGCAACACTCAAACCCCAACTGTGAAAACCTTAACCACTACCCAGCCCTAAGCTCAATCATAATTGACAAAACAAAATACAAGAGTTCTGTCTATTTTAGTTTTTTTTTTATTGCAGTCAGATTTTTTTTTTGAAAATGTTTTTTTCTCTTGTGGGAACTAGATAATGGCCCCAAAAGGTAAAAATAATAGTTTTTTTTATTGCATTGTGAGATACATGCCACACACACACACACACACACACACAGACAGACGGACAGAGTATTAGTTGCCCATTTGCAATGAAGAGCTTTGGGAAAAGAGGCGGCACTCAATTTGTGATTAATAAAAACCATAAAAACACATTTCACTTCATTATATTTTTTTATATAGAATACTTTTATTTAAAGTCAGTTTTGAGGTCACCTTTTGCCTCCATTGTTCCCCTATGAAAAAACAGGTTACTAAAGGAAGACGAGGCTAGTTGACTCTGTTTGTAAACAGTGCAGTCAGCATTCTAGTGCAATTTTTATTAGTGCACTCTGTTATAAGTGCAACAGCTAGTGCTTAACACACAGTAAAAATCTACAGGCAGAGCATCAGTTGTCCAGCAACAACAGATAATGAATTCTGCTCAGTGCTGATCTTAAATCAATTTAGTAAATTCCTGTGATAACACAAATAAATAAATGTTCAGCCCTCAACGAATACGGTAATTTGATCTTGTGTAGTTTGAGGTAAAGTTCGCTTCCCTGTCCCTAGACTAATTCGTCGTTTCCCCCAGCCGTCAACGTCCAGGGTTATGTGGATGCAGCGCCTTGTATGGGAATCACCCTCCGGATGTGCGTGTACGACTTCCTCAGTGTGACGCTTCCATGGTGGGACACTCCGCGGGGGAGAACGCACTCCTCCGTCAGCTTCTGCGCTCGCGGGTCCCAACACAGCACCGTGGCGATCACTTCATTTCTCTCATCACGCCCCCCGGTGATGAAGAGCTTATTGTTGCAAGCGGCAAGCCCACAGCTGGCTCTCTCGTGATTGAATTGCGTCACAGTGCTCCAGGAGTCCTCCAGGGGGCAGTAGCAGTACAGCGCCTTCATAGCGCCGCCTAATTGAAGGAAAGTTTGAAATAAAGACAGGAAAATCATTGTCATGGAAGTCATGCTTCATACTGCTTGACCACGCAATAATTTCTCACAAATGTACAACACTTTAGATTCAAGCAACTTCTAAATAAATTAAATGATGATACTGACCTGCTACGTAGATGCAATCTTTGAAGGTCACAGCATTTATGCATTTGGCTTCAATGGGCATCGGCGATTTAAATGTCCATTTTTTGGCAGAGGGGTCGAAACACTGTAACTTGTCTGTGGCCAGCTTGCCGTTCGGGCCACCCCCGATCACGTACAGCTTGTCATTGTGACTCGCCGTGGCGAAGGAACTCACACTCAGCAAGAGGGGTTCTTCCTGTGACAAACGCACATGGGAAGAACTTGTGATGACAAGCGACGGGTGACAAGCTGGTTGGGAAATCATGAAACTGTGCTTTCAGATGGGTTGGACCATGAAGACAGTGTTTCGTACACAGACGAGTTGACCGACTTTTCAGTTGCGTACGGCTAACATTATTGCTAAGTGGTAAGATGTCATAACCCAGTTAAACCATACCTCTGTCCAGCTGTTGTGAAAGGGGTCATAGGCCTCCATGCTGTTGTGCCTCTGAGCGCCATCAAACCCACCCAGCGCATAGACCTTCCCCGCCAGGACAGCCATTTTGTGTCTCCAGCGCCCGATGTTCAGGTACTCAATCTGGATCCACTTGTTGAGGGATGCGTTGTACTTCCATGCCTCATGTTGGGTCTCCTTTCCTCCTTTGGCATTGGTAGAAAGAAGCCAGGTGAAAACATACTACTTACTGTGACTCTGAATTCTGAGCAGAGACGAAAACTACTTCAAAGTCAATGTACTTAGACCTCTGCATGAAATGCTAAATGGCAATTTGTGTGTTCGACTACACACTTAAAACGCTTCCTCCTTAAAAAGGAAGTGACCATCTCTACACATAACTGAATACCCACACTACAGAGCTGTTCTAATCTAGTCCTCTAGTCCAAACCCAGGCCTTGTTTTCAGTTCTCCCAGGAAGTTAGTTTAATGATTACAGATTCTGACTAGGCCCATGCGCTCAGCCCATGAGAATCGTGATTTGAACAGCCCTGCCACACTACAACAGTTAAGGCACAGACATGGCCTTAAGCAGGATTGTAAGTGGTGTAACTCCTCCCATCAGAATACAATATACTCACAATATTATATCTTGTTGTTGCTTTTGAGCTCACTGGAGTCTTACTTACACAAAAATGATCTGAGGGCAGAAGGAAAAATGACTGGTTCAGAGAAATAACCAATCAGATTACAGAGGAAGTGGGTCCAAGTAACTAGGAGAGGTGGGACCAACCAGTCAGATGTCTTGGTCCAGCCTCCTCTAGTTGCTTGGACCCATCTCCTTTACAATCTGATTGGTTATCTCTCTGAACAATCATTTTTCCTTCTGCCCTCGGAACATTTATGCGTAACTAGAACTCCTATGAGCTGCTTTTGCTTCCATTGACCATTATCTTCTATTGCATCTCGTGGTGAAGTGTGGGAGAATGCATGGCTCACCTACCTGTAAGGTACACCTCATTCCTGAAGGTGATGCAGGCAAACTCCACCCACTTCCTGTTGTCCACCTCCACCTCCATCTCTGTGATGGGAAGCTTGGCCACTTCTAGGCGGCTCCTGCGCAGGGGGTCCAGGCAGGTCACCTCGGAGACAAACTTCTCATCCTTGGTGCAGCCCCCGATGATCATGAAGACCTCGGACTGGAACTCCCCCTCTCGTGGTTTGGTACGCTCCGAGACAATCTGGAGTCGGACGCGGTCATTCAGTTGCTTCGCATGTGGAGAATGATCAAGCAATTCATTCCCGAAGGTCATACAAATATACGTGTGGTCTGGGGCAGGACTGATGGTTTGGGGTCCCACACAAAAAGCGAGTAGAGGCAAAAGATTGTATCTAGCTAGCTGGTATGCAGAAGATGCTGCTTCAACATCTCCTAAATAAGGTATGCGTTAATTTAATATTCAGTGTATTGACTAATTCTAACCAACAGGAGGCCCAACGCAAATGTGTGTTTTGAGGGGTGATAGACACCACTGTTGCATGTGCTTACATCATTCTTATTATTGTAGCTTTTAAATCATGCAGAATATGATGTCATTGCATGGAACCTTACAGTTCAGTACATTTACTCAGGGGCGCTGGAAAGGGGGGAGGAGTTAGGATTCCAGGGACCTCTAAGTGACAGGGGCCCTAAAACATTTGATACATAATTGGATTGGTCTGGTTTGGGGGCCCAATATCCCTAAGGCGACGTTGAGCTAGCTGCAGCTAGACGTTGAGTATAAGCAGCCATGTAGGAGACGTCTTTATGTTAGGATGGGAATTGTGTACTTTGGGTGTAAATGCAAGCTCACCTCACTCCCTGATAAGTGGTACCTACGGGCCTCCTGGAGTAGGGGGAAAGCTTCAGGACACTTCTGTATCAGGGGGTCCCCTTCCACCTTCTCCACGAAGTACCAGGGGTCCACAAGGGGCAATCGCACGTGGTGCAGGAGCCGGGCCAGTAGGGGCAGCCTCTCGGCCTCGCAGGCTCGTACCCAGAGCATGGCCGCCTCGTACGCCTGCTCCTCCTGGGTCACGTTCAGGTCGTCACGCTGCAGCAGGTTTGCCAAAGCCTCCCCCGGGAGGTCCAGGAACTCCTCGTGCGACACCACGCAACCGAATGCCTGGGTGATGTAGTTCTGGACGTGGACCTTCAGGGGCGTGAGGGAGTGGGTGTCGGCCAGCCGAAGGACGCCCACACAGTTTTCGGGCAGGAGCGCGTTGGTCAGGAAGCTGGAGCAGGCCTCTACCATGCGCAGGAACTGCAACCACAAGGAGGCGCAACTCAGCTTAACGTTGAGAGATTTTCGATGTTTTAGATCGTCCTACGACCGTGAGCCTGTTTCACCAAGCAGGATTTCTTGCTTAGCCGGATAACTTGTCGGATTTAATAGTCTGGACAAAGTTGACTTTATTTTTGTTCGCTTACATTTAGGCCAGTCTACCGTAAATCTGACAAGTTATCCAGCTAAGTAAGAAATCTTGCTTCATGAAACAGGCCTCTGGCCAACGTTGAGCCATATCTGGTTTAAGCTGGGACAACAGACAAGGTAAAATAAAACGAGTACAATTAAACATGTAAAATAAGCTTGGTTTTAAGGGGCTTTAGGCTGTCCCCATGTGTTCAGATTTTCCAGCCGCACCCCCTCCCCAGCTGTACCAGTTAAAATGGGCAGGGGGTAGAGTGAAGTCGTTCTGTGCATAAACAACAGCGGACAAATCGTTTTCAGTTCCCCAATTAATGGTTTTAATGGCAACACATGTCTCTGCTACAGCGCAACAGGAGACACTTGAATTATGTGGAAACAATATATATGATATTTGTAAAAAATATTGCAAGTTTTTTAAACAGAATTTTTTTTAATGTCACTTTCTTGCTTTTCTGTATTCTAGTTTATGTACATTTGTACTATAAATTCATAAACAGACATATTCAACAAAAATGGTAATGCTATGTGAATACACTGCTGTATTTTCTTTATATTCTTTCTGTCTGTTCAATAAGACATAAAGTGACTCTGTAATTCTGGTACTGCTGACTCAGAAGGTCGGTTAGTGAGTCGTGCCTTCCTCAACACAGTGGGGACGTTCACACAAAAGAAATGTTCGGCTGGGACCTGGAAGAGGCTCGCGGCTTCCAGGATCTTCTGGACGTTCTGCTTGGTGATGAGCACTTTGCTGGTGTAGGTGTAGTCCAGCAGAACTGCCATGGTCTCTGCATCCACACCTTTAATGTGGATTTGCTCCTCGTGTTTCTCTCGAAGATCATTACAGAACATGGCCCTTGAAAGTACAAGGAGAGTAGAGTAAACAGACAAGAGGACGTAGGGAAGAGTTTAAAATTAGAAGGGACACTAATAATTTAAATGCATAGGTCTTTTTTTGGGGGGGGCGGGGGGCAGATGCATTTGACCTTAATGGCCTCCAAGTATTACTTACAATAGATCGCCAGCATTAAGAAGCAAATGGAAATTTTGAAAACTGATAAATAATAATAAATAATAATAATACATATATTTCAGACCTAGGTAGCATATGTATTTAGGGGGGCCAGAACTACCCCTGGCGGGGGGACAAATGAAGCTAAATTAAATATTGGGGGTACATGCCCCCCCCCCCTTCCCCCTGGTTCCTAGATCTCTGTAAACAGATGTAAGCTGAAATAATTCATACAGGAAGTTCTGATATTTTCAGACATACAATCCCTGTTATTCTGTCAAGACCTGGTGCTGATTTAATAACATTACATCTGCTCATCCCAAAGTGGTGTTAATTAAAGGGGGGGGGGGTTCTCAGCATTCCTTTCTTATTTGAGGCACTGACAGGACTCACCTGAAGTAGTGGCTTGCAGCAGCGAGGACCACCCGGTGACAGGGAAACTCCCGTCCCTCCACATGCAAGGTCACATCTGTGAGCGACTGTTCCACCCGGAGGCTCTCCAGTCCGCTCTGGAGCTGGGTGGAGAGGCCCGAGTCGTCAAATTGAGCTCGACTCTCATGCCCTTCCTCCAGCTCGGAGGTCTCCAGGAGGTTTGTCGCCCCGACGGGCTGGTCTGTGTCTGAAGCCTGATGCCGGAGAGGATCTGTGTTCTTTGGTCCCGAGTCGCCCATCTCAGCTCCTCCAACCCGAACCAGAGGTGCGGTAAAACCTGCGGCGGTGAGCCCAGGGGAGGGCACCGCAGAGTGTGGCCGGACGGCAAAGTCGCTTACAGTGTCTGCACATTGACACAGCTGCTGCTCTCCTGCTGAACGCGGCCGCAAAGCGTCAGCTCGACAGCAGCGAGTTGGGTGACTTCCTGAACATGTGACTTGTTTATCACTTTTGGGTACGTGCAAAAAAGAAAAAAAGAAAAAGAAAAAAGAAAAGGAAACAATTTTCACAACAACCACTGCCAGGGCTCATTGGCTCTCAGGCAACTGAGGACCTCAAAAACTAGCGGCCCAAAGCTAAACAAAAAAATAGCAGAGACTCACATAAACGACGATCCTAAAACAAAAATGTAACAAAAGGTTCTCAAAAGAGCAAAACCATTCTTTTAAATCATGTGATCATCTGGGTGACACCTGTGTCAGACGCCTCACTCTTTCAGAAGGCTTCGATGTTAGTAGAGCAGGGGCGGACTATCTTCTCCGGGGGGGCCCCTAAGTGGGCCGTCTATTTTTTGGAGCCGAAACAGAAACGAGGAACATCAATAATCTTCTAATCAAATGGTGGGGTGCCGGAGGGAAAACTTACCAATCAGGGTGGGTGCAGGATTACTTTTGGTAAAAACTGCAGATTGGGGGGAATCAAGCCGGCAGATTGATGGCCCAATTTAAGAAGGATAATCATTCCCTCTTTTGCTGTGACCCCAGGCTTTAGCTTGGGACAGCTAATGCCTTCCTCTACCCCTGAGGATTCAAGGGCTTCATTTGTCACATGCAAGGTACACAGTCCAACTGTAACCTCAGTGAAACATGAGTCCGCCATAGTAGGAAAAATGAGTGAGGCTAAGATTAGTCTTGAATTTTTGCATACATCTGTTTATCTGTATTCTCTCCATGACCATTCACAATATTTCTCGCAGGATAGCGTCAAAGACACTTGTATCTTTCCGCCATTCTCTTCTTTTGTTCTCTTGGCAGTGAAACAACTGGTATCACTAAACTCCAGCAGGGCATGGGCTCCAGTGTGAAGCGAACGCTGGGCAGCGTGACGTCTCAAAGGAAGGATATTCCATCGCAGATGGGACAGAGGGCAACTTTGTCAATACTGAAAACTGATGCTAAAAATGCATATGGCAGAGAAGATGCTATAATTTAAATGATCACATTATTTTATATCCATAAATGTAACTGCTGTCTTTATGGGCTCCCCAGCGTTTGCAGGCTCCATAAGGCTGCCTACATTTACCTTATGGCAAGTCTGTCCCTGTAGTAAAGGTACGAGATACGGACAGACGAATTGACCACCAATCAGTGAGTTTTGATTTGCATCTGTCTTCATGAGGTCACAAGGTCATGGAAAGGCCTTCTGAAGACCACCAGTTTCCTTACAGACCTCCCACTTAATGCATCACATCCAGACGCTAGAACTTCATTACACTGTAGTTATTTGAAAGTTTGACAAAAAAATGGTAATTTCTTAATCAACAGAAGAGGCACATCCGGTTTAGGTGGAAAAGTTGGGTGAATTGGCCAGATGTTGTTTATAGAACAACATGCAAAGCACACAAGCTACAGGACCGTGACGACAGGTGACTGCCAGCGATATACTATTTTTCATATTTAGTTTTTTTTTTTTGAGAAAGTAGGGTCAGCCAGTCCTCAATGCAATTAAGGGCCTTGCTCAACAGTGAAATTGCTCAGACGACCCTGGGATTTGAACCAGCAACCTACCAATCGGAGAGACAGCATTCTATCATGCTGAGCCCCACAGCACCCCTTCACCAGACCTACTTATGACACTAGTCATTCATCCACGCAGATTTTTACAATTTGCCACATTTATTTAAGTGATTCAAATAATTGACTACTGACAATTAGCAATATAAAGCAAATCAATCACTTAAGTTCCAAGAATCTGTAGCAGATGGATTATAATGACGTTGCCAATGCTGTGTCAATCATTTATTCCTTAGGTCTTGCTTGGTCATTGTTCCATTTGTGCAGTTCATTAAGTAACTAGTGATTCATAGTAGTCAAAATGTGTGACCCCTGCCTTGAACCCATAGCCTCTGGGGTAGGCTCTAACCCCGTAAGCCTGAATAGGACAAGTAGTTGCAGAAAACATAAATGGGTGGAATTTGTCTCGTTTTCTATGCAGCACCCCACTAGACTACTACTAAAACCACCAAATCAGCAATTTTATGTGCCCATTCAGCGTTTTTTCCACTCATAAATGACTTACATTTCTATTACATAATATTTATATTGCATTAACCTTAACCATAACCAATCACTTTTACTCTTATAAAGTTGTCATCATCATCTACAAAGGGGCAAATATTTATAGCAATGATGTCAGCAGCCCTGGTTACAACCATCAACTGCGTGTGTTTTTCTATAATTCAAATTTCTATGATTTCTATGACTGGCAGTGCAAGCTGCCAATACTGGTGCTGGATGACTGTGGCCGGAATTAAATAAGCCGTTACTGAGAACTTTTTAAACACCAGGGGGCACTGTTGCTCAATGATGTCAATTCCAATCCTACACCTATTGATGCCATTTCCATGGTTCATTAAGGGCAACAGTGAGTTAATAGCTTACATATGATAGGAAACGAAGGAGAATGGAGGAACCATTCATCACCTTGGAGAGATTTTAATTCTGACTTTGCTAGACAAAAAAGCTGTTCTGAGGGTCACACCTGATCCAATTCACACCGCGTACGCACAAAAATAGACTGATAGAAAAATGAGCGGCAAAAATCTTACTCAAATTGTGAGAATTGTAAAAATTTATTATACATAATCATTTTAGCAAAATGAGGGCTCCAGCGTCTCAGGTTTAATCTTAAATTAGTGTGGGGGGGGGGGGGGGGAATTACTTTTCTTCAGCTCAAATTCAAAAGATTGTTCTTTGATTTTGTGGGCAAGTAGTTTTACTAGCAAAATGAGAAACAGAAAAATTAAACATATTACAAATTAAGACGACCATTTCACATATTTAACCTTGTAATACTCCTTGTTAGTTTATACCTATACATATAAAAACAGCAAAATCAGTTTGAGTTTCTATCTTTGTTCTCCAAGTACATAATATACAGAAGCTTAAATTTTAGTCTCCTACTTCCCATGTTATTAAAAGAAGTCATTGTATACAGTTTTCTGCCCTTTTTTCTTAAATAAAAGTAAAAACAAAATGGCACGAGTGAAAGGAGAGCATTGTTCGGAGATGACTTGAGTTTCAAGTATTATGATACCAACGTGGAGGGAAAAAAAAAAATCTGGACACAGGTTTTCTGGGGTGGTGAGGCAAAATATGAGCTGTACTCATAGTCATTAACATAATCGGGGATTATTAGGACAACAGGGCTGGCCAAATAAAGGCACCCCTGCTTTGCGGGGTCAAAAGGAGACAACCCACATGCACACTGCCCCCAATGGACACTGTGTGGAATTACAGGCAGCACTGAGGCCAGATGGAAACGGGGGGAAACCAAGTTCAAAGGGGGCGAACCCAGAAAGGATTTGGAGGGGGGGCTAGCGGTTGCTCTTCATGGCTTCCTTGGCTGCGAGGATGAGGGGCGTCAGGCTGGAGAGAGGCTTGGCTACCTTCAGAAACTGGTGCTGTGGGGGAGATGATCAGGAATTACGTCAACAGGCGTCAACGACGAGCTCATTAGATTCATATGGTTTAATCCCTGATACATTCTACAAAGTGAAAAGGCAGATTTGCTATTAGTGCCATTTCCCACCTTTTCGAAATCAAATTGATATCGTACGTTGCACTTCTGGTCACTGAATAGTCTTATTAGGTTCTTGCTTTGTTGCAAGTTAAAGTGTAGCTCCTACTACTTATACGTCTACCTGGGCATCCACTGGAAGCTCAGCCTAGCTGATGCCATGACAACACGCATGTTCGCAATGCAGAATCTGCTTCACATGGACGCTGCATTGGACAAAGGCGTCCGCTAAATGTGTAAATGTAAGGTATAGAGGTGTAGAATGTGCACTGACAAAAGGTACCGGACGATTTTTAATAAATATTGGTCAGATCTGCGCATAAGATGAACCACGCAGAAACGTGAACGCGGTCATAATGGGAGCGAGAACCCATCAGCTTCCGGTTTCAGGACTCACTTGCAGCAGCTCCTTGCCCCCGCCTCTCTTCTCCACGTCCATCTCCAGACAGCGGTTCAGAAAGTCCCGGAATATTGGGGAGAGTTTCTCTGGGTTCTGAAGCTCTGGGGTGCCGTTAGTGGCTATCAGGTACAGGGCCTGGGGGGGTGGGGGGGGGGAGAGAATAAAGTAAAATGATCCAAAACCCTCAGGCTGCATTTTTATGATCTTAGCGGTGATGAAATCCCAGCGTGATGAACTTCTGCCCGATGATGCTGATGGTCTCTTGTTAGACGTCTAATTGACGGGATCTGTACTGACCCAGCCAAAGCACTGCACCAAGCCAAAGCATTCCAGAACTTGGAGAAAGCAAGAGCGGAGACCCGGATGTCGCTCACCCTTAATGGGTTCTCGTTAAGGTATGGGGGCTCGCCTTCCACCATCTCGATGGCCATGATGCCCAGGGACCAGATGTCCACCTTGGGCCCGTAAGCCTTCCGGGTCACGACCTCGGGCGCCATCCAGTAGGGCGTGCCCACCATGGTGCTGCGTTTGTTCTGCTCAGGGGTGATCTGGGCGCAGAAGCCGAAGTCGGCTGTGAAGGAGAGTAAGGAGCAAAGTTAAGGCCGGTTATTACCGGTTAAGACTGTAGATGTGGTCACTGTTATGGGGGAAACCCTGAAATCACCCTGATACAGGTGAGGGAGCTCAACTCACTGAGCTTTACGGAGCCGTCCATGCCGAGCAGCACGTTGTCGCTTTTGATGTCTCGATGGATAACTTGGTTGGCATGCAGGAACTCCAGGGCTTGTAAACACTACAGACAAAAGAAGAGACTTCAGTAAAACGAGGATACGATACCAAACAAAGATGATTCATCGATATTTCTCACCTCTGACCACCATCATTATATCCCTGATCGGGTCTTACCTCCCGGCAGACGGCAGCGATCTGAGCCTCGTCCATGCAAGTCTCCGTCACCACGTCCGTCAGGGAGCCACCGGCCAAATACTCCATCACCACAAAGAGCTCCTCGCCCACCAAGAAGCTGTTGGCGCAGAGTTACGAGGTCAGCAATAAGGCGTACCCCAAAGCCAGAAGCACACATGCGTGACAAAAGACCTCACCTGTCCAAAAAGTTTACAATGTTGGGGTGCTTCAATTCTTTCATCACAAGGATCTCGTTGATGATCAGCTCCTTCTTGGGCTGTTTCTGCAGGTTGATCTGTTTAATAGCAACCTGGAAAGCAATGTCACCACACACCCTTAATCCAACGACATCTCCAAAGGGTCAAAATCAAGAGCCAGTCAACTGTCCTATAGTGTTTCTACAGCAGGAACAATCTTGAGGGAGCTCACCTCCTGTCCAGTGGCGACGTCGATGGCTGTAAACACAGTACCAGAAGCCCTGGAGGGATGAAGAAGAAGCTTTGCATTGTCATGTTTATTTACATCAAATCATTACAGTCAGATGTTGGGTACCAACACAATACTAGCACTGCAACCAAAAGCAACCCCTTCCTGTGTTTCAAGGGTACTTCAGTACCAGGAACATGTATAACCACTAAAAGACGAGGGATGAGGGAAGCTCTCACCCTTGTCCGATTTTCTCGTAACGTGTGTACTTTTTCTTAGGATCTCCAATACTGACAATGGTTCCTAGAAGAGACAGGGATATTAATAAGAATTAGTTGGAATTATTCATCTTCCTCTATAGTGCAAAAGGAGGGGAAAAGCTGAGGAGAGGGCCATACTCAGTTTCTCCATGATCTCCTCATCCGTCATCTTGCCCTTCTTCTTCTGCTTATCCGCGGCTTTGGAGGCAGCATCCCCATCTGGACTGGTAGCTGGCGCGGGGATAGGGTTGATGACAGAGCGGGTGTACATCTGCAGATGGAGGGATGGCGACAAGCCAAATCTCATCACTGTCACCGGATCACACTTCCTCAATCTCCTGCCGTAGTGAATCCTTCTGGCCCTCTAATCTTCTAATGATTTTACTGTACAGGAAGCTTCGTCATATTTCTTGTGATGCTTAATTAAGCCTACATACCAGTTTAATGCATATCTATTTTTTCCTTAGTAGGTAGAGTCACCTTTATTAACCTTTATTTGCCTGGTTAAGAGACAGAGAGGGGCAGAGAGGTGGCACAGGCTTACCTGAGCCTATTTATACTCCTGACTGGGGAATTCTGGGAAAAGCAGGGACTGGTCATGTGGATGTTTAAAGGGGGGATACTTGTTTGTCTCAATTGGGAAGAATATAGATACAAGTTCCCTGAATGGTCAAGTACTGTTGCTGGCATGCATATGTAAGGGTATATAGTATCCATGACTATTGTTTGTTACAGGTGCAATACTAGGTTCCTGGTGGAAAGGTACCAGCAGGGGTTCCCCAACCAGGATTGGATGGTATGTCCCCAAGGATGAAAAGATGGTTCCATTGCAAGAAGATATTTTTTCTTGTTTTGACCCCGTTGGGGTATAGATATCTGGTAAACGGTTGAACTAGATCACTGGTGGAGAAATACTAACCATGCATGTCCCTTTAAGAGCAAGGCTGCTGCTGATCTAAGCCCTAACTCTTAACTGTAGGTTTGGATGAGAATAAGGGCCGTCCTTAGACCCAGAAGAATCAGACTCACTGATTTGGTATGTTCCGGCCGTGGAGCCACAACAGGGGGCGGAGCCCCTTCATCGTCATCATCTTCGACTTCCTTAACTGAAGTTCCAGGTCCCTTTTTGTTCTGCAAATTAAAAAGACGACAAGCTCAGCCACAGGGACACGTCCTATAAACCTATTAAACTATAGGTGTTATTACGGTAAGGATGACAATTCAGTTTACTACCAATAACAAATAGTTTTAAGCCTGTTTAACCGTTTCCTGAATCATCAAAGTCACCACAGGCTAATGATGGGTTTGTATGTTTTTGAAGACTTTAAGGGAGTTAATGACACTTACTGCTTCTCCATCCTTGTCTGGAGGAAGGAATGGGGGAGGAGTGGGAGAGAGAGAGGGAGGGGATTTAGTATTGAGTCTGGAAGTGGAATTATTTGTCTTCAAAAAGACATGGTACAGTCTGTCCCACACGTGCTCACTTACCCGAGGCCGAGAAGCTGAGGTATTTCTGTCTGCCGTTGCCAGTCGAGTCATAGAACTTCAGAACATCCAACACGGCCTGAGGGTTCTTCTTCTGCTCCGACTTGGTGATGTTGGATGTCTGGAGAAGCCGCGCCCATTGCTCCGGCATGCCCTGTGGGCACCGGTACCATCTCACGACACAGTCTTTCGAAAAGACAACTCTTTAATAATGACTTAAACAAAAAAAACTCCTAGAAAATTGAATGAAGTCACTCACAGTGAATTCTCCGGTGACGGCATCGAATCCCACGTGAATCGTATGCTCGAAGTCAGACGGATGTGAGATCTCTGGTCGCTCCTTGTCTCTATCTTTCCTCCTACCACCTAAATGAATCAAAGTTCAGATAGTGCTGAACTCCAAACCTACCAAACCCTCCTGCCAGAGCCTCCTAAAAGCTGCCTGTAGCCTCTTTCTTAAAATTCGTCTGCTTAGCCAACAGCTCCCACCTTTTTCCGTTCCAGAGAAGATGGATATAATCTTGTTCCGGGATTTCTTCTCCTCTGGCACTGAGGGCAGAGGCTTTGAGCTGTGATTGGCTGACAGTGGGTCCTTGCCACCAGGGCTGAAGGTGCTACTCATTCTAACGGGGGGCGCCGGCGGTTTGTCTTCCAGCTCACCGTTATCGGACATGACAGGGGTGCACTTAGGAGGGGGAGGGGGTAGCGAGAGGGGCACAGAGACCGACCTGCAGACCAACAAAGAGTTGAGATTAGAATCATCTATTAGACAACCGATACCCAAACCGATGCTGGAAGACAAGGCTATGGAATATATTAGTCATTTAGCCTCGACATTTAGTCATAATCATTATCGGACAACAGGACACCATCTTTCATGGGAATGTGAGTCTAGGAAGCAAAGATGCCCAACTGAAGCGCCAACCAGGGAGGGAGACAACGCACAACGGCACAACAAATCCTCAACCCAAAAATGAAACGAGCATGGGCGTAAATTACGGGGGGGATGGGGGGGTTGTAGCCCCCCCAATAAATCAAACTAGCTAATACAACCTCCCCAATAATCATGTTTCCCCCGTAATGGGTGGAGACCTCAACCCCCCCAATGTTCCAGCCAAAGTTACGCCCTTGGAAACGAGAGCACGGCCGCTAACGGCACGACGCCGCCGCTTCGGAGCATCCTGTCTCAGGTAGCCAGATAAAGGGTTTCGTGCGACAGGCTTACTAAGCAAAAAAAGAAAAAAATTAAAATCCCCATACATGGTAGTAGACGCCAAGACACCACAGTGACGAGAGATGGGAACCTCAAAGAGTCTGATGAGTCAGCCTTTGCAAACAAGCAAACACATAAAAAAGCCCACAATCTGTATTCCCTTCCACAACTCATCTGACCCAAGACCTGCCCCCTGTTGTTCGGCTAATGGTGCCACCTCTCTACTCAAACAAGTATATGTCAATCTGTCAATCACCACATTTTCTTTCTCTGCAGACCCAGTGAAATGCATGCTGTCACAATGCTATCGCCAGTCATGTATATCACATCGACGCATCATTTCCTCCCTACATCTGCCACTTCCCGTCTATGAAAAAGGTGACAGCCATTGCAGTGCCAAGTGGGCAAGATCTTATGACCCAGCGGTGACCTTTGTGCACCAAGTCTCCTGGGGGGGGTCTTATATCAGCAGGAGAGAAGAGGGAGCAGGTCTAGCATCGCCTGAAAGAAAATGCCGGTTTGTGTACAAATCGTGGCTTTGGAGAGCAGCCTGCAGATCACCCAGATGAAGCCTGCATCCGCCATTCCTGGACGGTGCTACTCAGCAGGTCCTCAGCGTGCGCAAAAAACATGCCTCACAGCAAAGGCTGTGCATCGTTGTCATGCTTCCTGGCTCCAAAACAGTGAGGGGGGGTGGTGTGTAATGCCCCGAGATGGAGAGAGAAGTCTCAGACCAGACATGTCTCAACCCAACACCTCGCCAAAAAAAAAAAAACACCATTGGTCTCCGGTCTTAGGTTCTGTAATCAGCAATATGGTCACACTCCCCTCCATGCCCAAATAAGGTAACAAAACCCAGCATCCGCCACGGCCTGTCAGCGTCGGTCTGACCACAAACCAGCCCCTGCCTCTTCCTCCTCTGTGAATGCAGGAAGCTTCATTAGCAGGGAAAGCCCTGTCACTCAGGAACATGCATGCAGATCGACCCCATTCTCGCTTTCGTCGACACTATTTTCTATGTGAGCAGGCGTTTAATCCACTGCGACATCCACGGCTTGACGCGTTACAGTCTTATTCGGCCGACGCTATCTTTTACTGTGGTAATTAAGATTTCAACAGGCAACAGAGAGACCACACGTCTGCCTCCGTAACCAGACTCAAAATTCCATGACTTGCACGAGGAACGTTCATTGGATGCCCTTCAGGTAACGACCTGGAAACGTAGCAGGCTGGTCTTTCTTCTGAAGGCTAGATAATGATCTTTCAAGAGCATGCAGGCAGAACCTCCATCTGTGAGCTGAGCAGTTCAGAAAGCCAAGTTTGTGCTTCAAACGACCATAAAGTTCGAAATCCACCTTAGAGGATTCTTGACTTTTCAACGACTATCACACACAGAAACTTCAAACCCTCCAGGAGGGAAAAAAAAAAAAAAAAACAGGAACCATAAGTGACATTCCACATATACATGCACTCCCACCCACTCAACTCCAACACGTCCTCACCCTCAGCACCCCGGGGAAGTCCGACAGGTTCCACTCCAAGGGGCTCCGCACCCTGGCCGAATCCCGGCCTTTGACTCTGGTGAGGAGGGCGGCAGACGGGTCCCTGTCCCGTCTCCTCTCCCTACCTGTCCTGTCGTGTGTGCAGTTTCTCACTCGCTTTTTCTCTCTTTCTTATCCTCCCTCCCCCTTTCTTAAGCAAACAGAGAGGCGTGCATGTCCTGGCAGGCACGACACCCAGCCAGTACCAGGCTGCCCTCATTCTTGCTCAGGTTCCAGTGCTGCGAGTGCAGGCACGCTGCATGCCGCCTTGGCGACTCCCTGCTCTGGGTGACTTCCAGTCTCCTGTCCATCAACATGAATTTAACCCGGATACTTCAAGAGACCTCGACTGTCAGCTCATCAATATACATGCCTACAACTGAGATGAAATAGCATCTAGCTTATCACCATGCTGCTACATTTACACATTTATTAAACAAAATACTACAACATACTAACACTGACACAATGTCTAGATTATATACTTCACATTGCATCATCAATATGCTTCATGTGCTATTATCCTGATGCAAAACAAGTTTTTGTTTAAAAGTGTCGGTATGTAATGAGTTAGGGATGAGGTAGCTAGCTAGTCAAACCAAAACCCCAACTTCGTTGCCAGAGGATAGTATTTCCATAGCGCGTTGGGAAAAATATTGCCCAAATTTCTCAAGATTTGGAGCACAGACCTGCTTTTCAGGGGTTTATTTGTCAACAACTACCGCAAGGCAGAAGGACGACAGCACAGAAAGGGACAGAAAGGAACGCCCATTACAGCAGAGGACAACTCGCAGAAATTCTCCCGACGGAACTTCAAACGCCTTACGGACCATCTTGAGGAATGGCGTGACTCACACTTAAGGAACAAGTCCTACGTGCTCATAAACTCCACCACTCGGGCTAAAACACAAATCGACGTGACGCTGAGTGGGACTGTCTGCCTCAATGGCACAGCACCTCCTCAGCTGAGGAGATCGTTGCAGAATGCAGTCTCGTCCAGCCTCTGCCTCCAGGCACCACATTCAGAAACATATACAGTCATGTCTACAACACAGTAAGACCTAAAGGCATATAGAAGGAACTGCTAGGAAACTTAAGAATTCCAGAATCGACTCACGCCAAGCAAATGAATGGGTATTTAAATTCAGGAAGGAACAATTCAACAGAAATGATGACCCACAGTATTAATGTATATGCATCCATTGCATTTAGAGGCACTTTCATCATGTATACAAAATAAAAGCAACATTTAGCAAAAGGCTAGGACTGCACGGAATGCAGATTATATTTGCATATTTCACATTTTTGTGATTAATATTTCTATATGGAAAAATATGAAAAATGTAAATTAAATATAATTAAAATCCCATTCTCTTGTGACTTTGAGCCCAGTAAATAGTGTTTCTCCTGGGAAATATATCATCATGTGTGTACTTCATTAGTAAACAGGAATGTTTTCCCAGTTTAAGGCAAGCAGGGGAAAAACAGTGAGATCTCAAAGGACCTCATTATTTGATACTTTATTAATCCCCATGGGGAAATTCTTTTTACGCCTCCCTCAACTTGCTCTTTGTAGAGTAAGCTGTCCGCGAAGGGCAGCCACCTGTTGGGGCGCCCAAGGAACTGGGGGTTAAGGGCCTTGCTCAAGGACCCGCAGGCATGCTGACGTTGGGTTTGAACCGGCGACCTTGTGATTACAGGCACACAGGCTTAGCCCACTGAACCACACGCTGCCCAACTGTAATTTCTATATATATATTTTACAATAATTTAAATACTAATCTTTCTACATTCCAGCTACTGCCTCCACTGCATTAAGGAACTGTTTACAGGAAGGGGCAGAAAGCCTTTTGTACTCGCAATACTTATAAGAGGAAGTTCCATGCACAGCTTCCTGAAGCGGCCCCCCTTCAAAAACGGGCTATTTCCTGTGGTACCTGGGCCCCATTACCGAAAACCGTGTTTCTGTTTTTCAGTTACTGACTGCTTGCCTGTGTTTTCGCTGCTGCCACACACACATATATACACAGAGGAAAGTGTTGTGTGCGTTGCACGTCATTTCCCTTCACTTCCTTGAAGGAAAAAACAGGACAGCCCAGTCACAGAAGCAAATGAGGTGGGAATTGGCCTGCGTGACGCATAACTGGAAGTTTTGCGTAAACACAATAAACTTTAAACAACACACCACTATCATATACAATGCAATTCAGCTCACTTTCCGGCTGCGCTTCATTTCAATCGCATATTATACTAAGTTCAAGTGTTGCAATTTCATCCCCAGGGTTCATCAAAGCACTTCCTGGTGGTAATTATAACATGAAACCTGAAATACGAGCAGTCAAGTGTACATTGATCATACGCTTCCATCACACCGTGTATGGTTCCGGATCAGAAGTCTGCTGTTCCCTAAGAAACCGGCTTCCGTAAGCAGGAATGCAAACCGGGAACTATAAACATCACGCCGATCATCGGTACGGCGTTGGTGCACGATTTTTTGCGTCTATGTTTTTCAATGCCGTAACTACACATGCATACAAATTATTTTTATATTGCATTGTATATATTTAACTTACGTCAACACGTTCAGCACATGTTAACGCTGTCAAATATAGATTCCAATTCCAATACATTATATATTCTGACAGTAGAATAAAGACGGGCCAGGTATTATGTAAAATTTCATATATCTTTCAGTAAAAGTAAATGTGAGCCAGCGCATTTTTCTTTAATATCCATGACAACGGAACCAAATTAACTTTAGCTTAAATTCACATTAGATTTCCACAATGAAAACAGCTTAACAGGCAGTGGAGCCTTAACTGCACGCAAATGGGGGACTTGCTCTCAATCTAGGTAATCAATCTCCGCGCATCTTCCCCGCGACATGCCACCGTTTGCGCCAAACTGTGCTCAAAATAAGATCATTAAATAAAACTCGCATCGACCTTTATCCCAACGCACACAGACTGCCTATTAGCCAAATAAAATTTCGTCTAAAATCTCCCGCAAGACATTTATAACTTACCAGCGAAACTCGGCACCAAACTCCCGCAGAACTCCTATAAGTTAACCCCGCCTCCTCGGCGAACCGCGTTAGATTGCAGGGACCCGGTGCCAAATCCCACTGTATAATACAGTTTGTATTATATATAAGCTTGGCTTTCCCACCGCCAAATTACTGGTATCTTAACTTGATTTTTATTCCTTTACCTTGTTGGACCGGACAGATCCGCAATGGCGGAGGGGAAGCGGAACTACCGACCAAGCCCAACTTGGAACAGTTTGCAAATAGTTAACACTATATTTACACTTTTTAGTTTACACGCTGAACATGAATGTATATATATATATATATAATTTAGAAGAGTGGAACATGTGATGTTGCATATAACGCATGCAATAAAATCATCCGAAGTCAGAATAACTTTTTTTGCCATTCGAAATGCATTGTGGTCCACGAGGTACACTTTTACGTACTGTAGTTGGCAACTTGAACGTAGAATAAACTACTTTTCCCAAGAGCCTCTAGAGGGACTCTATACATGTGCGGGCAGATGTGTAGTTCTTGGAAGTACACGACCTAGAAGCAGTACAAAATTCTATGACGACACTAAAATAGTTCAACCACAAAAATTTAAATATTCAATTTGTTTAGTAAAGCGATGTAGCCAGGCTTAAATTCCGATATATAATGTGTAAATATGGAAACTTTAGAACCAATAGTTCGCGCCTTAAACATTTCACTTCTGCATTCCAACCTGCAACATTCTTCAAAAACAACAATGCAGCAATACTGAAATTTACCTTTTGACATTAATTCCAAAAATTCTGTGCACTATAATAAGATACCAAGCGTCATTGGGTTACTGAGCATAATTTCTTAGACGTGGAAGTCAACCGTATAGTTAGTTATTTGTATTAGGAATCTAGTTTGTCAGTTCACCTTTCAAATGGGATAGTAATTTTTGGACCAACTTGATGACAAATTAGGTTTTATGACAATGCAGAAGAATTTTGGCGTCGAAAATTATAGTCATTTTTTGGGATCAACTTTAATATATGAACTATTTCTTCAATTTGCGTCCATGGAGTGGCCAGTCCACCTACGGTACGTTTCAGATCGTGACACAGAAGCCATTCAGATGCAAAACAGCGCCATCTGGTGAACAATTTACAAACGATCACAGGGACGCTGATTTTCTGTGGAAATGTCCCGATTGATTTTTACCGATCATTTCCAGCAGAGGATTCCAAACTCAAGTCCATCATACACCGCGTATTTTAAAACGTCTTATAAAATAATATCGACGTTTGGAAATCTCTTGCCGATGACACTCATGTTCAAATTGCATTTAAAACACAATTAGTTATTAAAGTTAAATTTTTAGGCAGGTGTGTGCCTGGAAATGATTAAGAGCAATAAGTTGATCCATCAACAAGTATAAAACTGGTCTTTTCCAAGATATCCTTTATTTATAAGAATATAGCATGGCCAAAAATACAGATATACAACAAAGTCTATATACATCAGTTATCCAATGCTTTGTTTCTTTACAAAAGAAAATAATGCATTCTCTTTGGAAAAGCATTTGAGAAAAAGCAGCAAGCCTGAAGCATGAAGTTGTTCTCCAATACATATTCATAGTGCTTTTCTACTCCAGCTGACAAAAGGATTTAGTGGCACTGATGAGTGTGTATATTACAATAAACCAGAATGTATAGAACTACCACAATATTTATAACCTCCCAAGACTCAGAACAAGATTAGTGGCTAGAAAATAGATGGATTTATGACATTCAACTTTTTAAGCTTCTAATCCTAAAAGAAATTACCTTTACTTTTGCATGCAAGGTATAAGAAGCCACATCTTATTGCAATAATTCAAAAATTAAAAATCTCTGCTTATAAGCTAGCAAATACCTTTCAGCTTTGTCAACAGAAAGTCTGCCAATGGACCAGGCCGAACGACACAGCCATATGACAAAGCTAGTTATAATGCAGTCAACTTGTTAATCAGGGGTTTAAAATACACAGCAAACTATGCAGAATTGTTTTTTTTTAAATTAGGTTGCTCCCACAAAAATGAAGTCCATGTATTTTTGGTGTCTACACAGGTATATATATTTTTCATACTGTGCAATTCATTTTTCATTAAAGAATCAAAAGCCATAAATGTTGTGGAACCATTTTGACAATTATGGGCTAGTTTCTGAGGGAGCTTCAGATGAATCAAGTGTCCAGACACCAATCTAAGAGCGCACAGCACACCTGCACTAAAACCTGAAGCAGGACTTCCTTTTGCACAAGCCACACAAGCTGCTTAACAGCTGTTACCAACAGCAGACATAGGTAACCCAAGAAAGATCCCTTTACTGCAAGAACATTCACAGTCCAGGAAACAAACTTTGGACCCCACACCTTAAGCTGACTCCAGCAATGAATGAGCGTAAACAAACTGCATTAGTAAATATAAGCAATGGAACAAGCAGAACCAAGAAGGAACCAACTCACATGCCTGCTCTTCACTGTCCACCTCACACGCTCCAGTACCTGCATTTTTAAACCCGTCTTTAGTGTTCAGCAGAACTTTGGCCTCAATTCAGTTACACCCACAAATCATATGTTCATACTGCTGATTAATAAGCTCACGTTACTATCCTCTTACTCACTTGGCAAGGTCAAGCGTCCACCTCCTACAGCACTGACTGGGTCAGGGCACTTGATCATCACAGGACCGGCCCGCGACTCCCCCCTCCCCCACCCACGTTTTTTGGTTTAGAACCAAAAGCATTTCATACAGTGAGGTAAGTCATTCAGCAGAAAGATTTCTCTTTTATATACCCACATTGAGAACTGCTTCACGGCGACTACGAGTACATCAGTACTTTGTTTTGAGCTTAGCTAATACGACGACTGCTTGCCAAATAATATTCATGTATCCTCCAATACAGGAAATGTATTGACTGATTGTGAAATTATAGCCCATACTGACAAAACATACATATGTACCTGTACTGCATAAACAAAGAAGCATTTTATATATGCAATACTTAAAACCACACGACAGTGCAAACTTATTTCTTCTTCCGGTCTTGGGTGCAGCGTGGACAATACCTGAGGAGACAAAGGAAGAATAACACACATGTAATAATTCACGTCTTTCTCCCATCAAAATGAACCAACATTTATTTGAACATATTTCAAGCTCCGTGTCTTTTAGCCCAAAGGCTGTCCACCCACCATTTGCCTTTGGGCTTTGTTGTGAGGTCCACGCAAGCAAAGTGAAACCACTCGATCGGACACTATAAACGGCAAACGAGAATGCAGGAAAATTCATCAATTAACATCGTACAGTAAAATGGTCGACGCTACATGAGGAGGCTGAGCCTCTTATAACGTGATATTCCACTATAACAGAGCTTACGAGTCAAAATCAGAAGCTTGCAGTTCACGTCTTTATTTTACACAAAATAACCCTTGAGTTTAGAAAGTTCTTCTTGAGTTTATAAAGTTGAAAGTTCTTTATCCATCACATGCAGTCGTACTCGGACAACAAAGCCGCAGGTGATCCTATTCAGGAAAGGCTTATTCAACACCAAGCTTAGAGTTGCGCAGTTGTGTGCGACAAAAACCTGCGATGCAGTTGTGTGCGGCAAAAACCTGCGACGGGGAGCGGGCGCACTCACGTCAGGGTTGTCGCAGCCGATCATCTCACCGTACGACACCTGGTGACACAGGCAGTACGTCGGCTCGTTGGGGTCCACGGGCATGTCCAGGACGTCAGACGGGTGTACGGCCAACAGGGAGTTACTGAAGTCAGGACTGAGAGAAAGGAAGCGGCGTTAAAACATGAAGGGACTGTGCTGCTAACAAGCTGAAGAAGATATATACCATTATTTCTGTCTTTATTATTATGAACATTCATGTATTATTTATTGTTAATGTATATTAATGTCTTAATACTTTTCGCTGTTTAAATATATGTTGTGCTACTGTAAACCTGCAATTATCTTCAGGATTAATAATATACCCATCTACTGACCTATCTAAAATGATGTCATGCTATCAAAACAAGAGGCAAAAATCCACAAACCAAACACTGCGAAGCACTTTTCTTGTATATCCAAGCTCACTTCAGGGAATCAGACTCATTTTACCCGCAGCTGGGGTTTCTAAGGGTGAGGGTCTCCTTAAGTCTAAAACGCAACAGTCTATTGCGAAAAGAATATGAGGGAGGTGTGCAGACCCGTTCTTCATTTTCTTCTTCCTCGGTGAATCTTCGTCCGACCCCTTCTTTCCCCTCGTTCTTGAGCTCCGCTTTTCTTTTGGGTTCTTGGTTTCTGCAAAAACACGGGTCAGGTCTCATTCAGACCTCTCAAGTAAGACAGCTTTTGGGAATAAGGGGAAACAGGACCAGTAAGATATTAAAACAGCAGGCCCATTGTGTACAGGGGCTACTATTCAAGTGACCCACAATGCACCTTTCTGAATGACTAACTCCAATTTTTAATGGCAGAACAGTGGATGCTTCCAAAATATATCACATGACATCATTTCTTGCTCCCAGAGACATAAAGGGTAGGCTTCAGCAAGGGTACGTAGCCTGAGTGTGATAATATGGACATAAATCTATTTACCGTCTCAGATTATTAGCTTAACACAATGAAAAATGCCACCCAGGATTTAGCCAGAAAGTGAAATAAATTTGGATGACTGATCACATTCTATTTCATCTCATGATGTCACAGAGATAAAAGCTGCAGCCTCATCTCAGCATTATCACAATTACTAATAGCCGTAGCTCCTCCCCTTCCTAGATAAACATGTCATTTACTTGAAAAATTTAACTCATGGAGCTACAAATGCTCTGTGTTTGGGCATCTACCACGATATAAATAAGACTCGAATGATTTCACTGCATCCCACCCCCCGCAACATGAAGAGAAGATGGAATTAATGCCATTGGCTCTCATACTTTTTAAATCCTTCCCATCTGGACTCTCGTAACCGCTCATGTCCAGCTTCTCCTTCAGCTCGTTCTCGAAGCGGGCGAGGTCAGCGTCCAGCCTGCGGATGTGTTTGTCCACCTGTGATGAAACGGGCCACTCAGCGAACCGCCACGACGCGTCTGCCCCAAACATCTGCCCCAGCGGCACGGCCCTCACCATCTCATACGTCTGCATGGCCAGCTGCACCTTGTCATCGCTGTACTCCCTGCACTTGCCGTAGGCGCTCTCAATCTTCCGTAGGTGCTCCACCCTCTGCTCGGAGGCCAGCGTCTTCACATTCGCAATGTACTCCGCCGCCAACTTGTCGATCTCCCCCTTTTTCTCTACAGGTGGGGACGTAGGGAGAGGAACAGGCACGCAAAGTCAGAGCATGAAGATAAAATGCTCAGACAGCACTGGAGCAAAACCAAGCATCATGGAGGCGTTTTTTTGGAGATGCACAGGTTTAAAGGCGCACAGGTATTTAACATAACATAGTTGCAGCACATACCTTCAGTCCTGGTGTCCAGCTCACGCATAAGGGTGAAGCTCCTCTGCAGTTCACACGGCAGGCTTTCAATACCTCGGATAAAAGAAACCATCACCCTGATTCCACCAATGAGAATTCAGACATCCTGTGCACTCTAAATGAGAAACACCCAGCACATCATAGATACTCAACAGTCAACAGATTCCAGTTTCATTGATAAAGTCCAAACTAGTAGCTTGTTGTAAGACACGTTTACAAAGGCTATTAAAATGCATCATTAGGCATTCAAAAAAAATAAAATCTCCTGTTATGTGCATGGCAACTGCTTTTCAGTAGATATTAGGGGGGACTATCGGAATAAAAATTCTTTTATTTAACAATAACCCCGGGAATCCTTGGTGGAAACATTTTAGGGGAACAATTTCAAGCCAGCGAGCCCATGCTTTGCTGCCGGCATACACACATACCCATCAACCGTACCAATGTCTACCAATGAGAATCTGCCCATTTTATATTTTGCCTTGGGAACAAAACCTGTCATAATCCCGTCTGACCCCATGTTGAAACAATACAACAAGCCTCGCATGAGATTCATGAGGCACTATCGCCCGTTTTAATTAGATGGTTTTCATGTTTTACTATCTATGTTTATGAATAACATGCATCTCTTATTACAGCGTTACCCAAACTCTCAGTATTAAAAGACCGGGCACTGTAAATTGTATAATTAATAATTCGTCTGGAATTAATGTGTCGTATTGTTTTACAAGGAGATAAACATGGTGATCCGAAACAAAAATCTGCTTTATGAGCGTTACCTCAAAATATACTCAAAACAAATACAATGAAACACGACACCGATACGTCAAATGTTTCAATACGCTGGTGGTTAGGCTGTTTACTTAATGATATCAAGCAGAAAAGAGAATCATAAAAAAAAAAACTTCATGATCAACTTCCGCCGGGTTTCCTGTTTGTATCTCACTCGCTAAAGCTAAAACAGCTGCTGAAAACCTATGTTAAGCTTACAATAAAGACTTGTTAATGTACAGTATACCACTCAGCGGGCATCAGAAACACAATGTTGTGTTTTTTATATTTATTGATCATACGACATTAAATTATTTAGTAATTAACCAGACTGCGACAGCGCCAAACTGTTAGCTTCCCCGCTAGCTAGCGATCCATTCCATGAGATAAGCGATGACTCGGAAGCTTTAACTCAAACAGTGAACGAAAGTGATCTTTATTATAACGACTATCGAATACGATCACGGCATTTATCCATATCTTGGGACTTACTGTCAAGATAATGCTCCAAATATATCGCTTTTGCCATCTTTCCTAATCGCTGTACACAATTTTTTTTAATCCAGCCCGCGTGAACTCGAACGCCGAACTCAATTACGTGGTCGGAACTTCCCCCCGTCCTATTGGCTGGAATAGAAATTTTAGCTGATTGGTTGGAACAGGGCACAATTCACATCGCTATTGGTCAGTATCTCTACCTTCCTTTAAACGCTCACTGAAGTGTTTCCTTTACTGTCTACGCTAACAACACATTTCAAAATACCATAGGATATGAGCATTTATGCAGTAATTCACTGAAGGATGTAGTTATTTAATTAGCGACGGATGCATTTTTGATTAAAAAAGAATCCCTGTTGTGTCGTACGTAATAGGTAAGTGCATATACAAATCTGAAGCTGTTTGATCCTTCGCTACATAGTGGACTGAATGGAGCTCGTTAAAGTCAGTTTGGTTGTCATGCATGCAAATATATTGCAGTTCGTCAACATTTACATTTACAGCATTTGGCAGACGCCCTTAGCCAGGTCGACTTACGTAAGTGATTAGCATATGAAGAAAGCCATGAACAAAGCAAAAATTGTTGCTTTGCAGTAACTGGCGCTGCTTATTACGAGATAGATGTTACTGGTAGTACGACGTGGGTGTGTGTATGGGACGGGAATACAATTTCCACCACTCTGATCTATTTTTGGAAGAATCAACAGTTTATTTTAGGAAACTGAGTTTTATTTTTGGATTTAAATTGGCCTGGATTACCTTTATAAGGCCCTGACTCGGGTCTGTGCCCACGTCGGTGTTTCCATTAGATAGTGTTAGTGTTTGGTCAGAAATATGTGTGTGGAGTATGGATTTCTTAGTGTAGAAAACAGACATAAACTTTTCTGTGATGTTTTTTGTTTGTTTATTAAGCCATGGCGAACTGTTTTCATGGACTCAAGAGTTTTGGGGCGCAAGCTCCGTATCGCTGGATTCGCGCACAGTGTTTGTCCAGCCTGAGCATCTTGGGAGGTGTTTATGCTGCCCTGGAGACAAACAGGCTGGTGGCTTCGGGGCAGACCCGTGGGATGAGAACCACCAGCACTGCCGGCGTCGAGGTAAAGCGACTTCCCTTCTCCAGGGTCTCCCAGCAGGACTTGGCTTTCTTTGAGAAGGCGCTGCCTGGAAGGACCATCACAGATCCTGACGTGCTGGCATCCAGCAATGTCGACTGGCTGAAGTCTGTGCGTGGTAAGTATTCCCATGGCTGTACATTTTTCTACCAAGAGAATAAGTTATTTGTATTTCCAGCAACCGCATTTTCTGTGACAGTTACTTGCACGACACCTGCATTTTATGGCACCGTTCCTGTACTTTATCAGTCACTTCATTAGTGTATTCTCTAATTCTTGTACTATTTCTGTACTGTCTTTAGTCTCTTTGCAATTGAGTGTGGCATGTGGCCAGCAAAGATCTTGAATTTAGTTGGTTTGAAAAATCATTATCATTTGATTTTTGCTCGATATTCAGGCTCCAGTGAGCTTCTCCTGAGACCCCAGACTACTGAAGATGTCTCTCAGATCCTCAGGTTATGCTTCTCTTCTTAGGAAGATGGTACTTGACACTTGAAAGTCACTTCTTCATTTTACCTGATGGGGGGTCCCTCATGCCTGTGTCTGCTCCGGGCCTTACAGATATTGCAATGAGCGGCGACTGGCAGTGACCCCCCAGGGTGGGAACACAGGACTGGTGGGTGGCAGTGTGCCCGTGTTCGATGAGATCATCCTCTCCACCTCCCTCATGAACCGCGTTCTGCACTTCGACCAGGTGTCCGGTCCGTTTGCCCGTGCCGTCGGCCATGTTGCCCTGGCAACCCAGCAAGTTCTTCTAGCGAGCAGACACGATTATGGATGCCTTGCGATGCTTGGTTTTCTAGTGAGGCTTGTCTGGCCGCCTTGCAGGAATCCTTACCTGTCAGGCAGGCTGCGTGCTGGAGAATCTTTCCAGTTACGTGGAGGAGCGCGACTTCATCATGCCCCTAGACCTTGGTGCCAAGGGCAGCTGCCAAATCGGGGGGAACGTGGCCACCAATGCGGGGGGGCTGCGGCTACTTCGCTATGGTTCCCTACGGGGCACGGTGCTGGGCCTGGAAGTGGTAAGACCACTGACAATCAGCAAGTGGTCATGACCTTCTGCTGCACATTCCAGATATCTTGCGAGGCACATTTGCTCTGCAGGTGCTGGCCGACGGGAAGGTTTTAAACTGCCTTACATCCCTGAGGAAGGACAACACGGGCTATGACCTCAAGCAGTTGTTTATTGGGTCGGAGGGCACGCTCGGGGTCATCACAGCTGTGTCCATCCTGTGTCCACGGAAACCAAAAGCAGTCAATGTGGCCTTCTTAGGTATGCAAGTGCTTTTACATATTGACATGTTATTTTGTGTTAAGTGGCTGTTGCCATTCTAGAAACATTCTTTGTTCTAATGTTTTTTACAACTGTCTGAACCCCCCCCCCCCCCCCAGGTTGTTCTAGTTTTCAGCAACTACTGAAGACGTTTCATTGCTGCAGGGGCATGCTGGGGGAAATTCTGTCTGCCTTCGAATTCTTAGACGGTGCCTGCATGAGGTTACTGGAGAAGCACCTGAAACTGAATAATCCCATAAAAGGTAAACCAAACTGGCTTTGCTGGGATAGTTGGAGTGGGGTCATCCCTGTGAGATTCGGTCAGGAGGTCCCTTAATGGTCGGTTTACATTTGCCTCTAGTGAGGATCCAGCAGATAGAGGCTCAGCATTATGACATAATACATGAATGAACTCATAGACCTTGAAGATTGAATCAGCTTGAGCAGTGTTTCCCAATCCGGTCCTCAGGGTCCCAGTCGGTCCGTGTTTTTGCTCCCTACGAGCTCCCTGCCAGACAGTCCACGTTTTTGCTCCCTCTCTGTCGCAGTCTGGTTAATTACTCTGGGTCCCCAAGAACCAGATTGGGAAAGGCTGAGCTAGAGGACCCAGATTTTAGACCAGGAGGACCTCAGGAGTCGTTTTGTGCCACAGAGAGCCAATTTTACATCGTTATTGAGACTGCGGGGTCCAACGCCAGCCACGACGAGGAAAAGCTACACCATTTCCTGCAGGAAGTCATGACACTGTCACTGGTGACCGACGGAACCGTGGCCACTGAAGATGCTAAAATCAAGGTCTGCATCCATTTTTGTCTTGCAGCTGGTCATTTTGAGGTTCTGCAGAAATACAACAGCACGTCTTTTGAATATACATGTTGTCTGGATAGGACATCCAATTACTCCTCTCTGTACAGGCACTCTGGGCTTTGAGGGAGCGGATAACAGAGGCATTGACACACGACGGTTACACCTATAAGTATGACATCTCCTTGCCAGTGGAGAAGATTTACCAGCTGGTGGAAGACATGAGGGAGCACCTTGGAGACAAGGCCAAGAATGTTGTTGGTTATGGTCATGTTGGTGAGAGCTCTCTACTCTATCTAGTCTCATTACAAGGTTCTGGCATAATTATAGTAACTACAATACTTTCAGAAATAGCACTCCAGATACCAGATAGTGGATTCGTTACAACTCGTCATGCTTTGCCCTCGTCTCCCCAATAGGTGACGGGAACCTCCACCTGAACATCACGTCCCATTCCAGAGACCCTGACCTGCTGGCAGCCATTGAGCCATACGTGTACGAATGGGCCGCCGGGTTCCGAGGCAGCATCAGCGCCGAGCATGGATTGGGCCTGAAGAAGAGGAACTACATTCATTACAGCAAGCCTCCAGAGGCCGTGGCCATCATGAGGGATATCAAACGCATGCTTGACCCACATGGGATCCTCAACCCTTACAAGACCCTGCCAGACAGCTGCTGAGAACAGAGACCAGGCTGTTAGACTGGACTCCACCCAGGGATCATGAGTTTAAATGTGCATTGTGGGGGGGCGTGACTGCTGTACGTCAGGATTTTTTTTTGACCTGACATGCTCTTACATATTATTGTACAGCAAGATTACAGCAACCATTCAGTACATTTCAATGTGAAATAAATTCTTGAGACAGTGGTGAAAGGTTGTCACTAACTGGCCAGAACAAACATCTTTCTTCCTCTTTTGACCACCAGCACAAAATGGTCCTGGAGCCATGTTGCTTTTCATGACCAGGCAACATCCACGAAGGAGAGACGCGTGCTGTGAACATCTTTATTGCATGTAAAAAAAAAAAAAGGCAACATAAAAACTGGATTTAAACAAACGTGCTTCTTTAAAACAAATATATCCAAACAAAACTGTTGCTGTTACCATAAATGCCTTTTTTGCAAATACTTAAATGCAGAAAGTTTAAGTTCCAATATTTAAATATTCATGTAGTATGGATCAGCTGTTGTCTGATAAGAGCCGATTGTACTCAGCTTAATTTGTAAAGCACCGTTTCATCGTATATTTGTAGTGTCTCTCAAATTCATTACTAGTGTTAAAATCAGTGCCTGGACTTCTGGTACTTACTGATTGCTTATGCATCCTTGTAACAGGACGTTTCTGATAATAAATAATAATAATCACCATGATAACTACATGTTGTTTAATGGCCTGTTAGGTGCTTGCCGTTGCGGCAGAGCTGCCAAAGTGAGAGGAGGGGCTGGCCTGCTTCCTCATGCCTAGTGTCTGGGAATGAGGCGAGTTTAGCCGCTGCCGTCACCCTCTACAGAACGTCCAGCTGGCTGTCATTTCAGTCTACGCCCACTACATACTTCTGGCGCCAGGTCATCCAAAGTGCTGAAATGTCTAAATTATGCACCCAGCGGTCGTACATCATGCTCCTTGCTCTCCCCGCTTCTTAGACCATCTTTACATCTCCTCCCCCCTGGCGTTTTCACTCTGAAGCCCTGCTCTGCACATTGGGGGTTTACGTTTTACCGGCTCC
>JAODJW010000027.1:128215-144176 GCA_026777045.1 Hyperopisus bebe | reverse complement strand
GGGGTTCCGTTTTTCCCCCGCCCCCCCCCTCCCCCCCCCCATCCATGTCATTTAGGGATTTTTCTAGGCATTCACAGTTGAAATTTAACAAAGGCAAGCTCATAGCAGTGTTTATGCTATACAGTAATATCTTCCACATTTGTGACAATATTCTGCTGACGAAAATAAAGTTCTGTAGCGACTATGTTAATACAGTAACATGTATTGTGAAGTTCCCCTTCACCAGACAATCTTCACTAGACCTCTTAGTTCAGGCTGAAAGGTAACTGCATGAATCTGATGCATGTTCTTTTTTTTAACCGTAGTATCCTTTTTCAGGTCTTGGCTCTGCCCCTTAACTGATAAAATTACTCAATAAAAAAAAGGAAAAAAAAATTCCATTCCAATTGGAACCGAGAAACTAATACCAGTAAATCTTTCAGGACTACAAGACTGGAAAAAGCAACAGATTTACATATTAAAATGAAGCACAAGATTTGTTGTTTTCAGGAAGAAACAGTTTTGTGCGTCGTCGACGCCTCCAGGCTGTGGAAACAACCCCCCCCCCCCCACTCCCTCCCCAACCCAACCCAAGTAAGATCATGGAAGCTTGTCTTTGCATACAGCCATGGGAGGAGCTGGCAGGAGAATGTCATGGCGGACGGCTCTGAAAACGGGCGGTGGCAGCGGGGGGCACTGACATGTTGTGACAGACGACGGACCTCCGTGCCAATCAAGAATCGAATATATAAAAACTTCAGGACCCAAAACAGCAGAGTGCCCGAGGGCAGGTGTGTGGCACCACGTGGCAGTGGGCTGTAGTGACGCGCACCCCCCCGACGCTGGCAAGCCGGCTTTCGCACCGAGACGTTTCCCACTGATAGCTACCGCCTGCTTCTGATCGAAAGCCACATGCGTCTGTTTTGTTAAACCGTTAGCTGCTGGAGAATTGGTGAGGGACTATAGGAATACATACTTACAGACTGTTTGTATATTAATATATAGAGGAAACATGATCAAGAGCTATGGCACTTTCGCAGGCAGCCGGTAAGGTTCACTGCACAAGGTGTTCAGCGGTTTGTGGTTCCGGTCCTATCGGCTTTGTAAAAATGACAGTGTGACTCTTCTGTAAACTCTAGTGGGCCAGCGGGGAGATGGAGGATACATACACCGATCTAAGGCACCCGTGCCGTTAAAACGTCGAACGTTCCGGTAGCCGCCCTTGCCTCGTAAGGAGTACTGAGAAAAAGCTGCTTTTGCATAACGCCCGAAATCACAACGCCGAACTAGAAAACTTAAAGGGGGGGAGGGTGCATTACCCGAGGACTGAAGTTTTAGGACGGAGAGACCCCAGGGCCCCAAAAGCTTGGGCCTGCATGTTTTCCCGCGGGAGACGCCACACGCAACAGCGAGAGCTGGGCAGGAAGCCTCCACACACACAACGATATGCTGGGCAGGAGGCCCACACACACACACACAGGTATGCAGCCAGTCCAATGCAGGGAAGTTCACTGGCAGATTAACACAAGAATAGGCCAGAGATGGTGACAAAAACAAACAGCAATACAAAAAAATTATAATAATTACCTTACAATGACAGAACAAAACACCCCCCCGTCCCATTTTACTCCTTCGGGTGTCTGGATGCGTGTCAGTCTGTGTACAAGCCCTGCCCCCAGGTCCCAGCCCCCCCCCTGCTTCTCCCTTGCCCCGCCCATGTTGGTTCAGGCCAACCCCTCCAGAGATGCTCGTCTTCAGCAGTCTGCTTTGCCTTTCTCCAGGGAGCTGTAGATTTTATCTAGAGTCTTTTTGATTCGCAGTGCCGTGAGGCGGGCCGATGGGTTCTGGTACCAGCATTCCCGCATCAGCTTCACCAGGGCCGACAGGGTCTGCAATACAGCCCGCAGATTAGCCGATACAGGCACCGTTACAACCGTCAAGATCCTCTGATAGGAGCTTAAATGCATAATTAGCAGCCCAACTTCCTCCAGTAAGTTTCCAACCGTACAAATGGTTACGAATTACACGCGACTCAATGTCGGTCTCTCGGGATCGCAGCCAGCCACTCACCGGATCCGAGAACCATCTGTTGGGAATGAAGGGTCTTTGCTGTTCCACGCACACGACTTTGCGCATGTCGTCGAAGCTGGGGTCGTTGGGCACGAGGTCGTAGAAGGGCGGCTTGTACTCTTCGACGATGCCTGGATGGCAGGTTGGGCGTGGAACGTCACACACAAATCCCCTCAACCGAAATAGCTAGTATTCTTTAGCGAAACGGCCGCCGCACATATGGGTAAACATGCAAGCCAGGGGCTTCGGAACTAAGGCGCCAGAACTTGCCGTTACTGTAGGTCCGGCGGGCGATTTCCCAGAGGACCAGCCCAAAGGCCCAGATGTCCACTCGCTTGTAAGCGTCGAAGCAGTCTGTCTGGTTGGTCTCGTCCAGAACCTCCGGCGCCATGTACCTCTTGGTACCAACCTTGGGGTTATTTCCGACATCCAGCTGATTGTCTGACTGCGAGTGCGTGACTGCCAGGCCTGAGGAGGTGGAGAGGCTGAATTTTATCTTAAATCTCTTCAGCCCGTCACCTTGAATCGCGAAGACGTTTTTGCGCAACGCAAAGATTAAATTTCATCAGGTGTCTGAAACGTAATTCCAGCTGGACTGCAGGGCATACTGGTTTTCATTCCACCTGAGATCTACATTAACCTCCATCTCCCGATGGAGCTGCTGACAGAATGAATTACAGAATGCAAATAAAACGACACTGGTTTGCTGAAGACTCAATATGAAATTTCCATTTGTGTTAGTATGTGCATATATTGGCATAATACTGAAATAAGATTCATGTTAAATTATTTTCAGCTCCTAAAACAGCCATTAATGAACACCATTCCACACAGGGGAGCTTAAGACTTCAGGTATAAAACTACACTAAATTACTTTTATGACAACTATATTGATCTCGCAATAAATACTGTCCGAGTGAGTGATAACTAGTGAAATTAAATAAATACGTGCGTAAGAACTAGACACTTAAATATTCTACATCATCAGCCAATCAGATAAAACACCAGGTCTGTGGGGGTGTGCCCAGTCTTTGCAAGCCACTCCCACTCACCGAGGTCAGCGATGCAACAGCGTAGGTCCTTCTTCACTAGGATGTTCTTGCTCTTGAGGTCACGGTGAGCTATAGCCGGCTTTCCCTCTGTCCCAAAGATCTCCGTGTGCAGGTGCACCAGTCCGCTCACCACCGACGCTGCCATCTGCAGCCCGTCCGCTGTCTCCACGGCAACACGCTGCAGGTAGTCGTAGAGCGAGCCGTTCTCGTGGTAATGCGTGATGAGCCAGAGCTGCGTGCTGGAGTTACGCGATGTCATGTCGGAAGCCATGAATCCTGTGGAGGAGGAGACGGGTCTGATACGTTAAATCCTCAAAAACATAATTAAAGGTATTGCAGACGACATACAGCATGACGGCTGGTTTGCTGTTAGTAACAGCACCCTCTGCCTGCTGGCTGGTCATGTTTTTCCATCGTCTGTTGATCCCAAAACGCACCGTGAAGTTCTTCTCGTTTTAGATGTCTGTCCATTACTAATTTGTGTGACAAACCATAAAGGCGTCAGCGCTGCTCCGTACCAGGAAAGATCAGGATCAGAAATAGACTCTAAAGGGACCATTCTAACATTCAGTCCTGCGAGTGCGTCATCACCAAAATCATACAGTACATTCTGCACAGTCTGTATTCCTCTGAACAGCAGGTTCCAGCAAATTTTATAAAAGTGACATAAGTATACCTAGTCTAATCATTTAATGAAAAATGAGAACCAATTACTATTTTTTCATAACATCTATGACTATCATTCATCAATCTAAAATAAGAAAGGCACATAAGGCCAGGGAACAAGGCAGTTTGGCTACTTTAAAAATGTATTTCTAAAAATATCTTTTGTTTATTGCCCTTTTCATCTGCTGGTATTTGGATTCTCAGCCAAGAGATTAGTTATCACTGCAGCGACTGATCAGTCGGACCAGGCGAGCCTCATGACAGACTTCCCCTGGCACAGGTCTCAGACATTGACGTCCAGAACAGATGAATCCAGTTCCAGCTTCATCCTGGTCTGCCCTTGTTCCTGTTTGTTCTCCCGTTTCCCGGCAGGACAAAAAAAAAAACATGAAGCGCCAAACCAGAGGAAAGACCCCCTTCACTGCCGTACCGAGGATGTTTTCATGCCGCAGCAGGACAGTGTTGTAAATCTCCGTTTCTCTGAACCAGGACTTCTCATCTCTGGAGGAGAAGATCTTCACTGCCACGTTCTCTCCCTGCCACTGGCCCCTCCAGACTTCTCCATAACGTCCTTTTCCTATAAAAAGCAGGGAGGTGGGGAAGGAGGTGTTACAGAGATTTGCCCAGACAAACACCTCTCTCTCTCTCAACATCACCCGCATACAGTGGACTGGCACCGACGGCCAGACGCCCCCCAAGCATGGGGCCTTACCGACACACTCCATCAAGCTGATCTGCCGGGCCACGGTCCTCTGAACCAGGAAGGGAAGCCCAGAACCACTGCCTGAAGTACAGGAGTGGTCCAGGAGATCCTGGAAGGTGATTGACAGCAACAGTGGAAGACTTCAGGTCCAGACTCACAGGTCGTGAAGTATCATCTTTGAAAAGGTTCGTGAAATCCCATCTAATGCTATCCCATCCATATATTAAATCTCCCCCAAGTTTCATACAATACAAGCGCGTTCTTTCCGATTGAAAAGGAAGGTGGGAGCTGATCAGCTCTCGCTGTAACGCAGGTAGGAGGGAGGCAAGCCTTACAGCCAGGGTGCCGTCGCCCACGTTGGAAGCAATGAGGCCGTCGATGGCCCCCTGCTCAGCGTCCATCTCGTGGAGCCTCTCCAGCCGGCCGTGGTGCAGCCGCCGACACACCAGCACGGCCAGCAGGGATAGGAGGGCCAGCACCACAAACGGGCCAATCACGAAGATGACGAGGGTCTCCACCCTGTACCTGATTGGCTTTCCTTCTGGCACTGTGTAGAAAGGGGCAAGTAAAAAAAAAAAATGATTTTCAAAGACCTTGCAGTCCTTCAGTTGGACTTTAATGGAAACAAGTATCAATTTACCTTAAAAAATGCTGTATGAATAACATTTAAACTATCCTACATGCTGCACTTGACATCTCACACTGACAAGATCAATCTCTCTCCTAGCGTTTGTCCCGATCAATAGATCAATAATTAGTAAAATTACATTAAACCATTAAAATTATTAAACCATAATAAAGTCAGACACTCCTGTCTGTAGTATCTCATGTTTATAATTTACCACCCTCTATTTTAACATATGAAGATGACTAGACTAGACTCCCAACCCAAGATACTCCCAACACCTTGATGTGTGGCAGGTGCAGTTCCACCTGTGAGCAGCAGAGGCAGAAGCGTGTCGGTGGTGGCGTTGGCGTTGCACATGTAGTGCGAGCAGCACTCGATGGCGTAGCTGGCAGAGGGCGCGTTGGAGCACATCATGCGGCTCTGCTCGCTGTTCGTCAGGCAGCCGCGGCTGAAGATGCGCCGCTCCCCGCTCACCGTCACCGAGGAGAAGCACTGCTCGCCATCGCAGTGGTGCCCCGGGGCGCAAGAGCTGCCCTCGCATGTGCACTTTATGTGCCCGTCTGGAGGTGGAGACCCACGGACACGCATTTTATTTAACATGCGGGGGCTAAATGGTGGCTGAAACTCAAGGGGCTGGCAGTGAGAGCCAGTGAGATCTAAAAGACTACAGCATACAATGTTCTTTTACAGTGGGGGGGGGGGCATAACCACAAGAAAATCTAAACGTTACATTTTCAAAACACATACACATGCTACCAGAGGGGCTTTGGCAACACTGTAGGGGAAATGGGGGGGGGGTTACAATTTAAAAGATATCCTGCCTTCAGCTAACACCCCCAGGATCTTCAGGAGCAGCAGGAAGAACAATGGGACGCGGCACTGAGCCATCAGGTTCACTGCACTGGTGAGAGAGGAGGGGGGGACAGGGTTCAGACTGGCCGGCTAGCCCTGCACTCGCACACATGCAAGCACACACCCACTGTGGGGCACCAAGAGCATCGAACCGCGGGCCCTGGAAGACGGGCAGCCTATCGACCGTCAGGTCACACGCCAACAGAGAACTCCAAAATAATATCAGTCTCAAATGATTCACTTGTCTCCAATAACAAGTCATATTAGTAAGGATAAAATATTGCCCTTTATAGGGTGGTCCCAGGGGTTTTAACCTTATATTAAACAAGCTGACCAACACAAAACCTTCAGAAGAATCACTTTTTTTTCAGACTTTTGAACAGTTAAATATAACGGGTGACTACACAGTTAAGATGTCTCACAGATCACGCTTTTATTGCACAAAAATGTAACTGCACAATACAGAAGTGATTAATTGCACTGAAGTACACTGCAAAAATCACTTCCTAAGTAACGAATAAAATGTAAAACTGATCACTACAATTCAAACAGCTCTTGGACTGGGGAAGAGCACACATTTCTACACTATATCTATTTCTACACTACCTTCATTTCAAGGGACACAGACTCTTCTATGTGTGTATGCGTGTGTTTCAACGTGTGGGCCTTTGTCATGGCAACCAGAGAACCAGGCCCATTACAGAACAGCATGGAAAATGACAGGATTGCAGACAGGAACACTGAGATCAAGAGAATATTTAACTGACATATTCCACTTTTGAAAGTTACAACCAAACTGGTCTAATCTTGTCCTCCTAGAAAAACTATACATGTATGTGGTTATTGTGCAAATCAATGTAATCTATAACATATATGGCTCAATCCCCACTGCCAAAAATGTTTCAAATCTTTTTAATATGCTTCTAGTGTTTATGTAAATGTACTGCTACAAACAATTTAATGCAAAAGGTTTGTAAAACACTGATTCCAACTCACTTTCAAGCCCTTTGTCACTCATAGCTTAGTGTTAAATTTGAAACAGAATGGCATCTAAGACCTAGGTTGCATCTTTGGAAAACAATATAATGCTGTATATTTACTACTTTGATATATACAGAGCCAAGAATTAAAGAATTAAATTGTTACATTTATTTATTACTCTGCATGTTGGCTGCACTATACTCAGATTTGGATATGAACCTAATTTCTACAAATAATTCTTAGAAACAAATAATATATAAACCTTCAACAATACCAAACTATAATGCTGTTATACATAAATAACCACTACACCCATCCATTCATCTTACAGTTGCTTAGCTTATAATCACCGCAGTATAGCCAAGTGTATAGTTTGTTTACATGTAGTACTATCTAAGGTGTGTAAGTGAGCATTCAAAATATATCAAATTCCACGTATGCACAAATACACTTGGTCACTACAGTGCTGTCTATTCTCTTCAGTCTTCAACAATAAAGAAACTCAGTAGATCTGAATCAAACTTGACAGGTGCAAATAATTTCAATTCTATTCATATAGAATATAAACACAAGACACGAGAGGCTATATTACCTTCCAGCATCACACCACTAGCCTCCCTAATGCCTGCAATTTCAAACCTATATGAAACTCAACAGTAATTCATAGTGCAGTGGCCGTCTCACAAAGCATTTGGTTCAATTTCAATATCTTGGCCAGCGTGTCAAGTCAGAAAATTCATTAATTACCGTGATTCAAATACGCACAACACCAGACAAGGACACACACACACACACACACAAAATGTCACCCTTTCTACAAACCAAAGGCAAAGATCAGCTCTCTAATGATTATGCAGTGTGAAAGTGACGCTCTGAAAGTCTTATTAAAAGTCTGAGAACCGCAGGCCGAATCCCATTCCCACCCCTTGATAATTAACAAGCCCTACTTGTATGACCTCTGGGCAGAACAGTTGCTCCGTCTTTGGATACACGCATAGCCAGCAGAGCGTTGTCCCTGGAGGACTGAAAGAGGTTAAGAAAGAAAAGGAAACATTTAATTAAATGTTCTGATCATCACTTTATCCGCTTACAAACTGAGAAAAATTTGCCTGCAACATCAACAGCGGAGCAGAGTTAACTATTAAGTATCAAATCACACCAGCAAATAAATGAGACTAAGTAAATTAAATCAAGACATTTCAATAGAAATAAAATTCACTTGTGGACTGGAATATTTTAACACCATATACTGATAGCTAGAGAAGATGCTAGATAAATCTTTGAGATGGACCCTCAAAATGTACAAGAGCAATACAAAGCATTGCCACGACACAATGTAACTTTGTAGACTTATTAAACTAATAAACATTTGGAATGCCTGCCATGACATTTCACTTGACTGTTTAGGTTGCTGGTGCTCGTATAATCGTGTTATAATCCGGATCTTGTCCACTGACCGACAAGATAAACGAGTCTGAGTCGATTCGGCAACGACAGCACTCAGAATATAAGGCCGCAGTTACAAAAGATCCTCGTTAAACATGTCAGCGACGGCAACGATCTCCCCCCCCCCAGCAGTATCAAAATGAGAAAGACAGCAGACAGGGAGTGTGGCATGGAAAATGGCACATACAAAATAAAGCTTACATTTTCCTTCTAAATAGTCCTTATGTGCGAGGGAAGGAAGCAACTAAACTATAAGGATTTTACCCAGCCTGGGGACATCATTTAAAAGGCACCCCGACAGGCTTTGACTCACACCCACCGTCCCTCCGGGCGACAGCTACCGTCTAACCCTCGCTCCAGCAGGGGGGCCCTTTTCGTTACTCCCACCCTCCGTCGCCGATCGGGCCAGACGCCCACCGCGGCAGACGAACCGGCGGCCGATGCCAGCAGGAATATAACAGCGAAATCCCTACGCGCAGCCGGACAGTCTCTGAAAGCGCCAGGCGCCGGAGCCGCAGCAGACAGACAGTAAACAGCCCGGCGACCGGCTACGGCGGCGCCAGACGCTAGTCGAGCCACCCGATGAACTAACCGTTATAATATACCTAGTAAGGGGATCGGTAACAGTTAATCAGCCTCTACCAGCGATAACAATCTAATGAAGAAAGACCCAGTTGAGGCGCCGGCATCGCTTTCCTTCAGATAACATCTCCGGGCAGCTACGCCAGGTAATGCTAATAATCCCGTCGCCGACGCTGTCAGTAATAGTTATGCTAGAGAAAGGCACCCGACTAACTTGGCACGGAATATTACCTGTAACAGAGCTGAGAAAGGTCGCAACTTTGCGCTAGTGCCATAAAACCCGTCTTATAGAGGGATTTTGGTGCGAGCGAAGGAGAACGAGCTCGCCGTTAGCCGAGGCTAACCAGCTAGCTTCTCTGCACTGCGTCCTTATTCAGAGACAACACACCAGAGTCGCTGCCAGACGACAACACGGACCCCTTACCTGTCCAGCTAGTGATAGGCGTACATTTTTTACGACGAACCAAATTCCACCCAGAAGTGTGCGTGTACAGTACTATTATTATTTTTTCCTCCCGTACCAAATCGCCACACACAGCACGACCACCTCCCACAGGCTCTGGGGTCCGCTCATGCCAAGACAAGCGGCCGCGTGACGTCACTGCAACCGACACCGTTCGCCGCAAAGCATCTTGGGGCGCCCGTGGTCCTCCAAATGTAAACGCTGTGGTCTCTCGTAATAATTAATGGTAGTTCTAGATTTATCGTATTGCTGTTGTGTAAGTAGTATATGTTGTTTATCGTCCACTTTATTTTCGCTAAAATCTGACCAGTACATTTAATATGAAAATAAAGTAGAATACTTGGGCAGTGTGTATTAAAGTACTACATTTCCCTGCAGCCGCAAGGCTCGATCAGCTGAGACAGACACAAAATCTGGAGAACGATGCTGCACTCGCTAATTCATCTTAACCAAAATAGGGAGAATCGCCTACTGTAAGGTAAGTGCACTTCAAACTTCTGTTGGGAAACTCCAAACTAAATTTAACTATATTAAATATCAGGTAAAATTCCTCGCAATGTTGTGGGTACTTCTTTCTTTTCTAATTAGATAATATTTTCTAGATGCGTTTTATTTACTTATTTAAATAGTTTCTATGGCTTGATTACATATTCTTTCGGGGGGCGTGTATCATTATTTTTGCAGGATCTTTAATCGTGAAAAGCATAATAAAATGAAGTGCTTCTTTTTTCCCCTGTTCTCCGCAGTTTAGTTATGGCGCTGGTGCGAAGCGGCTGGCTTCAAAGGCAAAGTGAGTTTTTAAGCATCAGGTAGACTTCGGAATTGTAGGATAAAGCAGCATGCATGGTTAATGATGTTTTTAAAGTATAACCACTAATGTTGGTGGCTGGTGTAGATTTAAAAAACGAATATAATAATAATAATATTATTATTATTATTATTATTATTATTATATTAGGTCAATTAGTAAATTTACATTTAAAAAACTAATTTTGTAAGTTTACAGTACAGAATAATTTGTAACAGCAAAATGTTGGTTTATACAGGCACAATTTTGCGGCGGTGGAAACGGAACTGGTTCGATCTTTGGTCAGATGGCAGTTTAGTCTTCTTCGAAGACTTGTGTCGACAAGATGTGGAGGACAAGATACACATGGCACTGGAGTGCACAGGCATCTGCCTCGGGAGTCAGTGTCGAGGTATTACGCTTTCTGGGCACCTTTATATTATTGTGTGATTCGCCGTTATTAAGTCAAGTTTTAAAAAACAGTGCAGAATCGTACACGGCGGTATTCAAAGCTTGTGTTGCAAGCAGCTACAGGTCTTACTGGGAGCCAACAGGTGGGCATGACATAGCACTGTTGACCAATTAAACTGCTTCCCCCAACAGGCTTTAAGCCTCCAGATGGTAAGACGCAGGAGTCGTTGCTCCAGATTGTCTCTGGGGATGGCGCCATAAATATCTGCGCAGAGAGTCCCGATGATGCAAAGTAAGGGACTGGCAACAGCAGTGATTATGGCACAAATTGCTTTCTTATTCTAAATAGTTTCTAGCACCATACCAGACTTATTCAAATAAATGTAGAAAAACTTTTTCCAAATATTGTGTTGAATAATCTAGTGCACTTGGTACTGTTAAATTGCATGAGGGGGGGGGGTTTCTTAGTCCCTGCCCCTTATGCACAAACGATTGAAAACGCCTCCTTCAGAGGTTATTTTGACATCTGCATAACTGTCTGTTCCATCCGACATTGTACGAAATGAAACCGTGCGCAAATAGACCCGTTAACAATGTGAGAAATGGGTATGTTACTATGTACTGTGTAATGTTTACGGTATCGAGGGCCATGTCTTGTGATTACCTGGGACCGCTAAGCGTGTGCCTCTGCATTTCAGGGCCTGGGCGAAGGTCCTGGAGGATGCCAGGGTAAACACGGTAAGGTAGCGCCCACACAGCAGGGAGTCGTGGCGTGCCGCATGGGCTGCATTCCCAGGAGTGCCATTAGTTTTCCCCTTGAATGTCTCGCTTGTGCCACAGTTCTTGAGGTGTCCTCAGGCTGGGTTCCCTGAAGATGGCTCCGCCTCCCCGCCACCCCCGTACTCCGAGTACCCCCCGAGCGTGCAGGTCAGAGTCGGCCGTCTCAGTTCATCGCCATAGCAACTCGGCATCTGCCTTAAGGCTTCGAAGCGTGACTTTCTGTGGAGTTACTCTAGCGCCTCTCCACTCTGCTCTTTTTGTTATTGTTGTTGTTTCTAGTACTGGGATTATCATCTTTACGGTGACTATGGCCCAGCCCCACCCAAGGGGGCGCCAGTGAGGCACCACCAAGGTAAAGAGCAGATTCCTTTCTGTACCTTGTTCCTTTATTTTTTTTCAGTTCCTTTGTGTCCAGCACGGCCTTCAGTTCCTCAGCATGTGAAGTTGCTGTAGTCTTGAGCTGTTTGTAGGGTATTGTCCGCTTTCTATGTGTACCCATCTGACTGTCGCCTGGTGTGTGTGGGTATTTGTGTGCGGCATTTACACCAACCTGTCACCTTGTTGCTCACTAGATACCGGTATGTCTCCGGGGGTACGTCGTATCATGGTTCGGGAGCGTCGCTATGACGACCGCGAGGACTGGGCACTGGGAATGCTCACTGGCGCTGCCACTGGCATGGCTCTTGGGTCCCTCTTCTCCGTGTTCTAGCGATGCCCTAGCAGCTGTGGGCATCATCACCCCTGCCCCCCCAGCATGCCCCGTGTAGCACTCCTCTTTCTCCCGAATACCTTCTCTTCTGCAGATGGCATCAGCAACAGCGCTGAGCTCACTGCAAACTGCTAACTGCAGACTGCATTCAGATCGCGGCAAGAGTTGCTTGGATTCGTCACGTGATTTAAGGGCCAGTGATTTATCTCTACTTGATTTTTTTCACTGTAGTTTAACCCCCATAGATTAAATGTACATTTTATAGTCATTATTATATTAATAACAATGATAAAATTATTATAAAATTACTAGTCATAAATACTAATGTGTACTATAGCAGTCAGATGTGATTTTACCAGACATCCCTAAGAAATCAATACCTTTCAGGCTTTCATTTATTCAATTTCTGATACAGGTCTGACCTATTTTATAAATATATTATTGTTTAAAATTTCACATGCATATTTCTGCTTGTATGCAAACTGAGAAGCTTTCTGAGTTTTTCTCATTAGATTTGTATACCTGCTCTCTACCTTTCCGCTTTAAGTAAGCATTCTGTTTGCACAATATTCTGTTTGTGTCCTGTGTCCTGTTTGCACTATTGCCTACTGTCTGTGCACTTTGTGATGAACTATATGTTTGCATCTGTGCACTTTATGTACCTTGCTGCAGTGAGCAAAAGACTTTCTCTCTGGAATCAATAAAGTATAAATCTTATATCATCTTATATTCTTCTTTTTTCAGAGTAAATACATTTCTTTTTTAAATGAGCTGATTGTGTATTTCTCCTTGGTAAGGTATTGCAATGTAGTGTTGCCCCTAGATGTTCTTCTGAGAAGAGATTCATTGTTCAGGTTTCTGTTATTGTGCTGTGCACATAGTGCAATGAAATTCTTCCTTGCAGACCGTGGCAGACAATAAAGAAGCTGGCAATCGATAACAAGAGTACAAAAGCCAATGCAGACAAACACTTGGCAAAGTTCTTCATGCAGTTTTCATCCACACAATCAGGCCCACCTTGCACCCAACATTTGAAGGAGGAACCGATGCCTATAATTACATTTTAGTGCCAATTGCTTAGCAAGTGCACAGTTACTAAAATAGGACGACTAAAACGTGAAGCATTACTCCATTAGGCTATAGACTAATCAGTAGGCTATTTAAATGTCTTTGGCCAAAAAAACGAAACTTTTTAGAAAGTGATCGGTAACAATCATTATGATATAGGTAGGAACAAAAATATTGCGTCTATATTTTTTCTTACTTTATAGAGAGGTACCGTGTCTTAATCGCCCGGGTCAAAGACCTGTGAACGTGTCTGGTAGCAAGAACCGATTTCCTACTTATGGATCTATTATAAAGGCAAAGATCGACGACCCAATGCTTACAATACATTATGTACCTAAACCATCGCAAGACTGCGCTTCCTGTGGAGAATCCACTTTTTCCCCGTTTCCCCCCCGGTGGCATATCGGATACCCTATATGTTTTCCTTTAAGTATCCGCAAGAGCGTTCGGGGACAAAAGCACCTGCTGTTGCCTTAGCTGTTTCTGTGATTAATCAAAGCAGTGGCCTCTGCCAGCCATGTAGGAGATTTCATCTTCTGGGTGCATTACTCGCTTACAAAAAGACATTGTCTCCGGCTTAATTATAGAGCTAAGAAATGATATGACTTGCGCTTTGCCAGGCTAGCTGGAGTGTGCAAAACCTTCATGCCATTATATCTTAATGTGACTGAAAGGGAAACGCAAGACGGCCATCACTAGCAGATGAAAAAAATGTAGCTAAAATACCTGATTAAAAGCCGGGGAATAAAGAGGGGTTTTCTTTTCGCCGGACCACCCCTCCCTGCATTCCCTCTGGGTCCCACGGTTATATAGGGCGCGTGATGTGAGCGCCTCCTTTTTTATACTTGAATGACCAAGTCGTGCCTGTGAGGTTCTCCGCTGTCAGCATGGCCCATCCGGCGAGGGACCCGGTGCTGGCGCTCCTCGTTCTCGCGCTGGTCCGCCTGTCGAACCAAAGGAGCATAAGTAAGTTTTCGATTTACGATCAGGGGAAAATTGAAGCTCTGGCACTTTTTTCCCCAGAGCGCTTTGTCATCATAATGTAGAGCTCCAGGGCTTATGGACCGCAATGATCAGAAAGTACACCGAACAGATCGGAAAATAAATGACTGTAATTACTGTTTGTAGATACTTCTCGGCATTGCATGCTATAAATCAGTTCGCTTTTATAAGTGTAAAAAGTATATTTCTAAATATAACAGGAAGCAGTTTATTTTATAGTGTATAACAAATATATTCCAGTAACGTCTATTTGATTTTTAACATTTGGAAGTGGTCTTTAATAAGAGGTGAATAAATTATTCATCAGTCATAAATGCATGAAAATAATTTTATTTTTTCCTTCAACGACTGATTAAATTAACATGTAGAGCTCATTCATTTTACAGGCGGGCCCTTGATTTCCTTAATTACAGTTATCACTCATTTTTAATCGTGGTTTTACAGTGATTGTTTAATATTGTACTAATTCTGGAAATGACTTTTATTTTTCAGTCACCTGGTGTGCAGTATCAGACGCAGAAGAGCAGAAGTGTCAGGATCTGGCGAGCAACGTGGCCGCCAAGAACATCCGCGGCAGGCTTCAGTGCGCGCGCGGCTTGGACAATGTGGACTGCATGCGGAAAATTAAGGTAAAAATCCAACTTCACGTTACTTCTGAACTCTACTTTAAATATGCTGTTCCGGGCATTATAGAATTTACTCTTAACCTTTAAACTTAGTCAATTGTTCCTCAAAATATTTTTTACAAAATAAAAACAACTACAACAAATCAGATGAAATACAACAGGCGGTATTAGCTATATCTGACTGCTGCATTTAGTAGCTTATGCCAGTGAAAGAATGATCCCCGTTGATCTCCAGGTTTGAATTTGGTAGGATAAGGAGCCGAAAAGGGAAATTTGGCTAAGCTGAGGCTGGGAGTTTTGCTGTTGTGAGTGGCAGTGTTGAGCCAAAGGGTTTTGACCGTTTGCGGTCCCCTTCCACAGAACGGGACGGCAGACGCTGCCACCATGTCCGCGGACGACGTCTACACAGCCGGCTGGTGCCACGGGCTGGAGCTGGCGGCCGGGGAGTCCTACAACGGCGAGGGTGAGTCCCCGCACCCGTGGGAAGCGCTTGTTCGCTGGTGTTGTAGGGTTTACTCCTGGTGTAGGTGCCTATAGGTTAACAAAAGCAACCCCTTGCATTTCCGCCCTGACAGATGGGGTGAGCTACTATGTGGTGGCGCTGGCCAGACGCTCCTCCAGCGACCTGTCCCTGCTGGAGATGCACGAGCGCAGCTCCTGTCACCCGGGTATCCGCACCACGGTGGGCTGGACCGTGCCCATCGGCTTCCTGGTCAACACTTCGCAGATAAGCGTGGACGAGCAGTGCAACTTCCCCCAAGGTTGGTTCCCCCGACGCAAGCTGCGGAAAGGCGAGCGGGCCAGAGGCCCACGCCGCCCCGCAAGACGTGAACGTGCCCCCCTCCCCCTCACGCGCGCCAGCGGTGGGGGATTTCTTCGGCTACAGCTGCGTCCCGGGTGTGAAGGACCCCGAGCATGACCCCCGGGGGAAGAATCCCAAGAACCTGTGCGAAGCCTGCATCGGCGACGACAACGACCGACACATCTGCGCCAACAACCCCCGGGAGAGGCATTTTGGGGAGGCAGGGGCCCTGAGGTAACGTGGGGGTGCTGGTGCTTCTGTAAAGGGGGGTGGGAATGGAAGGACTGAGGCAGAGATGGATGTAGCGCTCTCGATCCCAAGTCCGTGAAGAGTCTCGGCGTACCGTCATAGTAA
>JAODJW010000027.1:116713-128115 GCA_026777045.1 Hyperopisus bebe | reverse complement strand
ATCCTTGCTTCCACCCATATTATCCATTATTAAGGCTGAAAAAGAACCAAACTTGTTTTCCCCTAACGATGCTTTACTGTTAATTGTTAATTATGGGCCTATTCATGTATATGAAAGGCCATATTGTTATTAGTTAATTAATACCGTACGCCCCAGTGACAGACCTGAGCCAATTCTGTCAGTCTGAGCGTCCATTGTAAAACAGTTTGTCCCATAGTATAGCTTTGATGGGCACGAAGACATAAAATATGGGTTGTCTTACCCAGGTGCGTTGCTGAAAACCTTGGCGACGTTGCTTTCGTCAAGCACACGACAGTGTTTGACAACATGCTTGGTAAGTGTATTTCTGCCGCGCGCCGTGCGTCGCGCTCCACGCTCCCCGCACCGCGCGTTTGCTGACCTGCGCCTTTACTTTCACTGTAAACATGCAGCGCTTATTGTGCCTCAGAAATTAGCTCATATTTCTTATGACGACATCAGTGCCCTGGCCAAAACACGGGGCGTTTTGAAGTCACCCTAATGACAACATTTACAAATTCGATGTGTCAGAACTGTTGTAAGCAATTACATGAGAAATATTGAAGTGTCAGTCATGGGTGAAGGAATGAGTAACAGAAATTCAGCACTTCTGAAGTAAAGTAAAAGTAATTTATGGAACCAATTACATGTAAAAAACCAATTGTAACAACCAAGTAAAATATCGAATTTAATTAGCAACCCGAGAAGCAGAACGTTGCAGTACGTCTATACCAGCAGATGGCAGTATTTCCTTGTCCGGTAGATCGGTGTCTTTTGCAGCCTGCATTTAGATTAATTTGATCTCTTGCGTTGCGCTTATGTAATGCACTGGTTAGCGAGAGTGCGCTCACCCACAGAAACGCCTTCATTATCCCCTTGCCCTCTTGAGTTCTGTCCTCCGAGTCACGTCCTGAATTAATGAGGATTATTTTGGTAGCTACGGTTATTCCAGCAGCTTGTAAGAGCCGCAGGCCTGCTGTGCGGGACTTTTGGGGTTTTGCTAAAGTGTGGTCTGTACAGCTGTTAGGCCTACCTTTCAAAGTCTTCACAGCAATAAATCAAAAAGATTTATGAGTTTTATATTCTGGTGTCTATGACCTCTGCGGCGGGTCGTGAAAACGAGGCATCTTTGAAGTTCTCGCCGTGTCTGGCAGCGCCGGGCCGTTCCTCTGGAGTGTCTTCTCGCTTCCTCTTTCTCAGGTAAGAATCAGGAGTCGTGGGCTTTGGACTTGGAGCTGGAGGACCTGAAACTGCTGTGCCCCGATGGCACGGAGGCGGCCCCATCGGACCACCTGAGATGCCACCTGGCCGCCGTCCCCGGCAAGGCCGTCGTGGTGCGACGGGAGGACAAGTGCCGGGTGTACAAGTTTCTGGAGCGCGTTCAGGTCAGTGGCCTGCAGGTGGCGCTGTGGGGGCACGTGTCGGGTGGTGCCCGAGCGAGCACCTGCGCCTTTTGCCCGAATGACTGAAAGTGCCCCCCATTGATAATTGATTTTCAATTATCAACGATCACCCAAAATCCCAACCCCATCAGCAAAATTCACCAGTTGGCCAGGTCCCTGGTTCGAGCACCTGCTCCTTGAAATTTCTGTGGATGCCACTGGTGTGCTGAGTCAGAGTCAGGCCAAAGTCGCTCGGTTTAGACGCAAAGGCGCTGTGACATTGGGATGCTAACAGCTCGGTGACATAATGGTTCCTTTCCCCTATTTTGAAAGTCTTCACTGTCCTCTTCTCTTTTTTCCCTTGGTGATTTACGCCCCCCCTTTCCCAAACAGACAGCCTTCCCCAGCTCCCCACAGGGTTTCTCCCTGTTCAGCTCCTCGGCCTACGGTGGGAGGGACCTCATGTTCAGTGACGGCACGCGGCGTTTGCTGCGGGTGCCGGGAGGCTATAGGTCGTGGTTGGGGCACAGCTACACCACCGTGCTGCAGGCCTTCGAGTGCGAAGGTGAGTCAGCGTGTCACATGACCACTGGGCGGCCGGGTCACGGACCAGGGGCATGATGGGAGGGGCGGTTCTGTCCAGAAGAAAGCCTCAAATGTGGACAAAGGACATTTGTAGAATAGATTTTAATAGAATAGAGTATTTGTCATTGTACATGTAGGGCAAAACTGTATGCTTTCTTGTAAATGCTAAATATTATAAAAACAAATAAAAGAAAAAAACAAATAATAATCTATACAAGAGACACAGTTGGCTGGTATGGTGATGCAGAGGTTAGCACTGTTGCCTCCCACCTCTAGGACCAGGGTTCGAATCTCTGCCGTGGGTCCGTGTGTGTGGAGTTTGCATGTTCTCCCTGTGTAGTCTTGGGGTTTCCTCTGTCCCCCCCCCACACACACACTCTGGTTCCCCCCCCCGCTAAAGTCCAAAAACATGCTGAGGTTAATCGCAGTTACCAAATTGCCTGTAGGTGTGCGGGTCGGTGCCGCGTCTAGTGTTATTCCCTGCCTTGCACCCATAGACTCCGGGACAGACTCCGGACCCTCCTGACCCTGAATAGCGGGTACAGAAGATGGATGGATATACAGTTTAAAGCTGAATAGTGAACCAAAGAGCAGTAGTGCAAATATATATTCTTTTTACCAACATTATAAATAGTGCTGATTTTTTAAATGTAGATAGATAGATAGGATTTTAAAAAACATGCTTATTTTTGTCAGCTTCTAAGAAGTGCTATTTCTGATACTGAGACGTTTTCTCCGATGTGTCTGGTTTCCTCCGCAGGTCTGTGTTAATGGGGGGCAGAAGTCACATCGCTAGCCCCCACCACACGCTGTTCCCCTCCTGTGCTTTATATCTGCGGTAGCCAAGCTTTCCTGTCAGTTCTCACGCCTGATTTTGGACACCCCCCCCCCTCCATCGGCACCCAGGTCCTCCCCACCCGGCCATTACCGAACACCGGGACTGGATTAAGTGTCTCCCCCCACACTGAGCCGCTTTCTGTAATCTCTGCAATTCGATACATGGAGTCAGCTAAAAAAAAATACAATCCCTTTGCCAAAAACCAGAGAAACACTGAAGCCCATGTCAGAAGAGCACGCGGATGACGCCGTTTCGCTGGTCTGAATTACAGAGCAGCCTTTTCTGAAGGGTGTTTGCATGTTGGTGAAGACAAAGTTCTGTATGTGACCACAACACTGAGTGTGGAAAGAAAAAGGCGTGTAATTTGTACGAGGCATTGCCGATACCAACAATTCCCTGGTGAGAGAGTGATGATCTCACGTTCATGCAGGGAGACCCAACTAAACAATCCTCTTTTAGGATTTCCTCGGATTTCTTTTACTTCTTAATTTAAGCAGCTGAATATTTTGAGCAGTTGAATAAAATTTAATGTTCTCTTAATAAAATAAAACTGGTGCTTTGAGGGTGTTCAGGAATTTTTACATTTTTAAATAAAAATGAAATGTAAATATGCTTATCTTGAATGTGTAGTACAAGCATAACATATGCAGTAAAGTGTTCAAATGAAAATTAATCTATTGTGTTTATTATCTGCGAGCATCTCCACATTGCGCATTGTTTTGACCTTCAGGGCCACCGTACACAGCCATTCCAAGGCCTGTCATGTGGTCAAACACAAAATTACATATAAATGCAAAAATGAACTGCAATGTGAAATAACATACAAGGTTTTCCACAAAGGCAAAGGTGCAAACTATAGGAAAAGGAACCTACCACTCAAAGTCAGCAAACGGACTTAAGATAATGGACCTGACCCTAATTACTAGTATAATTAAGTTCACTACCCCCGATTAAGGATGATGGATTCCTGGTTTGACAAGCCCGGATCTGACTCTAATTTCCTTAGAGGCTGTTTCATCCAGTGGATCCCGACAATCAGGGTTTTTGGCTGAATGTGGACCTTGTTTGTGAATGGTTGTAATGGTTACCGGCCTATTTGTTTTCTGTTGCTGCGGGGAGGGATCACAGGTAAAAAGATTTCTGGGTGTGAAGATTTGCAGAGGGGGGCGGTATCCGGTGCTGACAGCTGGCGCGCCCCCCAGGACAATCCCCATCCGAAGGCCTCGCTCGTGTCACAGGCTACTACCTCAGTTGCACCGTTCCTACTCACCCTGTGCAGCGTCGGGCCTCCTTTTACTCATAGGGAGATCGATGGGGGGGCAGGGGCCCAGCTGCGCCTTTCAGAAACCCCCACAGAGACCACACACAGCACGACTCTGGAAACAGCACAGGTAAGTGATCCCTAAACCCAGCGGTCCAATCCTGCACAGGTTCAAAGCCCGACGCTCCGGGGTCTCAGTGTCAGTCTCTCAACCCCTGATCCTGTTATTAAACTTCCCTTTTCTGCTTTGTTGAATGAACGGCAGTGTCAGAGTGCAGGTGCGGCACACAGACCTACCGGCCCCGCCCACCCATTTTCACCTGAGAAGTAAAGGACAGTGATCCACTGTGGGGATGGAAGCTTAGATTCACGGCCTGTACACAATCTTCCTCCCGCCGTTATTTCATCTGAAACGCACAAGGCTTTGACAGTGGCGGTGTTCAATCTGTGCCTCTGATAACGATATTTAACTTCTGCATCAACATTGCGATTGCGATGTGAAGACAGCCTTCCTCCGAGCCGTTTGCAAATTACAAAACGCCGCCCAACAGACGAGCGAGAAACACACATCCAAGCTACGCGTGGCGACTGATTTCTGGATGTACTGAAGGTACAAAAAAAGTCCGGGCAGAGAGCTGATTTAATTTAAATAAGTTCTGTTTATTTTTATGTCCTCCACATCACAGCTGCTCCGAGGATCTCATAACATTTAAAATTAGCTACATCAGCAGTGAGCGTTATGCCGTCTTTAAAGTGCAGCGGGAGGGAAACACTGCAGTGCAGATTTCTTGTCCGACGGTGTTGGAGTTTTCACTGGGTCACTTAAAGGTTGCTGTTCTGCAGTGAACTTGACAAACACTGGGAGGCTGTGGCCAAGGGGTATATATAGGGGTGGATCCACAAGAACACTGGCATGAGCTAAAAGCTGATTGGTCCCCCGAGTGCCCCCTCCCCTGTCACTCACCAATTCAAAACATATGATTGGCTAATGATAAGGTTGGTCCCATGTAATTATGATCCCTTTCATGCCCCCCACCTTGAATCGGCCCCACGACAGCCGTCAAGAGTAGAACCCAGAATTCCACCACTGGGAGTCTCCCGCTGCTTCAGATGTCAGTCAAAAACTCGCAGAGAGCAGCGCCCTTCGTCACGGCGAGCAGAGCCGGCATGCCGGAGGCAGACGCGAGGATCGATGGCTGTTTAATGAGGGGGGCTTCCCCGCCCGGTGCCTGGCATCCTGCTGGACTTGGCGCCGACGAGCAGCCTTTGTGATCCTGCTTTCCGGGCCTCAGACAGCGCAGAGACAGCGGGACGCGGGCACAGTCAGACACCAAGCAGATGCCTGCCCCCCCCCTCCACCCACCCCAGCTTTCCAGCCCCCTCAGTCCCGATGAAAATGTGAGTAATCGTTTAAAAAAAAAAAAAAAAAAAACCCATGCTGACAGTGACAGAGGGACCGAGGACCAGGAGGTGACAAGGAATTTTTCAGTCGCCTGGGTGTCATTACTCATTTTCCACTCATCCACGTATGAACTTTCAAATCCAGCTTAGTAAGCCGTTCTTCTGGGCCCCGGCCGCCGGTCCGATGTGCTGCCGGCTCCTCAGCCACTGCTAAAAGCCCCCCCCTGGTGAAACAGGTGATCAATGCCAACCCTCACGCTGCCCTGGGGCCCTCAGTCGCTCGGTCCGAACGCCAGGGAGCAGGACTGGGACCCCTGTGCTGTTAAACCCTCATTTATCTCTCTCTACTCGCTGTCGCAGATCACACCTCAGGAGAATGACGGAGAACACACAGATAAGGGAAGTGGGCCCTTAAATGGGCCTGACGTGCACTTTGTTCTGTTGCCCCGTCGTCCTCCTTGCTCTTCGCTGCCCGCCTGGGGCCCTCGTGCCTATCTTACGTCCTGCAGTGCACTTATCCATTTTCTCTTCCCCGCTTAGCCGCTTAGCTTAGCTCAGCGCTTAATATGCGAGTTTCCTCCTGTTAGTCAAGCTGCCCACATGGGAGCAGTGGAGGCACTTACCACTGCGCAGTCCATGCATTTGTGTGGCGCCCCCTTTTGGCCACAAACAGTCACTACACTTGGGTGGGTGGGTAGTGGGGGCAAAGTCACATGAGCCCCAGAACCAGCAAACTCACCCTTGTGCAGGGGCACCTGGGTATTTCAGCCCTGGTACTGCAACACAGATGGATGGGGAAGTCTGGAGTTCATCTGATAGAATCCACCTCTGAAAGTGACTTGATACCACCTACAGTGGGAAAGATGGGAAGGGAGTGTCGGCACGCAGCTGAGGTCCGACCCGACAGTGGCACTGGTTCTAACCAGAACCGCAGATATGTCAGATGGGTTTGGCAATGTCCGGATGCCACTTCAGAGTAGGGGCCTGTTTAATCAAAACTTTGCGAGGTTTGACACACAGAGAAAATTCCCATGATTCCCACGCACCCATCCTCCAGCGCATGTGATCTGGCCAATCAAAGCTCTCCCAGCACTCTCTGCCAAGGGATACACTTTGAAGCGGATTATAGCTGCCAGCGGACTGAAACAGAGGCAGGGAGGAAGATACGACCAAGAGAAACAAACCCACAGGCGCAGGAAATGCAGCAGGTGGCGTACAAAGGAGAAAACCACCCGCAGGGAGCAGAACGGATGAGAATATAAGCAAAAAAAGACACACACAACATCCCTGGGAAATGGTGGCAGGGCCTACACACCACTCAACCACGACTCTGTGGAGATCTCGCCCATGCAAATGTTTGCGAGAGCTGAAAGGGCATGCGAGGTATCCGTGGAGCAGTGTTTCCCAATCCGGTCCTTGAGGAGCCACAGCAGTTCATGTTTTTGCTCCTTCCCAGCTCCCTACTGGAAGGGAGCAAAAATGGTGACTGTCTGGCAGGGAGTTGGGAGGGAGCAAAAACATGGACCGACTATGAGTCCCCGAGGATCGGATTGGGGAGCAGTGTGCTGGAGACTCATGGGGGGGGGGGGGGGGGGGAACGGGGGGGGGGGGGGGGGGGGGGGGGGGGGGGGGGGGGGGGGATCTCCGGTGGCTTCCTGGCCACCGCTGTGTGGATGTTGTCTGCGGATACAGGTGGGATGATGCAGAACACGGACAGAGATGCATGCGGGGTGCACGTTCCCTGTCTCCTGTGAGCCAAAACCATCCTCAGGTGCAGCTGCATCCGGAACGAGAAACTCAACTTATAGGTGTCACAGATGGGTGTGGTAAAAAAAAAGCTAATGTTTCGAGGCGCTCTGTTTAGCTTTATACCTATGCAAGCTCGCCGTTCATGGGCGTAAATTACGGGGGGGATGGGGGGGTTGTAGCCCCCCCCCATAAATCAAAACCAGCTAATGCAACCCCCCCAATAACCATGTTTTCCCCGTAATGGATGGAGACCTCAACCCCCCCAATGTTCCAGCCAAAGTTACGCCCTTGTCGCCGTTACTAAAATAATCAGACAGGCCCTCGCATTAAGTGTTAATCGGTACTTTCGATTCACTGCTTTTGCATTTACATGCACCTTTTCCAGTCATTTATCACGAGCCCTGCCGCATGTATACTTTCGCATTCAATTACTTCAGACGCAGCTGTGATATCGGGAACAGATTTATCCCGGCGGTAGAGTGGACTCGCAAGACGCCGCCACTTCCTTTGTCCGTAACATGTACACACGTGTTGACGCGCCGTTCCATGTCGGGCTGGGCGCCTCCTCTTTCCTCATCTCCCCCAAGCCGCTTTATTGCAGCAAGGTGAGGAGCACGCCAGTAGAAATGCATGCACGGCTGCCTCATAAAGCGAGATCTCAAGTCCTGATTAATCTGCACTCATGTTGTCTCCTCCCTTCACGAACCACATCAAAGCACCTGCTGCCGCTGGGACTCGCTGCAGTTACACCTCAGTACATGTTCGGATCAAATAGCTTGCATTGGCATTGCCATCCTCTCTAATATATTACCTGGCATCTGGCCTGTTGGTTTTTAGTACAGACTGTCCCCGGTTTACAACCTGTGTTACTTATGACGACTCGCACATACCGCCGAAGGTTTTAAGAAAACAAAAATTAAGTAAATGTATGTAAATACATTCTGGACGGCTGTGCACCCGGCTCGCTATGCTACTTAGCTGCACGCTAGTTGTCAAAAATACTGCAAGGCAGCGCAACCATCCCAGCCTCACACGTGTCTCCCAGTCTCATTCTCACACCTAAAAGTCAGTGTGATTATCTGACATATGTCCATTTCCATGTAAGACCCGTCTGACAAAACGAAAGTCATACATTATATTTAACTTTGTGCCTACCACTAGATGGCGACAAAACTCTGCCTCTTCTTGCATCGACTACCGGTGAAAGAACCAGACCTCGGGAAAAGGTTCTAACGACGCTGTAAAGACACGCCCGCGGCTCCCTTTCACCCCGTCGCAGCAGGTCGCTCTTGGCCGTTAGTGGCGGGATGTCGGCATGCCCTGGCATCAGCTACGGGGTGGACCAAAGGGCACTGAAAGGGGATCGAGCCCCAAAGCCGTCAAAGTCTGCTGGGATGTGGGAAGACCAAAAACCAAGTAGCTGGGAAAGGAGCACCTTTTCGAGATGTAAACACCAGATGAAGCAAAGGAGTGCTAGTGGCTAGCAGACCTGAGGGAAGGGATGACAGGGTTCAGCTACAGGGAATAAAAACTGATAATGCCATCAGTGGTGTAACATAGGGTGGTTGCCATTCAGAATCCATTCTGGTCTCTTAATAAGTTGGGAAGCACATGACAAACCCCGCATCTCCTTTGTAAGCCCCTCCCCATAGCTGAGAGCCCCCCCACCTCCTTCACCGAGCTGGGTGGGGTGAGATGACAGCAGTTAACGACGACTCGACTTCCCACCCCATTTGGTAAGAAGTGGTTTTGTCAAGCTTGCCGAGATCTTGGTATCTGCCAGCTTCCTCCAGAGGTGTCAGGCTGGTGGGGGGGTCAAGGGAGGTGTCAGGCTGGCGGGGGGGGGGGGGGTCATGGACAGACGTCGGCAACAAGCACACGATAGACACACAAATACAAACAGCCATACTGTGCCTATACATCCATACATAATAAGGAACCACAGTCCTGTTCAGCCTCTACTAGTAATGAACAGAAAAGCATCAAGCTGCAGGGAGATGATTTTGCATTTAATCGACCCATGCTTGGGTTGTGGGGGGGGGGTGTTATTAGGGTAACCAGAGAACATGCTCAGGCGTAGACACGGAAAGGCATCTGCATAATCGATATGCCATGCGCTCGACCCAAAAGGCTGAATCAATAGCGTATTCATTCCAGAATCCTGGCTTGGCGCTGGAACACGATTATTACACGTCGAAGATCAAACGCAGCGCGGGGTGCACGTTAATAAGAGGCAGGAGACCCATGGTTCTGCAAGCGTGGAAAAAGACCCACCAAGAGTTATGACTATAATTGAACTCTCTCCCCCTGAGATGGACTTTCTGATTTGGCTCTTTGTGCGAAAATCTGCTCGGTAGACAAATTCCGAACCGAGGGAGCGCTGCGAGTACGAGGGTGATTCAGTCGTTACTCATTTTCGGTGTGGGTTGCCAAGTGCGTGCCCTATCCTGGGAAGTGTTATGGGTAGACAGCATTTCCGAGTACAGTTGGGTTAGGAAATTTGCAGAGGCTCTCACACCTTCTGGTCCTTCACACCTGCGCTACACTTGTGCTTTCACTGGCCATGTTGAATTGCAAGTCAACCCTTTCCCCTCATCCACCATTGTCAACACCTCTACTAAAATTCCAACACCCTGTATTATTCCCACGACATGAAGCAATTTATTTCAGGATATTACCTCACCAAGTGGTACGCGGTGAGGGGCATGCTGGGACGAGAGCGTTGGCTGTCGCCTCGTTGCCAGGGAACGGGATTTAAAAGTGAACATGAATGTTTGTTTGGGGAGAAAACCAAGTACTCAAAAGTCTTACTCAAAACGCACCTTTGCAACAGCAGACAGAATAAACCCTAAAATGTGAAATATTGATACAGCAGACGTGCAGTCTAGGAAAAGAAAAAGGGTACAAAGCTTAATTTCTTTCCCCGCCTTTTTATCAAAAATGACTTAACAGGATGGACTAGACCCAGTTTCATGTTCCTGCTCTATCTTACATACCTATTAACAGGCAATTATTTTAGTTGCAGCTGACAGGGATGTGAACGGTGCGGACTTGTAAGCTCAGTACGCTTTATGAGCTCTGAGGTTTCTCACACTTAGCTGCGTTGGCAAATCACTGAAGAAGGGACTTTTATTTTTAATGGCAAATCAATTACTCATTTGTGGGCCCATCTGATTAATTACCCAGCGCTTAGTGTTTTTAATGACTTTGTGGACTAACAGGAATACTTAATCATGGACCTCAGTTCGGTGTGGGGTAAACGCTGACTTACATCTTTTCGTGGCTATCAGAAGAGAAGCGCGTCTAGGAGGAATCTATCACCGCCGAGGGGCACGTACCTGACTGTGTGTGAAGATTCAGGTCTGGGGTGGGTGAAGGGGGAAGGAAGGGGTAGACGTAGGAGTTTTTGTTGGCTACTCGTATGAACCATGCAATCTCCGATGACCAGCTCAGCTCAGGGGCATGTCTTCTGACCCAGGTCATGCAGATCCCTCCAGGGACCACAACTCCCCCCCAAATCTCCCACCCCAGGTTCCGTCCCACCAGAATCTCCCCCCCCCACCCTTCGGTTGGGGCCTTTATCCTCTTCTGAGGTGAGTGACGGATGCATGAAGAAGAAGCCTGCAAGATTGTCAGCACCTCAGATTGGCTCGTTAAGACACGCCAATTAAAGGGACAGCGGCGTCAGCTCACGCGATTACGAGCGTGGCGGTTTTGTCGGGTAACGAGAACGGCCGTTCCGGCGAAGGAGCCAGACACAGAGCCTAATAGGAGTATTCACTGGAGGCAAGGTAAAATCACTGTGACTAATCCTTTTCTTTTCATTAAGCTCCAATAGGAGGTCGTATCAGGATTATAGTGAATTATTGATATCAAGTTCTGCTCCCCCCAACACCAGATGTCTCTTTCACCCCCATTGGAGTCTCATTTTGTGTCTCATTTCTGCCACATGATGAGGCTGGGGTGTGGGTTGCAGTTACTTCGATAGACAGTCAAAGCTAATGAGGTGGCCCAGCCTGCAAAATCTGGCGATGAGATCTGGGTGCAGGGACCCCACCCCCCCAGGCCCTACTGCAAAGTTTGGGGTCGTCCACAAGGTTGGCGGATGTGACAACCTTTTGTCTGTTTTTTTTTTTTTTTTTTTTTTTTTTTTTTTAACGCTGACAAA
>JAODJW010000027.1:79255-94192 GCA_026777045.1 Hyperopisus bebe | reverse complement strand
GGGAGCAAGCGGTGGGAGGGGACACAGCAAGGTCTGCTGCAGTATTAATGAACAAAGTTAAAATGACGAGCCTCTGAAGACGAACGGGCAAGTCATGGTGGTATGGCACCAGGGCAAGTGTGAACCGGTAACCGGGGTGACAGTCACCATTCCAGATGTTTTAAGGTGACCCTGTCGCTCTGGTAACAGTTCATGAGTGTCCCAGTGCAGGTGCAGTTTACTTCCATAATTCTGGTTTAGGAATGCCCTATACGCCTTATTCAGGGCAAGGGAGTGAAACACTGTCACCATGGTGACATCGCCATGGTCACTGATTGACTGGGTATCGGTGGTAAGACGCTCGATGCCCAGCCAGGTGCCCACGTATCGAAGGGACAGTGCTCTAGTTAGTGGGGGAAAGAGCAACAAATGTCAGTTACGTTTGCTGGTGTTGTGTGGCGTGAAGGGCAGTGACGGGTATGACCTGGGTGGGATGGCTTATTGGAGCTGTCTACAGACCACCTGTCAGCAAGAGGGGGTGGAATCAGGCTCAAGCGGTTGCTGAAACTCCACTGGAGTCTTGAGGGTGTTTTTAATGGCCCACCAAAAAAAAAAATAATAATAATAATATCGGCGCTAACCAGATCCGTATCACTGCAGATCCCTAATCCTTAAATCACATATGACACTTGAGCCCATTCTGGTTTTTATAAGAAAAGTAGGCGATAGAAAGATAATAGCCCAGGGTGGGGGGGTTGGGAGATGTCACGTTGCCATGGTGAGTGATCGCCAACCCCGGGCCCACAGGTAACCCTGTTAATGAAAAGCCACTGACCTCCCTGAGCCCAGCTGTGTGCTTAGTTAAACCAAATCAGATCTTGCAGTGGATCTCTTTCCAGCTGGTTTCTCTTGTCTGCAGATTGCCCGCTTCAGTCCGGGAGGGAAACAAGCTGGTTTGTTATGCTCCAGGACACAGCGGTGAATTTGTCCCAGAAAATCTCGGCAGAGTGAGAGAAACCCTGTCAAATGTATTGTGGTAGTCAGCAGAGGCACTGAATACCTTTAATTTTTCCATACACAGGGGTGGGTCCCAACTCAACACTGATTGGCCCCCAGAGTGCTCCTCCCTTGTCACTCACCAATTCGAAACATATCATTGGCTAATTATAAGGTAGGTCCCTGTGTATAAATTGGCCGTTCTAATACCGCCATCTTGAAAAATCCTAGAATCACCCCTATAGATATCGAGACAGTGGGCTTTGACCTCCAGTGACTTCTATTGACATGACTAACCGTTTAGCAGTCGTTATTAAGTTGCTTATCTCTTGCCCCTGGCTCGTACCGGAGTTCACCTTTGTGACGGTTATGCGTTTTTAAGCGCCGACTACAGCAGGCATTAAACCAATAGCCCGGTACTTAACAAGCAAGGAGCTTAACAACGAATCGATGGCATGCACCATCAGGCCGGGGGGATCATGAGGTAAATGGCTTAATTGCCAAAAACCTTCTGAAGAGCACGTTTGAGGCGAGGCCTGGAATGTAAAAGCCTCATGATGTCATGTCAGGTGGGGGGGAGGGAGGGGGGGATGGTCCCGAAAAATAGAATTAATGATAACCGGACAGAAATCTCCAAGACTTCCCACATGGTGCGGACCAGTATCAATTAACAAAAAGCAAACGACTCAGAGAGAAGAAAGAAGAAAACAATCCTTTATCATGTCATCTTTTTAAGGTCAAATATTCGCATTTACAGCCCTTGGCGCAAAATGAGATACATCCCATAATACCAGCAACTATTTCCATGCAGCTTTAGAGATGCCGTGGATTTTTTTTTATTGCGTCGGTTTTATGTTTTCAGAAATTTCTAGTCCTTCAAGTCCATCCTTTGTCACCCTTGATGTCTCACTGTCTCTGATGTTGTGGAAGTTCAGCCACTGTCGTCAGAAACACTTCAGAGTGGAACTCGTGGTGCTTTGCTGAAGAAATCCTGAGTGAAGGTGGAAAGCGGAGAACCGGCGGGAGTTTTCTTACACAATGGGCTCTCAGCATCACATTACTCATAAATACCAAACTAAAAATACTGTAAACAAGCGCAGTTGGTGTATAAAAACATTTATTAATCATTAGCTATGCATGGAAAGCATAAAAAGACACATTAGATATTTTGTTACATTTTTTTGCAGGATTGTGAGCATAGCTCTCTGTATACAGTACTGTGTGCCCTTTTGATAAACCATTAGGTTGCATGTGTCCGTGCATAGGAAGGCACTCCAGTTACAGTGCATTCTCCTCCAGGTCACATGACTACAGAGGTGCAGCGATAAATTAGGATTGAAATCAGTTCTCCTCCCGTCAATTAAACTGAAAAATAATGGCTTGTGATGTTCTGTGTTCAGGACAAACAGCGGAGGGACATATTTTTCCGAATGAAAATGTCTTCTGTTAGAAAACAAAACAATTTTTTTAAAACATGGTGACAGGCACAAAAGTAGTTTTTATTTTCAGGACAATCGGTGGTAATTAATGCCAACACGGCTCTTGACCTTTGACCTCACCACAATAACGTCAGTGCAGTACTTGAGATTTAATAGATTATTAAGTCTGCAGCCAGCAGCCTGTCTTCCCTAGAACTGGCTGCAGGCTTCCAGTGACCCTGCACTGGGCAAGCGGTCATGGACACTGGGAGCCTGGATGAAATCTCCACTGGCTTCATTCTCCTGTGTCTCTCCTCGGCCAGAAAAAGCAGCCCGTTTTCCTCGGGGCAGCTGCTGCCCACGCCTCCGCGGGTATCTACTGGATGCCTGGCTCCGGCCTCTTCCTGTCTCACCCGCTTACCAGTCTGGGTCAAAGGCTAATGACTTCCTGGGCTGAATATGGACTGGGTTATAATTTGATTATTTAATTAATCGTGTTTATGGGGGTGTTTTGCCAGTGGTGACCTTACGTGTTCTTTGCAAGTGCTCATGAAGGACATACAATTTATTTCCTAAACTTCTCGGCTGTGACGGACAGGGGGAAAGTGCCATCATCCCCATTGCTGTTGATTAAATCACTAGTTACTGCAGTTTTTGTCTATCAAGAGTCATACGGGCACCAAGACATTCAGGAAGGATTTATTCATAAAAAAGGAAATATTTAAAACCCCTAAACATGTTATTAACACCATGATCAGATGAATTAACCCCCTTTTGTTTTTGCAAATCCTTTTCTGAGCTCATTTTGGGCTCGATGGAATGCATACGCGTAACCTTGAAGGCGCAGGCTAGTGGAGGATGACGGATGTCTACGGGAAACTGAAATTAACTCGCTGCACCCAGAGGGTAGCGAACTGTCTAGTGCCGTGTTTCCCAACCTAGTCCTCAGGGACCCACAGACAATCCACATTTATGCTCCCCTCCAGCTCCCTGCCAGACAGTCTACATTTTTTGCTAGGGAGCAGGGAGGTAGCAAAAACATGGACCGTCTCTGGGTCCCGAAGGACTGGTTTGGGAAGCAATGGTCTAGAGATTCTAGCTGCCCCACGAATGCCACCGTTCTCTAATGCGTACATGGTTCCTGTAGATTAAACCCGTGACACTCTACCTTGGCTGAAAGCAATGAGATTTATCAGAATCTTCCTTTAAACTGCTGGGAGCATCAACACCTTTAATGTAATGTAAGTGTTTGGGGGTTTGTTTGCTTGTAAATATGCATCTATAGCCTGTGGTGGCTAAGATCCCTCCAGCTGTCTTCTATAAGCACATCCAGGGCAGCCAGAGAGTTACTCTGCGCCCACACATACTCCCACGGGCTCCCGCCAAGAGCCAATCAGAGCCACCGGTTCAACTTTGGGTAAAAAACAGCCGCATCTCGGAGAAACCTACGCAAATGCCGGGAAGAGCCAAGCGGGGCGGCTGCAATCGAACCTGCAGCCCCGGAACAGACCACGGTCTACCTGGCCAGCCGCCACGTCGTTCTCGGGAACGGAAAAAAAACATCCGAGACTTAAAATACGTTCAGCAAAGCAGCAGATTTATGTCTCAAAATAAGCATCAGTCACCAGGTTTCTCTGGATCTCCTGAGGAGCACCATCTACTTCATCACGCCGAGTGGCGCGCAGCGAGGATAGCGGCTTCCGCATTCTCCGCAATTACAGCCATTATCATCCCCGGCAAAAACGCTCGATGTACATCATAGAAGGGACAGGACAGACAGGCCCGCGCCAATACAAATCACAAGGTATAATCAATCTGCACGCGTAATAAATGGGAATTTACACATATCGGCGTAATTGCGGTGCCCTGCAGAGGCCTTCGCTAAAATGCTGGGAAAAAAATTGTATTGAAACAGAATAGTGTCGGCTGACAGTGTTTTATTGATTTTGGAGCCTCATTTTTGAAGAAATCTTGGCCGAGGGCCATGTGTTTTTTTTTTTTTTTTTTTTGGAGGCAAAGAACAATATTGAAAAGAAAACCCAATCACAGGAGAGCCTTGTTGGCTCTGTCCCAGTGCACCGGGGATGGCCGGGCGATGAGTGCTGCCTAATGACATGGTGCCTTTGCACTTCCACACTCAGGGGCCTAATAGAGAGGCTTCAAACAGCAGGTGCAGGTGCAGGTGCCCGTACTGTAGGGGGCGCTGATGCAGCTCTTTCAAACAGCGAAATCTCAGTTGAGGAAGAACACTTGCTTTAAGCATTATACTGAATTTAACATAATAATTTAATATTTAATATAATATAATATGATAATGTTTAATATAACTTATAATATAATGATGTAATATTTAATGTAGTCATTTAACATCAGTTTCCTGGACATTCACATATTCATAAGCTTGTTCTTGTTCTTTTTTTAATATATAAATTAAACATCGACACATGGGGAGCTGAAAACAGAGAACTGAAAGCTGACCTCTGGGAAATGTTACAAGGTGCATTTTTTCACATGTTCCCATTTAATTAGGTCCCGGTCAATAGAAAGCTTGTTTGCCCTTTAAATGTGCAGCACATGCGATGTCGTACAGCTCAGGGACCGAATCAGAGGCTGGTGAAGGCGTCACCTCCCTTTCATGCCCTTGAATATGGCGTTTGGGAGATTCCCGTCGTCTCACATCCAGGAGTTTGCCGGTGATGGCAGGGCTTGGAGTTGGAGCTGGGGAGTTGAGATCATTTCAAGATCTCTCTCCTGGGCTTTAGATCCCTCCCCAAAACCACGTGTCCTCTTCATCATGGGTGAATCACAGACTTGTAAATTGCACTTAGGACTCCTGGTGGGGAGGGGGGAGGGGGGTTACAACTGCCTGCCTGGCTGGCCTCATCCTGAATCAATACAACACTGCTCCCCACAAGGGGGCGCTAGTCGAACACCGGTTACATCTGGACCAGACAGTGTACATCTTCTATGGTGTGCAGAGCTTAGGGTGTGGAACATGGAGCTTGACTGTGGGCGTCCATCACTGTGCTGGCTGCTCCCCCACCCCCAACTCCTAAATCAAGCCCCTTGAAGTCGCCCTTAGAGTCTTATCACAGAGGAGTCTGCAGCTGAGAGAATATGTATTCTGGAGAGAGGTATAAGTGATTGCTTCCATCTTCCAGAACCTGACACAGCCCCGGCTCTCAGCAATGTTAGACAGTAGACAGCCGCATAGATGAGAACATGATCTGAGTGTCTATAATATTTATCTATTCCTCTTACCACCTACATAAAGGAGCGACAATGTACTTTTATGGCAGATTTTCCTTGTGATGAAGAATATGTCAGTATCCTTGCATAAATTTGCATTGAGGTATCAGGAAGATTGTTACATCTGATTCATAAACATGTATAAATCTCTTAAGTAATCAATTGACTGTTTCTGAATTATCCTTTTCGTGCAGCTACAATGGGACAATTACAGTCATTATTAATTTGCCGTGATCAATGCATTTACGACTGGCCCAAAGTTTGATTGGAGTATTCAACAAGGAGAAGACCTCAGTGGTGCCAAGAGCGCCATCCGGAGGTGGAAAATTCAGGTTCAGGAAGTAAAAATCCAGATCAAGATTTTGTTTCAACCAACCAGCTGAGTACTCTGTGACTGTGACTCTTTAAACTCAACTACTTGGTTGAAATAAAATCTTGGTCTGGATCTGCACGTTCTGAACTTGAACTTTCTGCTTTTGTGCCCCTTTAGTTTGGAGATGGTAATCCTGCGCGCCATGCGGGCCGACTGAGCTCCTCTACTACCTGCACGTCCACCTGAAGGTCATCGTAGTAAACTTGTCTTCTCTCTACAGACACAAAAAAAAACAAGATATGTTGCCCACTGGGACCTTGGATTCTCAGCCACCAAACACCTTGCAGTTTAATCTAACAGGCAACCTGCAGTTCATCAGTCTTCAGCTGTGGGTTAATCAGTTGGGGGGAGCTGAATCTGGAATCATGATTTTAAGACATTCTGGATTTTACACTGAAGAGCACAGATTCAGTATTAGAACACTACTGAACAAACAGATCTCTAATTAAAAAGTAAAACAAACAGCCCTGATTTCACTTAATTGGCGATAAAAAATGTATTAACAAATATAGTTAATAAATTATCACAATTAATAAATCCTACAGTTTTGTGAAAACAGCCCAGTGGTTGAAGACAAATGCATTTGTGTGTGTTTATCTCTGTACATAGAGGTTCAAAATCTTTAAGGAAAGGGGCAGATTTTCTTTTTGCCATCGGTTTCTTCTGCTTTTTGGTCTCAAGACAACTGGCATTCCCCATCAAATTGGGTTAAACAGCTATGCACACATGTGTGTATGTATGTATATATATATATATATATATATATATAAAAAGCTGGAATGCTAATTCCGGACCTCTTCTCAGATTCCCTCCACGTGAAGTTGCACACAGCAGCTATGCACATGAATATATTAATTTCGATTCGCCGCTCTCCTGCTCACTGAAGCTAGCGGCAGCTGCCCGGCACCGAAAGCCGATAAATGATAATAAGACATGAATCACTCGGGTGGTGTTGAATTAGTCATGAATCCGAAAGGGCCGGTCAAAGGGCCACGGGGCCACGCGGACCTCCTGTGCAGAGCAACGCAGGCTCGCAGCCGCGGCGCCAGAGACCTCGGCCTGCAGACGCGCCGCTCCAGATGCGCGGAATCCGGCAGAAAGCCGCCACCCGTCGGCAAATCCTGCTCCCGTCGGGCCGTCCGGAACAGAGTCGGCACTTGCCAGCATCCTCACGTCGGCCCTCTAAACTCTTAGAAACCCAGTTAAAGAGCCCAGAAGATCACGCTTATCCTGTCTCCCCTGCCACTCCATATTCTAAAAGCTGCCCTCTGGCAAAAGACTGGGGTCCATGAAGACCCACAGCAGAAAAGTTTCTTCCTTGTGGCAGTCAAACTCTAATGTGGCGCAGACAATATAACATTACATATTCAAGGGCCCCTGCTGGGACCCCTGAATCTGCATCCATGTCCCTACCGCGCCCCATTCACAGTACATGAGCACTGATGGCGCTTTTCCACTGGTATACAGGAACCAAGCCATACCTGAACCATACTGTACAGTTACAGTGCGGTTCCAGTTGGCTTCGGTTTTCCACTGCGGAAGGGCCCGGCTCGATAAAGGTGTTGCCAGGTTTGGAGAGCGATAGTCTCATGGTGTACATCATGATTTGCTGTGTGCTAATGTCCTAGCTTTCAATCTACGAGAATCGCCATGTTACGTTAGCATCAAACGCCAGCAGAATTAGCATTAGCTTGAGTAGATTTGCACCACAAATCTATTCTGTTCAACTGTTCTGTCTAACTTCTTCAAGTAAAAGTTTGGAAATTGTTTTTGGGAATATACCGGCACATAATGAATAATATATAGAATATATGCCATTTTTTCCTTCAGATGATCTATGTGCAGAACACCAGCATCACTGCACATTTCAACCAGTTCTGTTTGGGCCTTTCTCGTGATCAGGGCTCTGTCAGCACCGGTACAGCTAGATCTTTGGTGGCAGTGGAAAAGCGTCATAATTCACCAAGCATCTAAGTTATTCATTAATATATAGTTCCTTCACCATCAGGCTATTGTTTGTTTCTCTATTGTCTTGTTTTAATTGTTCTTTCGCACAACTTCAGCCTGTTATTCTGCTCTCTGTTGTATTTAGTGTTTCAGTATTGTTTGTTTGTTTAGTGTCATTATTTTTGTTCTATATTCTGATTGGATTCTGATTTTAAACAGATACATGGTAGGGATAAAAAAAGGAGAGGGGTTTTTAAGAACGAAGGAGCGTGTAGATTTACATGGTGTGGTCATGGTTAATTATGTATATGGACATGCGTGTCGGTAGTTTAACATTCAGCGGGCCTCACTGGAGGGGATAATGCAGTGAGGACACGGGATTTAGCTGAAGAAACTTTTAGCCATGAATTATGAGTTCCTGCCTCAGATGGTGCCTCACAGTCCATGCTGGCACAAGCTTTTTATCCTTTTGTCATTTACTGGAAACTTAAATCCACTCCCTGCATTCATGTCCCTATGGCAACCATGCAGGATTTATGCGTAAAAAGGGCCGCCACTTGTATTTTTACCCAGCCTGTCCTGGCATGATTTCCCAGGAATACAGATGACTGTGTTATTGTTAAAAGAAAAAACAGGTAACCACCATAGAGACGGATCATTGCAGGGGAGACATTTAAAGTGAAATTGGGCAATAATTTATTAAAGAAGACAAAACAAGGAGAGAAAGAGAGAGAGAGAGAGAATGCTATACCTACTCATTTAAATTTACAAGGCTGTCTGCAGAAAGGTGCAGGCTGATGAGTTTAAAGAGGTCTGAGCATTTTAAAACAAACCCAGAGGACAGGAAACATCATCGTGGGGGCTTGATGCGTGCGGAGAATGGGATGGGGGCGAGGAACATTTCCACCTAACTGGAGTGTTGATTTTGTGTGCCCTCTACGGGTTGGGAGATGGGACATTTATAAAAACCTGACTGCGAATGCCACACGCTACATCCAGAACCTTCTCATGATGTCTGTTTCTTTAACAGTGGTTTAAGAAAGAAGGCTGTGACTAAACACTGAGTAAATCTAAAAACCGTCTAATCAATTTTTACAAATGACACCCCTGTTGATGCTTTGAAGCTATAATTCTGGTTAGCGGATGTGTAAGCGGTAGTAAAACAGGCCTGAGAAAACAAAGAATATCATCTATTCCGTTCAATGTTAGTCATCTCCTGTCAGGTAATTACTGGAACCAGTTGGACTGCCTGTCTAGCACAGACTAATTACACGTTTACATCAAATTATACCCCAAAAACATCAATATAATAACTGATAAACGGCGTGCAGCAACATTAATAGTGAAGCATGACACCTTTTAAACTTTTTGGGGTTGCGCTAGGACATTTATAGAAGTTTCTAGAATACATTTTTCACACAATATGAATGTATTAGTGGATGTCAGACCTAATAAGATGTGGCTGAAGGTGAAGAAATTAAAATAGATTATGCGTCGTATTTTCCTTTCATGAACCGCGTGAACCCTTGCCGCTTGCGCGCAATAACGGGAAGGCTGTGACACGGCATCGATCTCCCGATAAATCTGCCTCTCGACTGTTGACGGGGTGCCGACGTGTTCGGCCGTATGTATAGGAGCGTGGGAGGCGCGCATGGGGTGAATCTGAAAGCAGTTATTGTTTGCTCGAAGGAGGACGAGGGGCTTAGGTGGAGTCTTTTTTGTATTCATTAGGATGGCTGGTGGTGTTAAACAGAACAAGCTCGTTGCCATTTGCCTTTGGCCCCCCAGAAAGTCGAAGAGCAACAAATATTTGTCTTGAACCCAGCCAAATGCGACAGAGGGTGTAAACGTGGACGAACGCGATCCTTTGTCCCACTGGCTTGACCTTCGCCTCCTTCCTGCTGACTGGCTCTATTCGTTACACCTCCTGTAGATCTATGATGCACCTCCTCACATCCACTGACAGTGAAGGCCTGCCTGTTGCCTCCATGCAGGCATCGACGCTTCTCCCCTAACCCGTTACCACTACCTCTTTTTTTGATCCTCTCTTCCACCTGTCCTGCTTTACCCGCCCTGTCTCTCCGTGCTCAAGTCCTTTTATTCCTCCCAGGTGAAACAGTGATTTCAAAACATGCTTCTGCCTTGTAAGACATCTCTTCCCAGTAAAAAAAACAGATAAAAAAATGAGAATTAATTTGAGACATTATTTATTAACTTCAGTCCTGAGTTAACACTGTGTAGTGTATACAGTACCCTGTGTTAACACTGCATGATGTATATGCTGCACTGCGTTAACACCATGTAGTGTATGTAGTGCTCTAAGTTAACACTGTGCAGTGTATGTAGTGCAATGTCAACTAACTTAGTAATGAATGAGTTAGTTATGAATTAGCCCAGAATGTGCCAGGCTGATGGGAGGCAGTGGTCCTCTCAGTTCCCGTGTGTTAGCCCTCTTCCTTGGAGTTCTATGCTATTTTTTCCCTTCTCGGTTCCAGGATCGTAAACCAGGACGGTATTCTGCACTGCATTCAAAGGCAGCCGTGCTGAGAAATGGGATCGTGAAGCACTGAGCACCTCAGAGACGGCATTATGGCATAGTGAGCCGGCCAGGAATGACTAAATCAGGGCTTCATTTGGCACGAAGGGCTCTCTGTCTTTGGGTTCACTTGAGCAATCATCCATCTGTTCGCTCGGCTGTAACGGAATTCATAAGATATGGAAAAAATCCGAGACCAGAAGTTCGCATTCCGACAAGGAGGGAAGAAAGGGAAAAATCAGACACAGTAGAAGTGGAAGGAAGGGTAGTGACCTGGACATCTCCCATTTTGTCAGACTGCGTAAAGGCCCGATCCAAAGGCCCAAAGGCTCGACCCAAAGGCCCGACCCAACTCCAAACACCCAGAACGCCATCCAAGATGAGGCTACTCTATCGCCATAGTTTTCACGTAACAAACATGAGGAACATGGTGACATTTTCACGAAGATGCCAATGAAGACATGGGGATGTCATTGTGCAGAGCTTCAGGGGACATTCACGGGCAGTCCATTGCAGTAGCCTCAAAAATCCCACAGTTCACCATTAGGGGGGGCGCCTCATCTAAGCTAGTAATAAGATGTGGAGGTTACTAGCCAGGCTGGCCTGACATACTGCCTGCTGTCATCCTTCGACAAAATCAAGGGCGTCATAAAAGATGAAAATGGCTGGGGACGCGTTCGCCCTGACCTGAAAGCCATGCGAGGCGTGTTCCACTTCCACCTCGCGACACGCACACGTGTGTCTGACAAGCCCGACTGCGCTGGCCATTAACAACCGTGGGGCGGAATGCGTGTTCACATTCGCCGCCGGGCTGCAGCTCGTCTCTGCCTGCGGCCAATTTAAAAGTAAATAAGCAGAGTTATGATTCATCACTCTGTTTACATATATTATGAATTAACATTACTGTGGAAAAGTGACTTTTAAGTTAGGCAATTTACTATAATGACACAGCGCTGAAAAATTTAAGATGAAACCTCCCCCCCCCCCCTCGCAAGGGATATGATGGTCATGAGGGGGACGTGATCAGCGTGAAGAAGAGAGACGGGTTCTATCCTTGTCCAGCTTTAAATGGCACTAAGATTATCACCTGTGGGAGCACTTTCCTGTCAAACGGACGACCTCACCGTCTTTGGCAGACACTCAGATTTACAGGAACAAGCTGTCAGGGGAACTTGATTCTGGCTCTTTGTCTCCTAATTCTGCACTAGATGCTCACAGTGTGGGACGAGTCAGCAGAAAAACAGCCTTAAGATGCGCCACTGAGCTTCAGAGGACTTGATTTATATTCCAGCATTCGGCACGACACGAAAGGCTGATGATCGCAGTTAATTACCGTCGCACGAACAAAGCGATTCGCGCTGTAATGGCAGCCCTCTCCCGCACATGGCATTGTTTAATTTTATGTTTTTCTTGGGAATTACTCCCTCCAAACATTTCTTCTCGGTAAAAACTCATAAATTGACGTGTCAGTTTCACAGCTAGGCTGCTATGGGACTGAGATTTGGTTCCCTGAAAGCTGATTCCAGGGGCTGGACCTTCTGAAAAGCCACCCAGGGGAGACAGCAGGAACCACAGACTGAAGGCCAAGCACTTTGATGTCCTCTTTCTTGTCAAGGAGAGGTTCTGAGTGAGGGAACATTGACCATCCCTGAACTATGAGCGCAGGAAGCTTTATAGTCATCTCCATGGCGATAACACACCACCAAGAATCTGGTGGTGACCCTGTCCCAGATCGCTCCTGCTTGTCCTTCTCTCAGCTCCTCCCTTGAAGAGCCTGTCATGGTAGCTCCTAGCTGTAGACATGGAGGAGCTTCTCCATGCTGTAGAATGAGCCTCTGTTGCCCGTCACCTTGCTGTAACACCCCCTGGACATGGACTCGTCACGTTCCCTGATGGCAATGATCATAACAAAACGAAGGCTCTTGTAGCTATGGGGCGCATGCAGGGGTGGGGGCTCAGGGGCAGCTGAAAGCTGATTGGTCCCCAGTGTGCCTAATACACTGTCACTCACCGATTCAAAAAATATCATTGGTTGGCGCCTTTGTATGAAATATGCCCCCTCATATGCCACCCACACAAAAACACACCTAGCATTGACCCTGCTTGTAGTGGAACCTACTGAATCTCCAGAAGAGTCCATTTCGAATATACATCATATACACATATATACATTATATAATGTAGGTCTCCCTTTCAAACATTACATTACATCCAGAGAATGGCTGACATGACAGAAGTAGAATTCTCAATCACCCACTGAGCTGTTGGGTCCAGAGGCACAACTTTGGGTTGAGTATTGGGGGGTTGGGGGGTCCTGGGAGTTGTATTGGCTGGTTCTGATTACTGGGAGGTTGGAACCCTCCATCCTCCCTATAATTCATGCCCATGGCTGGGTCCCTCACTTAGTTGGCACATCTTGGTACCGGCCAATCGGTGGCGCATTTAGCCCAGGAAGGCACTCTAGTTGCTCCTCCCCCCCGCCCTGGTGGCTGCCGTCCTCGGGCCGGCACAGACTTCGTGATGTAGCGCATACTGGGTCCTCTTGGTGGCGTTCAGAGCCAGCGGGAAGCCCTTATATCTTCATCTCGCCGAGGGTAACCGTCAAGTAGGTGACCTGAATTCCCTATATTTGCATCCATATGTATGTAGGTGCAGTAGCCTACGGTTTCTACAATGGCAAAAAAAAAAAAATGTAAAAAATGGAGGCAATTAGCTGGAAAAAAGCGAAAAATAAATCTAGAGTGTCAGACAGACCGCAGACCCCGGTGAAAACTGTGGATTTTCAAACAAGTGAACAAGTTGAGTCTGTTGCTGCTTCATTATCTCATATTTATCTGAGTATATGTGCGACTGAACAGCCATCTGTAAAAACAGCACAGTTCATATAAGGCATTTCTGTTATTTCAGTCACATATGACAAAGCATTATGTCTTTTATATGTTTTTTTTCTTATCTGATTATGGCCACATTTATACCAAAAACACAGGCGCTAAAGGGAAAAGCCTGCAGGAAAATTTTTAAATGAACTATGCATTTTACCATATGTGGTAACATATGGCTCTAGTAGGAAATGCATGTTTATTGCTTGTTGCTATTTAATAAAATATAAAATATTAATATTGCTTTTATATTATTCTTATGAAAGACATATATTTCCATGTATGATCTCTCCACGTTCAGTTGGTTTAATTAGACATGAGAAAAATCATGTTGTGCTCTCAGTACACAAAGTGAATGCATCACCTGAAAAAGGATGTTTGCTTCTCAAAATACTCATTCTAGTGCGGAACTACTGTCCATGATTCAACTGAGTTCATTCAAAGAATCATGCATAAAATTTAATATGGATTGTACATGAACGTAGGATGTTTGATGGTACATTATTTCATATGTATTTTACATGAATAAAGGACATATATGACTAGTGACACACATTTAATATGGATTGTATATTTATTTTGAGTGGCATATAAAGAGCTTATATGATTTGGGTAAAATGCACATGAATCAGATGTTATTTAAAAAAACTTCCATATAGGCACAAAGTTATGGCTTTGAATATTACGGTTACAGAGCACAGTGTGGTCTTAAAAATTGATGAATATACGACTTGCTGAAGCAGGCAGACTTACTTCCTGCTCCTTGTCAGACTGTGGCCCTGCTTCCTGGGGTGTTACCTTCAGACCAGCAAACCCAAATTCCGTTTTACTTAAAAACAGCATCTGAAAGTTTGGCAGAACTGACTTTCATGGAAAAGTCTGGATGGGAACAAAAGCTTCATCTCAATGGCAAAAAAATATAAAGAATATGTGATTTGGGTAATTAAACAGGCGGTGAGTATAGTTTATGTGCATTTACATGCATGGTGTGAGTCTTGGATTTTTGTCATTGAAATGCATGGTGGCTTGTTTAGACTCTGATGTTGAATTTCTTTGCAGGCTTCCATGATTTGCCTACTCATCTCCCAGATGAAGGTCACGGGCTCCTCACTGGGGACATGCACTGTGAGTGAGTGCGCATGTGCACAGGAGACCATGTACACACTGCACTGGTGTTCAGTCATGTGTTCAGTCATGTGATTGGCTGGTAAACTAATCTGTACAAAACTGCCTGAATTACAAAATGTGAAATTGCATAAGTGCACAGCAATTATTTGTGCACATTTTACTCAAGAAAAACCCATAAAATAGTTTTTCTCAATTCTATATTCTAAACTGCGTTTATTTTCAAATTTAAGATATTTGGACAGATTGCAGCCTGCAGCAAACAAAGCAGATGCTACAAAGCAACGCAAATTAGAAAATGCGATATCAAAAGACAAAGAGGCGTGATTTATTTTAGCTTAGAAAGACAGACCAATACCAGGTCATTCCCAATTTCCACAGAGACATTCTGGTTATACCGCTAATGATCCTCTAATGGGGGGGGGGGGGGGGGGG
>JAODJW010000027.1:65376-79155 GCA_026777045.1 Hyperopisus bebe | reverse complement strand
GGGGGGGGGGGGGGGGGGGGGGGGGGGGGGGGGGTGAAGTCTCTGCCCCCACCCCCCTAGTTAAGCTCAGGGACAATGATTTACACAATCATGTCCCATCAGTCATCCTCCTGCAGACGGCCATTATTACGATGAAATTAAATCCATTGTGGGAAGATTGCTCACATGGTCAAAGGTAAATGTTTACTCAGTTAGGTGTGGATGACAGGAAAAACCAAAATGCTGTTGGTATATGTTTGGGCCCAACGACGGGCAAATGCCCTGGGGAGTGTTTAGCTAAAACAGGGCCTCTCCTCCTGCCTGTGCCAGATCGCTGGACAGCCTTCCACCTGAGCCACCGTTTGTTTGACACTCGCACTCCCTCTGATACCAATTTGCTCGCTGATGGTCTGGGACTCCACTCGAGTGACTGCTGGCAGATGGCAGACCCACTGAAGAGTGTTTTATTCTCCGTCGGTTATTTACACACAGGACATGCTGCTGACATGGGAGCGGCACTGGCTCTGTGTGTGTGAGTTGACCACGGAAGGCGTGCTACAGCCAGTGTCCGTGCCGCTCATTTGTTCTGGCTGAGCAGCTAATTGCTTACATTTGATTGAGCCCTTGTTTGGTCACATGACTCAAATTGCTTTACTCACATTGGACCACAATGAGTTAATAAAAAAAATGGAATAGAATTGTTGTTAATGGATACAAGACTGTAATAGTGCAAAATTGTTACAAAAGATTTTATTATTATTATTGTCATAATAATTATTAGTTATAATAAATTATCATTAGACTATTTTCGTTAACGTAATTAAGTTAATTATTGCTTCAAACATGATGAACATATTTTATTGTGGCATATTCATCTGATAAATTTTTTAAAAGTCTTAGAAGTTTTTCTTAAGCATAATTACCATAACTCAGCTAGAGAAAAAAAACAAGCAAATTCCATATAGCTTTGTGTCACGGCACTTTCAAAAGACCATTTGATTTTTTTTTAATTTAAAAGATTTCAGACGTTCCTCCTGACATCACCTTGGATTTAATTAATTCTGATTAACCTCAAATACAGTATTCTGTGTTCCAAAGGGCATCTGAAATTGCAATCTGAACTCAAAACTCTGTGATGTTGTACCGTTTGACCCATAGGGGGCACTCTTTGCTCTAACAAGATTTGCAGCGGCGGTCAGTACACTCATGTGCTTAGACACAGGCTGTGGTTGATGTCCCGTCATGGGTCATACTATTGCTGTGGAAGGAGGCAAAGCAGAACAACAGAGATGAGGAATGCAGGCATTGCTGTTGCAAGCTGGCTTGACCTTTCCATCAGCACATGCTTTTGAAAAATCCAGCTATTTGCTCCTGAACGAAACCTACTTTTGGTCAAAAAAAATGTAGGCTTGGTTTTAATGGAGTCGGAAGATAGAGCAAAGTCTTGTGGGTGGTGTGGCAGAATCAAGAGCGTATCGCTGAAGGAAGGAGGGATAGAGATGGAGCAGAAGCTGGAAGCGCCGACTCTGGGCCCCCCCCCCTCGTCCTTGATAATCCCTCCTTTGAGCAGGAGGGAAAATCCAGCAAGCAGCATTCTGCCATCAGAATCTAACATTGAGCGGTGATAAGCCAACAGTGATAAGCCAACATCAACATGTTAATGACACTTAAGCAATGACCATGACATGAAAACTGGATAAGCTAGTATAAAACGATGCATCCGCGGTCCTGTTCGGGGCTTGGGTGTTTCTCTTTGGGTCCAGAAGCGGACATCAGATGACCGGTGTTCTTGAATTCAGCCGCGTTCCCAGACGGTGCATCGCCTGTCCTGGGCCGGGGGATTCTCTGTGGAGTTCTTTGGGCCTTAGAGGTGGAGGGGAGGTTTAATGTTGAGCTGCTTTTTTAAGCATCTCTCTTTGTTCAGGAGGCCTGCATTGCCACCTTGACTGCCGTCCTGGGAGGGGGGGTGTGTCCCCGGAGACAGTTGCCATGAAGTCTGGTTGGCCCGTTCCAGCATAAGCAGGACTCAAGGACATCATGACCAGCCGCTGCGGCCATGGGACGGATGGGTCCCGGCGTCAGCTGAGAGTCAACACGGCGCCGAGCGGACGGTTCTCTGCTTCTCATGAGTCACCCAGGGTGCCCCGTCCTGTCCCATCGAAATATCCCGCGCTCATGCATAATTTTAGACGGGATGTTTGAATCAGGTCGCGCCCGAGAGGACTCCGATTTGTCTTTGAACGGTATGTGCAACGCTGGATCGTTAATTATAGACTAGGGCAGGGAGGGAGGGAGAGAAGGAGGGAGAAAAAAAGGTGTGCGATGTATGGCACCTGCTTCCCTCGATCTTAATCCGACAATCTATTCTCACCTTTTAATTTATGGAGTGCAAGCCCTGCAGTTTAGTGAGGCTATTTGCAATTAGCTGGAAGGCGGTCACATGATCACTCCGGTCACATGTATTGGTGCCTCTTGTTTAATGTGACATTCCTTATCATCCCCCCACCCCCGCCTTCCATGTGACCCTAACACCAGAAGCACGATGACCCATTTGGCTCCAGAATCTGTAATGTGGCAAATTTAATAATTTGTCGGTGTAACGCATTTCCCAGTGTGGTCCTGTGCTAAACAAGCCACAGGATTGCGGGACAGAGACGGATGAGAAGGCACCCAAAATCTGAACCCAATGCCAAAGGGATTTTACACAGGGCCAAGAGAAATCGATGCCACCCTCGGAGGGTTCTGGTGAAAAAAGCAACTCACTGGGGGAGAAAAAAATGAAGATTTGCTTCATCAAACCTCCCGGAGATGAAGGGTTTTTGCACGCGGATTAATAGCTTTCAAATACTGAGAAAGAGAATCTGGATTAAAGGCGACAGACTCTAAATCCGTTAATCGTCTTTGCAGAATTAGCGTAATATCCGTCGCTTTGGGATGAGGTGCGGCTTTGGTCAGTGTGAGCGGAGTTTATGGGTTTACCTGTGCATATGATTCAGCTAATCAGGGGAGATGAATTTAGCTGATTAGTTGAATTAGGAATGCTGGTTGGGAGGGTAACTGAAATACTCTCTGAGAAAAGTCAATTCTGAGGCAGTAGGGGGCACTCTTCCCTCCAGAAAAACAATGAAGTAGCAAAATGCCGGCAGAGGGTTAGGGTATGCTGGTAATTCATAGGGTAGGTTGAATGAGATGCCCCCCCCCCCCCCAACCCCAGTCAAGTGTGTCTGGAAAATCAAAGGTATCCCATCACCCTTATGTTCATTGGCTGGATAAGGCCTTAGGTCAGCGTCTAAAAAGCTGACGCGTTTGAGTGTTCTGCTGCATCACGGCCTGCAGGATGCTGGACTGGTGAGGAGGGATGTATAGTGAAATAGTCCCAAAATTTGCAAGAGCAAGATATTTGAAAGATATTTATAAATATAATCTCATTTATAAATGAGATTCATAGTATTTTATTATTATTATTATTATTAGTAGTAGTATTATTACCATTAGTATTATTAGAAGTATTATTACCATTAGTATTATTAGAAGTATTATTACCATTATTATTAGTAGTAGTATTGTTATTACTACTCAAGAGAAAATCTCAGTGAGGAGCCTTGGCATTCCTGCCTGGTAGGAGCACTGGGATTCAAAGCGGATTTGCTGTCCCAGGTACGTCTCGAACCGGACAACTCCATCCCTGCGGGGGACCGAAAATGCCAGTGGAGCTAAGCTGCTTCAGAAGAGTAAGTCCCGCTGGCCGTGCCCCCCAAAGGCAGCGCAGGGCCAAGGTGAACCGCGTAGGCTGGGCCGAGCCGCTGGCGCAAAACAAGGAGAGTGATTTATTTGTTCTGTCATCTCTGGGCCGGGGCTTGAAGGTTGGGGTTGGCGTTGGGCTCTCGTGGGTTTATGACGTCCTGCCCAGGGGCGAGTCTATGCTTTTTTTAAGGTGGACGGCATATCAGCGGCCCAGGGGGACCAATCTTATCATTAGCTGATGTGTTTTTAATCGGTGAGTGACACTGGATGGGAACTCGAAGGGCCAATCAGCTTTCAGTTGGAGCCGGTGTCCCTGTGACCCCGCCCCTGGTCCTGGTCAGGCTTTCCTCTCATATAAACAAAGGTAATATCGATTGAATAAATCCCTTGGCAAGGGTATATGCTTTTAGATGCACATTACATTACTTGGCAGCTTAAAAAGAAGAATAGATGAACTTCCTAAAATCCCTTTGGACTCTTGGTCCAGAATGTAACCCCACTATGTTTGTGTGTGAAGATCAGATATGCCCTTCATCATTTGATTTACAACACCTTCTCTGGGAACAGCACCCAGCACTGGTTGTAGCAGAAATTAAAGAGACAGCGCATACGGTTGGTACAGTGAGACAACTAGTCTTGGCTAATCAATCACTTGTGAAGTCAGTGCTGTAACTAATGATCCAGGGGCAGGTGACAGTGTTGACTGATCACCAATGCAAGGCCATAACAAACAGGAAGTGTCAAAGAGGGGTGGGAATTAAATGGCCTTATGGGGAGGGACCACGACTGTGCTGAGCTGAGAGGGAGCACAAACGTAGACTGTCTGTGGGTCCCCGAGGACTGGATTGGGAAACGCTGCCTTAAAGTATTTTGAGAATCTTGTCAGCGTTCCGCCTGATGTCTAATGCAGCCTTTCTAGAACATGCACCTCCCCCGCCCTCCCCAGGTCTAAGGCCACTTAGACGCCCAACTCGGGATACTGTCCTGGAATTTTCTGGGCTCTCCCTCCAAACCTTGCACCCGTCCTATTTCAGTCTTCTGAGGGTCAGGCGAGTCTGCCGTGAGAAAAAGGATGATTTATAGACTCTGCAGTCTCCTAGAAATTATACAGACCCATGTAAAAAAACAACAGCGTGATGGAATGGTGATTCCCACAACCGGAATCCATTATTAATGGTCCCATCACCACGGTGACGTTTGGGGGGGGGGGGGTATGAAGCGATGGGACGGGGTGACACTCAGGATGAAGCCTGCTGGGTATTTCATGGAAGGCCTCAGCTTACAGTCATAAATATCAGCCGTTACTGCACGTCATTGCCGGTAGTTGTAAGGAATTACATATTATATAAACATAAAGCTGCCAGCAAGTTTTCTGTAGGAGAAAGGGAAAGAAAATGAAGCATCTGGAGGAACACGGGTAAATACAAGAGATTGCACAAAGCCAGAATAAGCATGTCATGGGAAAGGAATGATCAAGAAGGTAAAACGCAGTGTGTTTGCATTACTCAGAGGAGTAGAAGACAGATCCTTTGTGAACAGGATGATAACCCAGCCCAATATAAAAAAACAATTATCTTATTGCAAAACATGTAGGCTTAGTTTCAGAGATCTGTTTGTTTTGTTGTTGATTAATTCCACAATATGCCCACTCATGAATACACAGCCGTCCCTTACGTCAAGGTTCATCCTACACAGGAACTTTCAAGCATCCAGAAGATTCCCCACAGGATGGCCTGATGTTTCTCTCAGTCCCTGTCCCGCTGGTCGCATTTCTCAACGTGGTACGTTGAAATCTGCGGGACGACAGTCGGGCCCTGGCAGCCTGACACCAAGATGGACGACTGTAATTTTTCCATGTCTCTGATCAGGGCTGTGATCTCGGGGCGTGGAGGAGATTGTCGGCCGACAGATTCCATGATATGACGACTCATTCACAAGCTTTTATGCTAAAAAAAAATGTACCATGACTGTGATAAAAAATGTGACACTACAGTTTTGAGGTCATTTCTATTTAAGGATGAGACTTGGGGGTCTGATCCTGTCCTGGGTTATTTGCTGACCTGCATCTGCAGCTTCTGGGATGGGATCCAGACTCCCGAGATTCTGCATATAACAGAGTATGGAAAATGGTTGGATGGACTTGGGAATCCTAAATGGCCCCCAAATGCTGCTTAAAATGCAATTTTTGGTGTTTCCAGAAGGTTTCGAATTGTGCTAAAATTCTGGGTATCACCGACAGTTTCAAAGCTTCTAGGAAAGCAGGTAGATGGGGGGTGGTGAGTCAGGTGTACGAGGGTCCCTTGATGAGAGTCCCTGTAACTCGGACCGTCACTTATAGGACTTCAGTGGCAGTGACTCCTTTCTTGATTAATGACAGAGAGTAACCTTTCACATCAGGCCCGGGGTGTTTTTGGTGAAGAATTAATATGCCTTCGGGGCTCTCTGCCGATTGATATGCTGGCCCGAGCTGAGGATGACACATTGCATTATGGATGAGTACAGCTCAATAAAACATTTTGGCTCTGGTTTTAAAGCTCAGAAATGATCAGCATGCCGCGGTTTGAGACACGGTGTCAGCCTCCATGAAGCCCCGGAAGGTGGAGTGAGCTTTTGGGGCTCTAGGGCCAGTTGCCACTGTCTGCTGTGTGCTTAAAAGAAGCCGCCATTATTAAAGGCCTCTCTGGTCTGGTTCAGTATCTTGCAGGGTTTCTGTAGCTTTGGACCAAGGAGGAATCCACCCATTTTCCATGCTCTGGCCGAACCTTGGACATGAATCACATCTCAATGTATCTCCAAGCCTGATATCCACACTGCATGGGTCCTACCATGATTATGGAGTTTTTGTTCAGATGTGGAAGCTCTTAGAGGTCTCCTTCCAAATTGATGTCTCGGAGTTGATGTCATGGTGTTGATGTCATGGTGCTCATATCTTGCTACTGACCTCTATGTCACCTTTAGTTATGTCTCCCAATTTCATCCCTCAAGAGGCTATGCAATAACATGAATTCCAATAGGACACCAATGGGCACCAACGTCAACTCTAGTCCCAAGCTGATTTCCATCTCCTTCACTCGTCCAGGGTTGCTGCATGAAATTTTTCACACTCCATGCAAAGGTACAGGCCAATCAGCTAGTAGATAAAGGGGACGCCCCACCTTTACCCTGGAACCACCTTGTAACTGTTTCATGTGATGATAGCCATGTGACATTGGCATGAATCATGGCTGAGACTTCTTGCTTATGGTATCTCCACCCGGCCACCACGACCTGCCCTGTGAGACCCAGAAGTCATTGCATACATGCCGGTACCCTCACCGTCAAAATAAATTGATGCTGCCCTCAGGAAGGGATTAAAAATGCTGCAACATGCTCTTAAAAAATACACTTTCTGTAGGAATGTGGCAGTACTGTAAATCAGTTTCACAAATGAAAGAGGGTGCAACGCGGTTTAAAATAGCATGTCAGGGTGTCATGGTGGCTCATTAAGAATGGCCATGACTGCAAGAAAAACCATATTTACTTTTTAAGTTTTCAGTCATTTTAAAATGAATAAAGATGCAGGATCCTGTGTCTGGGCCATAGCATGGACTTGCATTCAGCAGTGAGCCTGGGTCAAGCTCATAATTCATAAAGAAGGGTCAACGTTATCATCAACTAATGATATGTCTTTAACTGGTGAGTGACAGGGGAGGAGCATTCCTCTGACCCCGCCTCCTTATGCACCCCTGCTTAATAACCCCATGATTGGTCAGCCCCTTCCACATTCCTACCAGGGTCATCCAGCCTCTCTCATTGCCCCGCAGCCCTTTATTGGCTCAGGATGACCCTGTAATCCCACTCAAGGGTATAATCAGGCCTGCCCTCTCCATCCTCGCGGGCTACTCCCCCTCCCACCCGAAATAACCAGGCGCAAGAAGCCTCGTCTCCAGAACTCCTCATGCATTTTTAACTCCACAAAACAAAGAGCTCATAAAGAAGATGGAGGAAGTATTATTTCCCTCCCGGACTCAAGGAAGATGAAAAATAATTTATTTTCTCGAAAGTGCATTAAGGATGAGGATTATGACAAACGAGGACAGGAAATTAGTGCTTTGGAATTAGATGCAGGACGTGACTTGGGCGTTGGTGATACCATATTACGAGTCAAGGATCTGCAGTAGCATGGTCTGGACAAAGAGATGAGCTGGGGACCGAACAACCATTTGAATAATCAGCCGCCAGAAATGTGAAATTACCCCCCCCCCCACCCAATACTGACCTCAAAAGATGGATAGAACTTAAGAGAATTGCAAAAATGCCAGTCTCTGCACACAGCAATGTCATTTCAGAGAGGCATAATATTAGGCAGATGGAAGAATACTCATTTTGTTACTGTGGAAAACGTGCATCCAGATTTATGACAGAACTACAAAGGGGTTTAGGACTTTGAGAAGCCTCTTGTGCTGTTCTGCTTGAGGCCTTGATGTCTGCGCTGATGTCTGAATTTAGGGCTGATCTTCACGCTTGCTGGAATACAGCATGTGAGGCGGTTTGCTTCCCTCACGGACAGACATGCCAGCCCCGAGCTTGGCTTGTTTCCTCGATTCATTTCACAAATTTATTTCCCACTGTTTCATCTGTTGCCTCTGTTTCCTGTCTCTCTTTTCTTTTTTTCTTTCTGAGATCATGCAAGCTGCATTTTCAAAGCTAGACACAAAAAACTAATTGATTTGCTTCCACTGCTTATTTCCACTCAGTTCTTACCCCCCGATTACCCGTCCTGACAGCCCCCCCCCCCCACTAGCCATGGTGAGACAAATTTAACACCTTCCATCTTTCCCCCCAAAAGCCATGAGGTCATGTCATACGAGAGGAATTGGCCAGATTCCTGATGAAAGTTTAAAGACAAGAGATCCTGTGTCCAGGAGGTGTGCAAGGCACTGACATGGGTCAGCCAATCAGAGCACATGAGGGGAAAACGGTGACATATGCTGGCCAATCAGGCTAAGGTAGGGAGAAGCATTCAGGGTTAAAGCTAGGCTTAGAGTTACCTCACAAGTTAGAGCCGCCCCACAGTCTGAACTGTCTCTACAGGAACTGATGCTTTCGCAGGCACCCTGCTAACACTCTTGCATCTGTTGATGCAGTGACTGTGGTAGTATGGTGGCTAAAGTTAGCATGGTTGCTCTTTTGGACCTTTCCAGTTGAAACAATCGTTGCTGTGTTGTTCCAAGATATCGGCTTCCATGAGCAGTACGGAACACGCATTAATACATGCGTGAATTTCACTGCTAATTAAATGCAGTGTTTTGCTTGAGTCACGATACCAGATATTAAACTTGACTATGAGACCATCCCAGAAAGCCATAAATCGTGAACCAGGAAAACTATAGCAACATAATCGTGTTTAAATCACTGCACGCAACACTGCATCTGTTTCATAAACAACTTTGGCCCATTTAAAACCCAACTGGTTCGACACAAAAAACTGGGTCATTTAGCACCTCAAACCTGCACCAGCAGTAATGTACGTTAGTTTGCTGTTTATTTGAGTTGTAAAACATTTTAATTGTGTTGATAAATCAAAAAAAAACATTTTAATTATAAATTGGGAATTTGTACACTTTGACAATAAAGTAAACAGCCTTGCAGTCTGGGGGAGAATAATTCTCCGAAGACAGTGATTTAGACAGTGGATCGCTTTCTCACACATAATGATTAATATCTGCTGAAAAAATAAAACGTGTGTCTACAAATGAGCAAAACAATCTGTAAATGGCAAACATTTGCATAGAAGACCCAACTGTTGTAAGCCTTTATATTGAATTGGAGGATCATAGCGTTGTATATTACATTACATTATAAACAGAGAATGTTTGTGAAGAATAAAATGTGATTTAAATGGTTTTGGTTTTTTTGCTAGGGGCCTTTCACTTTGTGAAACATCTGTGCGGATGGGACGAAGGCAATGTTTCCCAGTCTGGTCTTCGGAGACTCATAGATGGTCCATGTTCTTGCTCCCTTCCAGCTCTGTGCCAGACAGTCCACATTTTTGCTCCCTCCGGGAGGCAGCACAAATGTGGAATGTTTGTGAGTCCCAAGGACTGGGTTGGAATTAAGGCAGTTCTTGCTCCTCAGAAAGATCTTTGTCAGGGGTCAAGGACTTGCTGGAGTTGAGGGCCTGTTTTACCTGTCACCTCTCATGGCACATGGCCCAGGATCGTACTGGACGTTACTGGGGGCCATATTTGGCCATTCCATGTGCATGTCATTCCATGTGGTTCCACTGCTGAGACGAGAGCAGCCAGAGATGACACGTGTGGCTTTTATGCAGACTGACTCCCACCCCCCTGTGAGGCGAACCATTTGGTACGTTCCACAACACTCCCACTATTCTTTAAAAAAACGACGTACAAATATCGACACACTTCGCAAATTAAAATGGGAGCCACTGCCAGCCATGTTTTTGGCCATTACCCTTTTCACCATACCCCCCCATCCCCCCGCCCTTGCCAATACAGCACTTTATTTTACTGCTGTTTGTCCTGCTGGGATAAGAAGATTGGTGAGCATATTAGGGCTTATCAGCCGCAGATAGATGGGATAACATTAGAGAGATTCCATAGGTGTCCTCCAGCTGCACTGATTATAATAAGTTGAAGATTGCAGACTCTCCGGGGCAGACCAGCTATCTCAGAGTTACCCCAAGCTGGGGCAAGAGAATTGGAGTACCTCCTTATCATGATAAGTAGACAGAGGCAATTTCCAAGACTCCAATGTGGCCCTCGCTGAGAGAGGAGGGCGTGGGGGCGTGTAAACGTGCCTGTCGCCCACATTCTCATGGTCTCAAGGGATGTAGACAAGGCCAAAAGTTCACAGGGCAGGGATGTATACAGGGGAGGGGCCATGGGGGCACTGGCCCTAGCAGAGCACTGATTGGCTCTCGGAGTGCCTCATTCCCTGTCACTCACCGATTCAAACCAAATCATTGGCTAATGATAAGGTTGGCCCCTCTGTATGAAATATGGCCCCTCTTATGCCCCCGTGTCGTGGGGCACAACGAAGGCAGTGACGGCTTTGTCTAACGGTATTTGTGTGTGGCTTTTTTTTAAATAAATGACCATAGTCATACACGGCCTGGTTCTGAAGAACGGCGACAGGTCCGTTTGAACATTTTGTCGAATTCTTAGCAATAAATGGAATTTATTACTGAACACCGTGGCTGAGTTATGCACAGGCACATTTATTAGGGACCACTGTATGACTCCGTTTATCAGGAGGGGAAAAAGCTTTTCCCAGAGAAATGCAGATAAAACTGAATCATCCTGTCCAGATTACTCATCCTCCCAATTTTCCGATGCCATTTCTTGTAACGGATAGACTCTGCGATAACGTGGATTAGCATGATGCGGCCAGGAAACAGCCATATTCCCATGGTTTGTATAAATGCTGAGCGTGGCAGCAGCAGCTTATGTGTCTGTTATCGGTTAAGTCAGAGTTTCTCAACCCGGTCCTTGATGACCCTCAGACAGTCCACGTTTTTGCTCCCTCCCAGCTCCCTACCGGGATGTGGGGGGGTCCCCAAGGACTGGGTTGAGAGGCACGGGGTAAAGGACAGCAAGCCTCAGCAAACAGGTAAAACACAGCCACTGCCAAAAAGCCATTTTATTGTGGATTCTAGTGCCAATAATCAGAAGGTCGCAGGGTCAAATCCCATAGTCAGCAGAGGAATATCACCATTGACCCTTCACCCCTAATTGCTGTAATTGACTGGCTGACCCTGTTTTCTCTATGTACATAGCTTTCGGCTACATATGTAAAATGAGACCATGTGACTTGGTATGCAGTCCTGAGGAGCTCTGCCCCGGTGCTGCCCCACGCACTAGTGTCCTATGACATAATCGGTATCTGGCTTAGGGACCATCAGATCCCACCTTTGATTGGTCTATGAACTGGGGAAGCACAGTAACCCCAAACAATGGGGGGGACTCCATTCTCCATGGCAACTGTGCTGCCCCCCCCTCCCCCGCCCACAACCTGCACATTATTATCATTTTATTACAAACTGGGAAATAACAAGATTTTAGTTCATATGTGACAAAAATAGATTTAATTTAGCATAAGGTGTCGGTGAGGTCTCAGGCCATCGCACGAGCTCATTGAATCTGGCCCCTAATGTCACACAAGGCTTCCGTGGACGATAAGCATCATTATTATAACCCAACAGAGAGAGACCGAGGTTCCCCGTTAATTTAATCTGGGGTGATGTATCCACTGCCATGGAGACGGACCAAGCATCCGGAGGTCATGTGACTGCTCCACGGGCAACAACGAATGCTCCTGTGCTTTTAACTGGGTCGCTGGTGATTTCCCTCGTCTTTGCTGCGGAATGGCCCGATATTATGTTTTAATGTGCTTGTTGTGTTTTCCAGGTTCGCGACGGGAGTCACATTTCACGCCTGAGATAGCGTGCACTTGCTTATCACCCCGCCGTGGCCCATGCGATCTCCAGGATGGTATATGCGCACGACACGCCAGCGGGACCACCTTGAAGTTAACGAGACGAGCAGGGAGGTAATTTACTTTTCTGCTGAGACAAGAAGAAAGAAAGAACTAATGTATTCGTCGCTGCCGGCGTACCTGAGCGTAACAGGTCCGCAAGTAATTAAGGCTAAAGTGGGCATTAAAGCAGAAGCTGCATTGCTGCGCGCTATGGCAACAGGGCGGAAGGACGTTTGCCTACCAGTTATGCTAATTGTCTGTTAGCGGTAGCTATGCTCCAGATGCATTCTGGGAGCTAATTGATGTTAAGTGGACTTAATGGCATGGCGCGGATCTGGCCGGCTGGCAGCCACGTCTTGCCCGTGGATCCCGCGTCTTCTGACGCGGCGCGTATCATCCTGATGAGATCACTGAAGACTGAAGCTCGGCTTTGATCATGATCAGAGAACCGCAAAGGCCCTTTACAGAAAGGCCAGACAACTAAAAAAAAGGCAAAAAAGGCATGGGATGTTCAGTTATAATTAGCCTTACCAACCATCTGCTGCATCTGTTCCCATTCGCCGGCCTCGTTCGCCTCCTGGCTGCTCACTTCGTTCCGAGTAATGTCGAAACATCCTGTCTCTGTCACAAAGACAGACATGAAGCCACAAGGTCTTCCCCAGAAACAAGGGGTGTGACTGAGGACCCCCCCCCCCCGCCCACTGGGGCAGTCTGATATGTTCTGCACTGAGGGGAAGCTACAGCAAGACCTTTATTAGCCTTTTCCTTGAACTGATGCGTGGACGGATGCGTACATTAGCGGTCCTTGAGATGCGAGATGTGGTGTTTGAGGTGTGCGGTGATGACACACAGAGGGACAGCACTGACTTCTCACTACCTACTCCCCCCCCCCCCCCCCCATTCGGGAGTGACAGGAAAGCAGGCAGACAGAAAGGGAGGCGAAACGCCTTGGTGTTAAAGGATTATGGGTAAAAGGTCTCTGCTGACATGGGTGTTTGCATGCCTTTTTGTGTTATTTTAAGAATTACAAAGCCAAGGTAAAGGCATTCAGATGCTTCTGGCCAAATAGATGGATGGATGGATGGATGGATGGAGGGATGGATGGATGGGACAGAAATCTTGCATGTTGCCTATAAGAAAACAGCCAAAATGTCATTTGAAACTTAAGCAGTGAAACATTCTTTTTGGAGCATTTCCCTATAGACCATAGTGTAGGATCTGTACACAGTTACATTTCCTTCGATGATTTGGAAAAATTAAGGGCCAGTTAAGGATAATTCAGCTATTCAGCTTTCGTGCCTCTGAAAAAAAAAAAACCTCTGTGTTGTTTTATTTTTTTTCCTTTGGAAATTTCAGGACTTTTGGGTTTGGCGCCACCCTGATCTTCTCGGGATGACAAGCCGTTCTGGTCCATGAGGCCTCGCTCTCCGAATGCGTCCAAACAGGCTCCCTTCCAGGGGCCCTCAGCGCGGGCTTTTCATGGACCTTCAGGCACTCGATCAAAGACATTCATGGGTCCTCGCAAGCAAGTTATTTTCTAGCGGAACTCCCCCCCCCCCACCCCAACCAAGTCAT
>JAODJW010000027.1:36250-46438 GCA_026777045.1 Hyperopisus bebe | reverse complement strand
CCGGCCCCCCCCCCCCCCCCAAAACTCTCAAATGGGAACCTTAGACCTTGCTTTGCTATCGTCAGCTACACTCCCATATCTGGGCGTCTCATGGGGGTCATGTGACCTAGTGACCCCAAAGGGACAGGCTCCCGTTGGAGGGAAATCAGCACAATGGCATGCTGGGAAAGCCCTCCCCCAACGACACTAAACAAATACAAATTTTGTCATTTTTATCCCCCCGCTTTTGTGGCCCCCATGGTGAGAGTATGGTCGTTCCCGCCCTACACTGAACACCCCCAAAATGGCCATCTCGGACAACCTCCATGAGCGCATGCTGGCAGGGCCTGTTCTGTCCATCTAATAACCTGCGGCAAGTTGGGCGCCCTGATCGATGAGCTTTAATTACTCTGTCTTTTTGCTTGCAGAGCACAAACATCAAGAGGTCTTGCGGGGAGTGGGGTGGTAACCGAGGAATGCAAGGTGCTGCAGACCCATCGAAGCTGAACTTCTCCATCGGTCAGGGAGGGGGGCGGGGCCGCAGTTGTCCATCCTGCTCACATGGGACTGTGGGTTTGTCATAGTTAATATCCCTGGCATACTTGCATAAACTGGGGTAATTTACCTTTTACCTTTGACGGGTGTATGCATTGCTTAGCACTGCTGCTTCACACCCCTGGGACCAGGGTTCTCTGCCAGGGCTCTGTGCGTGGAGTTTGCATGTTCTCCCCGTGTCGTTGTGGGGTTTCTTCCAAGCATTCCGGTTTCCTCCGACAGTCCAAAAACATGCTGAGGTTAATTGGAGTGACCAAATTGCCCGTAGGTGCGCATGTGTAAGTGAGTGGTGTGTCTGTGTGCCCTGCGATTGGTTGGTGCCCCATCCTGGGTTGTCCCCTGCCTGTAGCTTGCGGGATAGGCTCTGGACCCCCCTGCAAAGCTGAATAGAACAAGCAGTTACAGAACACGGATGGGTTTGTGTGACTCCAGATGGTTTCGTTTGACGGCTCACAGCGGCGCGGTAATATCGCCGCCCAGATCACCATTATCGCCTCCCGGTCCTGGCCAATAGCCAGCCTGCTTTTCAAGCAGACGATGGAGCATTTTTAAGAGAGGTCTCCTCTCCGCCAAGGAGAGTAATCGCTTTAAGCTCTTAGTGCATCTATTCAATTAATGTATATATATATATTCTCCGGACCTTGTTTGAGATCATAGCTTCTGTCCTGCAGTGTTCTGCCATATTTATTATCATAATATGCAGTGATATTATGCTATATATTATTTTTGTTCATTTCTGTCTAGTGTAGAAGAAAGATGGACCAAACTGTACTGTCTGTTACTTAGAACAGAATATCTCCTTAAATCTCTCTTTTATTTTTTATTTTTTTGCAAACACTCAGAGTGGGACTTGGCCTCACAGTGATGAAATGTCATCCTTTCTCCCTCCGAACCTCCAGGGTCTATTCAGCCTAAAACAGGGCCGGAATATTTAAGACCTGGGGGAGTCACGTGTGTTAAATCCTGCGAGCTGGCCAGGGGGGCTCCTGTTCCAGCAGAGTGCCTCTTTCTGTAAGGGGTTACCGCCCCCCGCCTGACAAGCGGGACGGCACTGCTCCTCCAGCTGTATGGAAATATGCACCCCTCCCTCGATAACTTCCATACCCCTGGCATTTTATTAGGGCTGCTGTCAGATGAGTGGTATTTGGCGCCGGAGAAGGTCCCTGGAGTGTCCTCGCCGAAGGCCATCCCTCAGTGTCACCAAGCCAAAGGGGTGAGTGGAACCGGGGGGGGGACGACCCAGCCAAGGTGTGGGCCTGCTCGCTCTCTCCCTGTGGAGTCCGAGGACGTCCCTTTCCATCTCGAAAACTCTGTCTGTTACCTGGCTGTCACCCTGCTCCCTCCAGCTTTCACTTTCCCTGCAGACATTCTGTACATCTTACATATTTATCTGGGGCGTCATAATGTTTTTTTTTTTTTTTTTTGGAAAAAAATAGGGTTAGACATTCCCTGGAACAGCTGTGAGTTAGTGGCCTTGCTGCGGAACCCAACTGTGAAACTACTCCACAGTGCCAACCCTGGGATTTGAACCAACAAACTTCCTATTGTAACACACAGTGACTAATCACGTGGAGCCGCAGATCACATCACATTCTCCGTAACGTAGCGCATCTGTATGAGTGGGTTTATCACAAGGGACTTAGCAGTGACTGACAGTAATTTTTCAAAGGGAATGAAAATCCAAAAATGACAATACTGGGAAAACGATCCTGTCCATGATGGAGGCTGGGATCAGGCCCCCCTCCCTCTGTTTTCAGTGCCAAGGGGAGGGCAGAATGTACGCTGGCTAGGGACAAGCACAGCCTGTGTGTTACCTCAGTGGGGTTCGGTTAAGGGGGTGGGCGAGATGCCTGTGGTGGTGGGCGGGGGCGGGGTCTTCAATGTAAATGATAATGTTTTAAATGAACTGCTCTTAATCCCGCCCTCTTATGTAACAGCGGCTTCCTCTCGATTTGTGGGCTCTGATTGGACCATGGGGGGTCATGGGCCAGCTGGCAAGGCCCCCCCCCCCATTTATGGAAATGAGGTGAAGAGGTTTACATAAGGCTGTTAACTTGTGCGGGTCCTCGTGCATTTAATGTACACTTAGTGAGCTAGTGCAGGACCCAATGGTGCAGGAGCCGCAGACAGGGGGGGGGGCTGACGCAGTGCTCCGGTCCATTAGTCAAGCTATAGGTTTTCCCAGCAGCCCTCATTACTTCAATCCCACCTGTGAAAAGTGCCCCCACCTCCCCCACTTCTGTTTGGTACACGCCCCCGGCTCCTGTAAAAGCAGGCGTGGGCTTTAGCACGAAAAATCCCAACGATGCCAAAGAGGATAACCACCAAAAAAAAAAACAAAGCGGGTCTGTGCTGGGTGGGGGCGGTTATAGGGGCGTCTGGGAGGGGATAGAATGAAAAATGGCAACCTGACATGAGACGGCTGCAGCTGAGCAGGCCGCCTTTAACGGCCCCGTCGCTCGTAAACAACGCGTTCCACTGAAAGCTCCAAAGCGCAGCCCTGGGATCTTTTCAGGAACATTCCAGAACTGTCCACCCTCCCTGCCAGCTTTCCAGAAGGAAGATGTCATAGGTCTCAAGACCTGCCCTGGTACTTGGTGAACTAGTGGGGGGGGGGCTTGGGGGCCCTTGATTGCATTTCCCCTTCCTTATGTCCGCCTGGTAGGCTCTGGTCAAATTACTGACCCAGAAGAGGCTGTTATTCATCACAGACAGGGCGGAAATCACACCAGCCTCACTCAGTGGCTGCTGACAGTGAGGAAGGGTTAACCGAAGGCCAGACATGGATTTTCTGAGGAAAGGACTGTCAAGAAAACAAAATTATTTTTCTTTTCAGGATTCCCCGCATATTTTGGGTGTTTGCCAAATGCCTAATATCCAGTGAATTTGCTGGATCCTGGGAGGAGGTTGAGGTCACGTCGGACACAATCAGATAAAAAAACGACAGAAACCAGCACTTCAGCTGAACAAAAGCCCCCATTTCCTCACAGCAACACACAACAAAAAATAAAAACCCACAAGGGCCATCCTTCAATGCACTCCCTTTTTTCTGAAAACGCGGCTTCTCCGAAAACAGCCTTAAGAGACGCGTATTTCAATCGAATAAAGCGGTACGATCCTGCCTCGTTGTTTATCGACGGAAAGATGAGATGCCGTATCGGCGGGGGTCCGCTGATTGATTTCGGAGGAGAGTCAAGCGAACATCTCTGCACATCACGGTCTACAGGAAACACTGCAGTATACCCTTCCGACACAAAGCGATGAGTATTTTTGGAGTATTTTTCTTTCCAAGGCTTGAAGCTTCACTGCAGGGCAGTGAAAAAGGTACAGCCCTGGTACAGTTTTGTACTCCAAGTTACAAACAACATTAATGTACCCCAATGGTACAAATGTTCCTCAGAGTCCATTTCTGTACCTTATATTAGACTGATTCACTGACCATTGAGGGTACAGCCCCAGTGCCCCTCAAAGGTACAAATAGGTACTTTGTATATACAGAGGTGGGGGTCATAGGGGCACTGGATTGAGCAGAATGCTGATTGGCCCTTAGGGAGCCCCCTCACCTGTCACTCACCAATTCAAAACATATAATTAGCTAGAGAGAAGTTTGGCCCATCTTTATGAATAATGGCCCCACTTATGCCCCGCCCCCTTAAAATACCCAAGAATTGGCCCTGTTGGAGGGATGTACACATGTGGGGGCTCTGTGGCCCCCCCTGGTGGTACAACAGCTTAAATCCCACCCTTCCTCCGTTACTGAGGGAATTTTGTGTATACAGACAAAAAGACAGAGAGGGCTGCACATAGTGTGCTGGTGTGTTTGAGAGAGGGAGAGGGAGGCGGAGGGGGGGCACTCTCTGTAGAGCAGATCTCATTACCCTGCTGCCCTTTTCAAGCCAAGACAGATCACAACTCGCCAATTAGGAGATCTTTAAGATGTTTAATGTGCACCATTAAAATGTTAAAACCGGTCCAGGGGGAGCGAGGAACATGTGATGCAAATTCGGGGGACGGAGGGGGCGCCACAGCCTTTTATCGTGACCTCGGAGTGTCATCGGCCAGCTCGTCCGGAATAACATTGACCCATTTGATATCCCAGCATGCACTTCAAACCTGCCGAATGTCTGGGGGGGTCCTTAGGTTTAAGACCTGTGCGCAAGGTAAACTGTATGGCTCATCTGAAAACAACCAGCTCTCTAAATGCTAAACGCGACAAAGTAAGGAATGTACCAATAATACCCATAATGCCTTGCAAATGTAATGTTTCTGATACGGCATGTGATAACACAGGTCCAGGGTCCCTGTGTTCCCAAAGCCGTCCCGTAAAGTTGCCCTTTTCTCTTCCATGGCTGTTCCTCTTTTCTAACCCAGAGAGTACTTCACCTCCGTCACTCCTGTGGAAAATAGAAAGGTGAGGGGCACCGACTCTAATCTATGTAAATTAACACAAATGCCCTTACTGGGCACCCCAGCCCACGCTCACCTATTAGTAGTGATTGTACATACTCACACTGGCATATGAAACTGAGTGGCAGTTCACTCTTCACAGTCTTCCATAGCGTCACTTTTAAAAATGTAAACACCGGGCTCATAAATCAAGCCTGCCACGTGCGGCCCATCGATTTCCGCTCATACGATCAGCGTCACGGCAGCCTCCAGCCTGAGGGCTTATGTCAGGGTACAGCCCTGGTGGGAGGCCAGTCAATCGCATGCCCCAGCTGGCATCTTTAGTCAGCAGTCCGTGAAAAGTCTGTGCTTTACCGGCCGTGAGAGCAAACCGGAGAATGTGGAAGAAACCTTGTGCTGCCTTTCTGCCCTCCCCCAATGAGCTTTGAAAACAGAGAACGACTGCAAAATGTTTCCCAGAAGTCCTTTGTTTACATGTCAGTTACTCTGGCTGATTCAAAGTACAGATGTCAAGGAAATCGGAGCCTCTTGTGCCCTTCACTTGAGCCCCGACTCCATGAAGAGTCACGGATAGAAGTGATTTACGTCCTTTATCTGATCTGTGGGTAAATTCGCTGAGCATACCGATCCCGCATGGCCTTAAACCTGGACGGTTCACAACACCCAAGGCCTACGCTGTGTGGACGTGTTGAAACCGTAAACGTGATATCGTTCCTGCGGTGCCTTATCCAATACGCAGGGGAAAATACAATACACTGGATGGAAAATAATTGCATAATAAGGAGGTATGTTTGTGTATTTGTAGCGCACTCGTGTTGTTGTAGCTAACCAAACTACAAGATAATTCAGCTTTCCTAAGCAACGGCCTGCAGGCTGGTTTGAGGAGGCTTTAGTCACGCCTTCGGGGCTCCAGACCTTTAATGCAGAGCACTAACTGTATAAATCTCCCAGCAGATTCGATTATTCAGTGAGCGATTTGGCAGAGGCGTTTACTGGCACTGTTGGGAAAAAGCGGAACAGCTGGAGACACGTGCCGCTTTCCTTCAGTGGGCGTGTGACGAGCGGGGGAAAGTCCCGACCTGAGTCGAGAGTAAAGAAATAAGGGGTCTATTACCCCAATCTTGGACTTCTGCGGATGTGAAGAAGCAGGCCGTGCGCTTCTACAGCGATCGCCCCGGAGTGAGGTTATGTTTTCACGGACAGACGTCGATCAATGAAAAAACAAACTGAATTTGCAGCACGAAAAATTTTACTATTCATCTCTGTTTCTTAAACCTACATTTTTTTTCTAAAAAAGTATAAAATGTCAAGACTTAACTAAAGATGATTCCCTTCTGCCTTCAGAAAGACTTTTTTTGCCTCCTCTTATGGTTTCCAATGCGGCAGAGTCTGACCCAATGAGTGTCAGCGTTCATGAACGTCGCTGTCGCGGCCCCGATCGGTCTAATTGACTGAGTATTAGCGCTAATTGAATGACTAACTGCAGTGAGCGCTGGGAGTGAATCGGTGCTTTAGAAACACTGGTTGGAATAGAAAGTCCATTGACTCCAAAGTGATGGATGACTATTACAAGGCCAATGGCACGAGTCAGGAAAAATAACTAAGTGTGACCTCTGATTATTATGTAAAGAAAAAAAAGGGGGTGGTCACATGACTGACATGCTGGCACCATTCTTTGTATTCTGTAATGCCAGCATGCCTGGTAGGGGGGGGGGTCGAGCCAGTCGATCTCGGACCCCCAGAGGATTTTGTTCTCCTTACCTGGCAGTTGTTCTTTTCTTTCCTCTCTCCCCATTGTCTTCTAACATTCTTTCTTTCATGCACCATTTTGCATGGATGATGGATCAGCATGCACTCTTGTCAAATGCCTCGGGGGCGACTGAGGTGTGAAAGGCGCTATATGAAAAGTTGGAATTGAACATCCTCTACGACTGAGATGAAAAGTTCGGCCATCAAAGTCTGCTGGAGGCCGAATGTTTATTCACCACTATCTGGATTTAATTAATTTTAACATTAATACTCGTTACCATCAACCATTGTCTGCCTTCCTAACCGCTCTGCCCTGTGGTTAGTCTTGTCCTGGAGATCCATGGTTCTTCTGACTTCAGTTTTTGACTTTGAAAAACACCTTATCTGCTTGAGTCTTGTGGTATGATGACTGGAGTGCCAACGCAGCTGATTGTATCGGTGTCTTCTCGAGATTAGATGTGTTCTCATGCTGGTATAGAGGGAGCTGTAATCTAAGTGATTCAGGTATGTGGCGGCATATGTCTGTCCTGGGAGCGGGGAGGGGGGGCCACATATTTCACATGAATGGCATGTTGAGGCTTCCAAAAGGGAACATGACTTTGAAATTCTACATGCCCTCTCTGGCTCCTCCCCCATGAGACTGACTGGGAATCCCTTGTGGAAAACACTGCAGTCCCCAGTGTGAGTGGGCATCCAGGTCAGCGGGGGACACAAAAAAAAGTGTACCTGCCCCCCCCCCCCCATTGCACTGCAAAGCTCACATCTTCAGGACAAACAATACAGACTAGACAATCCCAGACCTGCACTTTTTACTCTGCATGCAGGAAAATGCAAAACGCACACGGATATTCTTAGTTCACTAAGTTCTCACACTTAGATTTCACCTTGCAGGTGATGAGTCATTACACATCAAGCAACGTAGACCCTTATACTGAATTAGGAATTACATTTACTGCTTGTTGTTCTCAATAACAAGACAATCCTCCCAAGCATGTACATTCTTGTTTTTTTTTTCAGTTTAGACTCTGAAAAGTGCTGAGCGTGGCAGTGAACACCGACAGGTTCTCTGACATATAAAAACTGGACGTGCTGTAGAACGAGGCCGGGAGTTTCCCGCTGCCTGGGTCTCTGGTGCTTTATGCTCAGGTGTGTGTCAGGACTGGCATGATGAAATACACAAAGGTTTCTCCCAAGGCAGCTGAGTGTCATATCAGCTTACCGCTCCTGACACTTCCGGAAATCTCAGCCACACTCACGTCTAATGATGTTCGGTTGATCCCGTCTCTGTGGAGCAAAGCCCGTCTCCCTCATCAACGGAGGTTGACACCTGGGAGACGGACAAGTTTCCCTGGACTCTGGATCCCAGAGTCCGTAGCTTCGGTGCTGCAGACCAGCACCTCGTGCTGACGTCAACGTTCGCCCCCGTGCAGACTCCGTCTGTCGAAGGGAAGGCCACCTGAGATCGCAGACTGTCACCGCTTGGTGAGGAGTAAGCAAGTATGAAAGCACCGACGGCTGAGGAGGAGCTGGAACACCAGGAAAGCTGGACAGCCCGGAAAGGTCATTACGGACAAGGCTGGCAGATGTGAGCTGAAAGGGGGGAATCAGTAAACCATCCGCATATAGCGGCCTCTTTCCCTTAACTGGAAAAATATTCCAGTATACACAAGTGACTCAGATCCCAGGGATGTCACAAAAGAACTGAAGGTAATCTCAGAAGGTTGAAGATACCTAACTGCAGATTTAAATCCCTTTTTTCTGGTCTCTGAGAGAAATCTTGACCGGAACCACATCACATATTGATAGTAAGAAAGGAGAGGGACTTCATTTCCAGATTGGAAGTGAAGATGAGGATACTAGTGAGAGCGGGAATTTGCATCTGGGTGCATTTACTGGGGACCAGGGGAAGCGATTTCTCTGTTTGCCCAAGGTTGCCAGCTCGTAAACGTCTCTTTAAATCTCCATCTGACCAGAACATGACACAGATGATCTTCCTGCAGTCATAAATAACCAGCAAATGAGAGGAGAGTGAATCTAAAGATTTATTAAAGTCTTCTTTTATTTGCTGGGGCTGCCTTAGTGGCCTTAAAGAAAGAGGAGCCTTCATTGGCTGTAAAACATGACAGCGAATCGGAATCCCGCTGCCCCAAAAAGCAGCTCAAGGATGCTTGACAGATACAGGCAGATGTGCCCCCCCCCCCCCCACACACAAACACACACACAAAGCAAGGGCAGTAAGGACCTTGCGGAAAATGCTGGAAACGAATAAGGAAAATTTGGGCATTTATAGGCTTTTAAAGCGTGCATGTGGTTGGCTGGCATTTCGTTTGGGGGGGGTTCGTGGGAAATATGGCCCCTTTGTTTCGCCGATATAAAAAGCATCAATGTTCTGTGGTGGCTCTGTATTCCTGTAAAAGGCACAAAACCCTACAATCACCCCGTTAAGAAACAGGAGGGGGGCATGTTTCCAGTTTAGGACACTCCTCCCTCCCCCATTTCTTTTTCTAAAGCTAATGAGGGCTTTCAGATCGCTTGATAAGATTGGCGCACTCAGTCCACGTTAAACCACTCGAGTCTTTTTCTCTCTTTCTGGCCAGTTTCTCCTGTCATCATGAACACAATTAATGTTTTTTTTTCCCTCCCTGTAGCGAATAATCAATCCGGCAATTTGCAATGCAAACGAGGCTCTAGGCGCGCCAGAATGCTCCGGCCGCGGGGCTCTGGTCAGGAAGCCGGCCTGCCTGTCGTGCTGGGCGCCCTGGCCGTCGTGCCCGCCGTGGCTGATCTCATCACGGCGTATTCTTCGTGCTGTGTGGTTAAATTATTCATTGCCCATTAGCCAACCACCCCCAGAATTCCAGGAACAAATAGCCCTGACCAGCTGAGATTTCTAAGATGGAGCGTAATTGTCAGCTCCGCCCAGTAGGGGGCACTCCCATCTCTGCCAGACTAAAGCCGTTGCTTGTTTTTCTATTTTTTAGGCTTAAGCATTCTGGGTGGGGGTTGGAGTAAATTGAGCAGAATAACGACCGTGAGCTGTAGGGATCTCAGCCACTACTCTCATCACTGAACCCTCCCCCCCCCAGCCGTGTCATTGGTTACCACCAGGCTGTTGTGGTTGGAGCCCAAACTGGGGGGGTCCACATCATCCGGTAAAGTCAGTGGGAGTGAGGAAATGGCCCCAGAAAGAGAGATACACACAGAGTTGCTCCCCCCACCCTCATCAAAAAGAAGGTTCTGTGTCACTCCAAACATGATGCTGGTGTCAGTCAGCCTCCCCCCAAAACCACCCAGCCCTGTTTGCTGGTTCAGTGCCCACGGCTGAAAACAATCCGCAATGCAACTTCACACGGCCCGTCGCCATCTCGCTCTGGGTAGGCCTGGCCCCACCAAGTCATTTCACTCCGTTGTTCAATCAATCTGCGATGGGCTCTACTCGACCCCCCCACCCCCCCATTTTCCCGCTGGCAGATCTCCGCATTCTCATGCAGATACCTC
>JAODJW010000027.1:19689-31505 GCA_026777045.1 Hyperopisus bebe | reverse complement strand
CGGGGGGGGGGGCAGAAAGAGAGCTGGAGCAGCGGGGTAACAGCAGGGGGGGGGGAGCAAGCTGCAGGAGGAGATAAGGGGCGACACGGCACCCTGGAGACACTGCCCCCTTGAGGCCAAGCGTGCTCAGAAAGTGAGGTGGGGGGGCGAGCAGGCACGTCCTGGACCTCTGTGAGGCCGCGCTACACCGCCAGGAAACCTGCCGTGTTTTAACTGGAGGATGTAATTAAAATCGCACTCACTTCTGGCCAATTACTGAGCTGGTACACCAGGAAGCGGTCTCCATGGAGACCCTCACAGGGGTTTACTACGTGCAAAGCTTGCTGGAGAGGCTGAAAGTCTACATGAAGCTATAGAAATATGTTTATGCTCCATAGGATACAGAACAAACTATCCCTGCATTGTGCCCTGTGGAGTCGCCACCACTGTGAACTGCATACAGGCTTCTGGGGTGTGTATTGACAGATTGTCCCTTAGGAAACCATGACACCAAAAGCCAACTGCAGAGACACATTTTTATATACAGTGGCTTGCTAAAAGTATTGAAACCTCTTAAAATGATCGGATTTGCCTAAATTACAAATGATTACAAAGATTTGCCGACAAATAATTAATTATGACTTGAAAATTTACCATGACTATGAGTTTGCAATAAAAATATCGGCAGGAAGAATATGTGCATCATTAGTAATTCATGGCAATTTGATCATTGTAAGGGGGTTCAATACTTTGGCAAGCCACTGTATATCTCAAGTCAAACATTCTGGGTCACGTTTGCATTAAACTGCAGAATTATTTAAACATATCGATGGAGGAATTATATCAGATTATTATACATGATGTTTACGGATTGATGTCTCATGAAAAAAGATTTCACTTCACATCTCCTCCAGGGTTTTCGGGGTGTGCCGGGACCGGGTTCAGGTGAACACTGCTTTCGATCAGTTATGGCGTCCAAAACACGATGAAGCGGTGAGACGAGGGAACATTTCTCTGCCGGCATTTGGCTACCGGCTTGCGATTTTTCCTTTTATCACGTTAGATTCAATTTTAATGAACCAGCAGAGAACAAAATATTTAAAGCGTCTGTCTTTGTATGTGGATCCGGACATAATATGCATTGAGATCAATATCCTTTGACCCATGTAATTTTTAAGTAATGCATATTTATTTCTACAGCAAGTGGGCTACGAGTCTGAAGTGATTTATGTAATATAATATATTACATAAAGCCCTCCTGAGTTCAGCCCGTCGTCTAATGGAAATGTGCTCACTTTTCATTGTAACCCACCCGAGGTCTTAGATTCCACAACCGTTCCCGTTGCCCGTCGTTCATTCTCCAGATGTTCCCCAGACACAACATCTTGGCCGATTAAAGGTATAGCTTTTCCTTTTCTCACGGTGCCACTCAATGCCCTCCTTTCAGGCTTGAGAGTGGGATGGTTCCCCTTCTCCCATGCAGGGCAGCTGCCTATGGCCTGATCAGCATAAGGCCCTGCCCACAAGCCCCGCCCACAAGCCCTGCCCACAAGCCCCGCCCACAAAATACATTTCTGCCTACAGCCCTGCCTAAGGCCCCTGAAAAGGTAAGTCCTGCCTGGCTCCCCTCTTGCCTTTCCAGCTGGCAGGTTTATTTTCCGGGGCTTCCGAGATGGCAGTGTCTTCGCACAGCACCGACACAAAGTCCACATGGCAGACACATGAACTTCCAAACCATGATACGTGGACTCTGGCATAGATTGGGGGCAGTATGTGGCTCAGCGGGATTGGACGCCTTGCCTAAGATCACATGGTCGTTTGCCCAAATCCCAGCAGTCGGCAGAGTGATGTCACCATCAGGTCCTTGTGCGAAGCTCCTAACCCTGATTGCTCCAGTCTTGAAAAGTGTGTTCCTTTGGAAGTGTCTGATAAATAAAGGGAAATGTAAACATGCAAATTTAAGATCAGGATTACTCTGCAGAACATATTTGCTAAAATAATACATTAAGCCTCGTTCTTAAGTTTTGATGTTATTACTGAAGCCACTGCAAAAACTTTCCGGTAAATTGGGTTTTCGGCTCATTTCTCTTAATTTTCCCGTGCCGCGTTAAGAAGAACGGGACACCAAGTTCCCAGCAAAAATGTTTTGTGTTGTTTTTCTTCTGTTTTAGGCTCCCTTGTCTTAGCTGAACTGTGCCTGCTATCTGTGTGGGAGGGCTTGGAGTTAGAGGTAGGGGGTACGGAGATTAGCTCGCGCCTACTGGGCTGGGAACCTGTGTGTGCACATGTCACTTCCTGCACACGGTCTGTAGGTGGAGATGTGTGTTTGTGTCCCAGCTCCTTAAACATGCAGAGGTTGGAATGTAAACAGATGGCAAACCTATGACCCATCACTTACCCAACAACTGACATGATTCACGCCAAACGCATTCATGTATGTAAATGAAGTACGAAATTTGCTTTATGTGTAATTCATACGGGGGACTGACGTCGATTTTCAGCCTTTTGATGACAAAACTTTGTTGTCTTCACTTTAAAGTCCACCAAAGTGTGCCATGGTGCTATCTTACTGCAAAATACTGATGCTTAGAACAAAATCTGGATTTGCAGGACACTATCTGGTGGTAAGCAAGATGAGTAATTTCAGATCAGTACTTAGGATCTCACTGTATACCAATGCATCTGTGCAGTTTACGGGAATGCATTAGTCTAGCATTAGCATCTTTGGTTAGAATCAACTACAATAAATTAAATTAACAGAAATAGTCTCATCTGCAGAGATCTTAGTCCTCTGGGCATTTAAAATATTTGAATTGTAGATTGCATTGTCCCTAAATGCTCTAGAATCCCGTTCGTCTCGTAATTAGGTAAACAAACACCAAATCAGGAAGACGCATTATTTAGCTAATTGTCTTCTCAGCCAATGAATGCTGTTTTCTGGGCCCACCTGGCTTTGTGGGGGTGTATTTTCTGCTATGTGTTGGGGGAAAATGTGTCTACCGGATCCCCCCCCACCCTCGAAATTTTGGAATCAGTGGTTTGCAAAGACGGATGACAGTCCTCCAGAGCCCCACTGCTCAGACTGCTACTGTAGCTAGCCCTTAGCGGCAACGTTAGCGGCATGTCATGCCTGCGTTGGATTTATAAACATGGCGAGTGCTGTCCCCCCCCTCCCCCAGCCCACGCTTCCTCTGAAGACATAGCTTCAGACGCCCGTGAGTCATCTCCGTGGCGTCTCAGCTGCAAGTCGGACGCATTCACATCTCCTCCAGTCCTCCTCAGGAAACCACAGCCCAGGTCTTTATCGCTCTTCTCTGGTCTCAGGCCCTCTCCAGTCTCACGCTTTCCCCAAACTCTGGAGTGCCTGTCTGTAGCCTCCAAAGCGCAGGATCACGGCAGTCAGGATATCCGGGGCAACTGCTATAAAGTCACATCTGCATATTTATAGCCAAATATATCATCAAACATTTGGAAAAAAATTGCGATTCGCATGAAACCGCCGTCCTGACATTTAAATGCTCGATTTATTCCTCTGCAACGTTCAGAAATCAGCATTTTGTGTTTGTTGAATACGTAGCGAGCGATGTACAAGAGATTTAATAAACACGACCGGCTCTTCTATTTTAAGTCCAAGGGAGATGATTCATTTTTAAGTAATCTGACTTATGAATGATGTAAGAACGTGTTAGATCAGTGCCGAGTTTTTTTTCCCCAGGAACACTCAGTAGGATCTGTTTGCGGTTTGCACTTTCCCTGGATGTGAAATTTGTCTTCCAGCTCAGATTACGGTTTAAATGTGGACTCTGTCACCAGCTGACTGTAATGAGAACCTGGATGAGGTGAAATTATAGTTAAAAGAGTTTAAATTATACAGGACTGTGCCTGTGACTAAATAGCTTGGTTGCAGAAAAGCAAGGAGAGGAAGCTTGTTTTATAATTCATGATTGGTGAAGTTACTTAAACTTATCTACCACTCTTAACCACAAATTAGGGGGCTTCCACCACCCTGAGCTTTATACATGTATAGAGCGAATGAGCAGCTTGTAAACTATCATTGTAGTGAGAAAATGAATAGAAACACACGTGAATTGCAGCCTTAGCAGGTCCACTGTCTCAGGAGGACAACCGGGGGGGTTGATCCAGACTCAAGCCCGGGGGGGGGCGGGGCTGTGCATTATGGGTTGATGTCATTTTGTACCAGGCCTAGGAATTACGCAAGGTGGGCCTGAGCTTTGGTCATAAGATCATAATTAAAGTGGCATATTATCGAGGCACAAAGACCAGACTCTTAAATCACGCACGTCTAGCAGAAGGGTGCCGTTTGGCAGTTCTGCCACTGGCCGATCTCAGTCAATACGGTCACCTCATGAGTTTTTATGTCGTTTTCCCATATAACCCCTCTGCAGGTTGTCTCGCCGAAGAGGTTTAGAGTCCCATAAAAAGCAGGGGAAAAAAAAGCCCTGGGAGAATCCGCTCAGATCAGCAGTCCTGTGATCCCGGACAGTCGGTAATTACCCTCCAAATGTATTTCAATACATAATTAAACCGAAAGTCATCAATCAAAATGGGAACATTGATAACAGTAAATCCAGTATCTGCTGAGGCTTGCAGGCCAATCGTGAGTGTGCTGTTGTGGGGGCGCAGGATGCACCCATAAATCATGTGCTTATGGATTATGAATTGGCACGGGGGGGGGCATGAAACAGACGAGGAGATACTCATTCGCCGGTGGTGCTTCAGAGTAAAAGATTCAGGCTCCAAACTTAAACTGGCTGCACTGATGTGATTTTTCTGTGGAAAAAAAAACAAAAACAAACGACAAAACGTTTGGAGATATTTTCTGGTTATCGATCCTGCTTGAAGTGTATTAGTATCAACTCCCACAATTCCATACTGAGGGCCACACCACACATCCAGTGGGCATCAGACATCAAGCGTTTGTCTGTTCTCCTAGATGTCCAACTTCTTGTTCCAGATGCAGTTTGACAGATACAGCATCCGTTCATCCATCCTTCCATTCTCAAACTTTTTAAGCTATAGAGAGCAAGATGGGGTTGGCAAAGAGAAGCAATCCAACGTACTTGTGCAAATGGGAAGTAAAGCTTGATCATTTGCAAGCTCACACATCTGGCACGGTTTCAAAAATCCCCTAGATGACTTTCAGCTGGTGATGCTGGAACCACCAAACACATTTCAAATTGTTGTCAGTCCATCAGTTGAATGTAATCTTATATTGAAATCTGCATGCTCACGGTCCATAAACGTTTGAGTCACAGACCACAGAATGTTTCCGGCCATGTACGTCACAGCTGAATAGCTGATGTCGTGTGGATGTTCACTTTGCGTGTGTCACATGACACACGTATGCCGTCAGCTCTGGACTGCCATGGAAATTGTTGAGACCTGACACTCCCAGATTCAGTTGAAGGGACCCTCACTGACACACCCTGTCTGAAAGTCTGAAAGGCTTAGGTTTAGATAAGATAAAGCTGTTGATTAACCTGTTAGTTTACAACTCGTATTAAGTAAGCTTGGTTACCGATTGGCTGGCCGCTGAAGGTGGAAGGTGAGGACATTCATGAAGATGGCTGGCCCAGCTGCGGCAATAATCCCTTCTGCAGCTGAGCCCTCTCATTTGTGTTTATTCCGGGACAGAGATAAGGGCTGCTGCCAAAAAAAACCAATGGTACACAACCCCCCCCCACCGACACCAAGCCATCACAATTATTTGCACCAGTAAGTAGTGTACACAGCATTGCTAAGCCCCCCGTGACAATTGAAAGTCCCACCTCCTTTTCCTTGGTGAGGAGTTTTCCTGACGTTCCCAATAAGACAATCATGGAGAACCGTCAGAGAAGTTTCAAAAGGCAAGCAGAACCACATGGGACAGGGATAGAGGAAAGTATGGGAATTATATTAGGGTACGGAAGTAGAGATGGACAAAAAACATCTGTTTTGGTTTCAGTGCAGGACAAACACACAAGGAAACAAAATAGGAATTGAGTTTTGTAAAGGGGCCACACATGTAGGATTGAGTATCAGGGTTAGGGTCTTTGTTCTGGGCTGAGACAGACAGAAGCTGATTTTACAGGCAAGTGAAGAAGTGAACGACTCCCCGTTTCACAGCGACCGCACAACCTCATCTTGGGAACAACGTTGGGGAAAAAAAATACTCATAAAAACCACAATCAAGACGGCGCTGCAGCTAGCGTCAGCAGAAGGGCTGCTGCGTGAACCGGGGCAGCCCCACCATCCCTGGCAGAGCCATGTCGGGGTTTATGGCCAACTTGCTGAAGGCGGCTCTTTTCCCCCCGTTTCCGAGCGGAACGTTCTAGCAGCCGGCACACCTGAATGTCTCGGGATTTTAAGCTGAGTCTGTGAGCTTTTTGATAACGAGGGAAGAGGTTCGATGTGTTCGCTAAGTGCTTAATTAAATCCTCCTCGGGCGGTACGTTTCCCACTGGCAGATGTTCCCATACTCCGGAACTGGCCAGAACAGCAGAACCCAGCCACATTAACGGGCCTCACAGGGGCCCGTCAATCAGCAGCTCATGTGTGATGATGGCTGTCATTTTATCTCAAACAAAGACGCATCTCACCTTACCTCTTAAAATGGAACAATTTATTTGCATTACAAAAAAACAAAACAAAATGTCCATCATTTCTAAATCCATCGATCCATCCATCCATCTCTCGATTATCCCTTTCAGGATCATGTGATTCTGTGAGTAAATCTACTAGAAACTTAGACAACAATTTGATATTAATACTTAGTAAGAGTACTAAGTTGGTCCCCACGTGGGTATTAAGTATGGTATCAACTTATTTTAAATCTCACTATGCAAATCATCATGATGGAGTGGGCTTGCACAGTGCGCCTCTTTTTTCAGCATCAGGTAAATCCGTTTTCCTTTTTCATTGTCAGGGGAATGGGTAAAGTAAATCAGACGAGACTTTTTTGCAAAAAAACGTGATTAAACAGAGAGACTCATTAGAAATGAATGCAAATAGGGGGCGTCTTTGATCTCTCTCTCTCCGACTGTAGCCCTGCTCTTCCCGCTGTGCTTAGACTTCACATCTTCGTCAGTCTTCTGTGCATCTACTCACTCCTACCGCCGCCTTCCACCCAGCTCAGCAGCTAAACGGCCATACGTAATCCCACCAGACCTCATCAAGCCATTCCTGTGCCTGCACTTTCAGTATTCCTCGCCTTCAGGGAAGTGATTTGTCGAATTGAAATATAAACATTTCTGGGCCCTGATTGGTTAAAGCAGGGATTAATTTCAGCCAATGATGTTCTTCATGCTTGACTGCACTGCCATTCTGCAATACACACACAGCTATTCCATATTGCTTATCTACACATATGAGCTCACAAAACCCCCTATTTGTGGAAAAAATGTTATAATCCCCTCATTCATTACACATTAAGCAGACACCAGAATACCCAGCACTGCTGTTTCTGCAGAAAGTAACAACAGCAGCTGTCATTCTAACGTTCTCCGTCCTCTTTTGGAAACAAGCAGGCGAGTTCCGACTTTGTGAAGACGGCGACGTCATCATCCGGATCTGGCCGCATGTGGCCGACTGGCTGATCAGCGACTCCGAGGTAAGCTGAGGTCCCGTTACACTAGATTCCCGTTACCGTGGCTCAGCAATGCAGACAGGGGTCTGCTCGACTCGGCAAGGCTTCCCGTGACCCTTCCCTGCGGCTCTTCTCAAAACCGAAGACGTCCCTGCCGTTTAACTCGCGCCAGGTTCTCTCGTCTCGCATTCAATGGGTTAGGCCGCTGTGCCTATGATCAGAAGGTCCCCAGTTTAAATCCCATCCTTGGCAGAATAGTTACATCTCCTTTTAGGCCTTTGAGCAAGGCCCTTAACCACCCCCCCCCCATCTGAAACGCTCCAGGGGCCCTGAATGATGAGCATATGCTCAGACTGCAGGCTTCAGTCTCAACTATATATGTGTGTATATCTCAAATAAAGCAAGACGCGATAAGCAAAAGCAAGCATTCCGAGGTACTTGTGCGAATGAAAAACGAAGTATCATCTCACGTAGAGCGAAGGACAGACATTCGGCCCTACAGTAGGCCTTTGTTTATCCTTCTCTGCTTGTACGACAAGGTCAGCACTAAGTGCTACCGGACAATGCGTCCTTTGTGATTCTTTTCTTGCGCTGGGTCACCTCTCCTCTAGTTGTGTCATGGAGCATGAGCTTGAGCCCTGGTGACCTCTTTAAACAAAACTCATAAATCTGTTTGCCGAGCGATGGAGTGACCGTCGTAGGGCGAACCGCCAGACGTACGCTGCAGAATGTCTTTTTTGTTACCGGGGGTTGCTGCAGCCCGCCTGAAAATAGTCAGCAGTCAAAAGAGGGCATGTACATCAGTGAAGAAAGATGTTACTTGTATGTGTGTGGGCGGGCCAGGGGTGAGGGGGCGGGACTGCCATCCGTCACTGGAGGCGGAGTCTAGTTCTGTTGGATGGGGTCTGGCATTTGTTTATATGGGTTTATTGGGTCAGGGCCAGACACAGATTGTGAAAGAGAGTGAGGGAGGCAGGCTGGTCTCCTTATTAAGTTCTGTGGTTGCTCGTTAGTTGCCTTGACCGCCCAAATGGCATTTTTTTGTTGTTTTTTTTGTGAGCCTCCCTGAACCTTCACATCCTGTGCTTCTGGTCCCCCATTCCCAGGCCTCCCCAGCTTTCGATGATACTGCCCCTTCAGTTTTATTGCCAGTTCTTTTTAAAGGCTTGTTTTTGGGTAAGACTTTCAGAAGTCTCGCCATCCACAAAGCTTGAGGCCTTGGTTTTGCCGTCCGATGCCCCGAATGTCTCTGCTGACCACAGGTCTCTCTTCCTGCGGACCCGATGCCCAGACCATTCCACTGCCCCCATCCGCCCTGATCAGTTGGGACCGTCTGAGAGCTTGGCGTCACTCCTGCTCTCTCGATTCTGTCGTGGTGACTCAGAGACAGCAGGAAGCTGAAAATCCCACGTACTTACTTACCTGCGGTGGTAGGTGTTTGGGGATGCTGGTCTTTGGAGATACGCAAGCCCCAAACGTTTAACAGCCCGTACAGAAAGAGTAATGGAGGTGCTCTGGGCTGTTTGCTGATGGCAATGCTGATGATATTCTGCACTGTGAAAATCTAAAGGCGCGCAGGTAAGGCATTATCGTTGAGATCCACCAGCAGCGCAAACAGTCATCACTTAAAGGCACAGAGCTGCTGTGATTTTCTTTCTGCCCTATATTAAGGAGATCTGTTTTGTGCAGTTTCTGCGTAACAAATGAGCTCATGACAAGGCTGGTTAACCATCATGTTTCGTGGTGCTTTGAGATTAACATATGAAACATACGCTTTACTGTACTAATGTCAAATCGTATTTGACTGATATTTCGGTTCAAAGAGATTTTGGTGTGATTCAGGTCTAGCCCCTTCTCCAATGGCTCCTCCTGGGCATTCAACCTGCAACCATTTATTCTGCCTCCTTAACCAGCTGGCCTGTAGGAGGCGCTGATGTGTTGAGTATCCTGGCGGTCTGATATTATGATTCCAGGAGTGTAGTATTTCCACACGTGTGAGATGGTACAGAGAGGTACTGACTTTCACAGAATCCCTCCCACTGCAAACCAGGAAAGAGTGAAAGAGAGATGAAAGAGATAAGGAAAGGTGAAGAAGACCTGTATTCTTCTGCAGCACGTATCCACACTGGTCGGCCATCTTCACTGCACTAGAGAAGCCACGGGAGGGGCGAGAAATGTTAACCAACCGGCTCAAGTCTTAAGTAGACCATCGTATCGCCAACAGACTATTATGTAGACCACGAAGGTTTTAAGCTATTCAAGTTCATATGGGTATATAGTCAAGTGACCTCAGAGTCACCTAGCAATCACGAAACAGGCTGGTTTTTAGTGCACGGTGAGATGAGGAAGCCACTGAGCAGGGTGGCGTGTTAGTGAAACGAGCCGGACTCTGACCAGAAGCTATTTCCTGCCCCCCCCCCAGAGATTTCAGCATCCTACGGAAAGGTGATGTAGTGGGCTCTGCCTACGGCTCAGTGCTGGTGATCAATATGTGTGTCACGCATGGCATTTTCCAAAGGCCACGTATTAAATTAAAATTTCAGGGATGGCCTGGCGACATCTTTCGCTGAACGTTGGTGAAGAATGAGCACCACGGGCTGGACCAACTGCATGACTACCTGGGGGTGGGCAGCAGGGGGCGTGCTACTGACCTCCAGGACCCCAATTGATGGACGGCCTCTGGCACAGCAGCCAGTTGATGCCGCTGTCCTTCCTGCCATCTCCCCTAGTGGTGGGTGTCAAAGCCCTCCCCAGTGCCCCCCTCCTATGGATCTGTTTGGACCCTCACCTCAGTTAAGGCTGAAAGCTCCAGCATCACAGCAATCTGAAGCACTACATTTTTTAAATAATAAATAAGAATAAAATATTTTGGTATCCTGGCCATCAATAAATATGTATAAATAAATGCATGTTTTGCATATTTTTGACGCATGTAGCTGCAGCTCCCGATATTGATATTAATAATACCCACAATCCTTTATGACAGTATGGCCCAATCCGGTCCTCGGGGACCCACAGCCGGTCCATGCTTTTGCTCCCTGCCAAGACCGGCTGGGTGGGAGCAAAAACGTGGACTGTCCATGGGTCCCTGAGGACCAGGTTGGGTAACAGTGCAGTGTTCGCATGAACAGAAACTCATTCGCGGCTGATGAAGCCTTTCTCCTGACAAACCACCGAGACAATTTTACATCATCATTCGCTTTTGTTTGCTGTTTTTCTCATCTCTCCATTTCCAGGCACACTAATCCACAGTACTGTGTGCCAGTACCCCTGCATGAATATATATGAATGGGCTGTGGACTTATTCTGCCAGCACCCATATATAACTGTATATATATGAGCTGAGAGTCTACGATAAAACCAATTAGCGTAAATTGCATCTTCACAAAGGCGCTCAGGGCATTCTGGGAGTGTGGCTCAGTTTGACCCCGCAGCTGGAAAGATGTGGCTGCAGATAGGCTCTTGTCTGAATCCTGTGATGTCCAAAGCCATATATGAGGTCTGCTCTGGACCCCAGGCCCCCAAATGCTTCCTCAGTTGTCACGTCCTTTACCCCCTCCCCCCCCCCCGCAACATGAGGCAATGATGAGACAATTTAGGCCCCTGTTCATCCCCATGTGCTGCCAGGGCAGTCAGAGGGGGGGTCATGTCCAGATTCCTGTGCCCCCCCCCCATCTCCACCTGGTGTCTCTCACTCTCCCAGGGTCCCTTTCATCTAGTGTAAACACAACTTGTAGGTTCACAGACCAGAAGCTGCCTGTGGCCCTTGGACCTAATTCAGTAATCAGCCCGTCTGGAGATGCCTGCTCCTGGCTGAAGCTCAAGTCTGGCCCGATTTCTCTGGGTTCTACTCGGAGGTCCGTCTCTGACGTCGAGCTGGAACGACCTGACCAACAAGAAGCCAAAAATAATTTGATGGGACCCATTATTACCATGCAGATGAAGAGACCAGTCAGATAGACCATGAACACTCACTGGCTAGAAGCTGCATCTCCCCACAAATCTAAAACATAGGCTTTTCCCTTTGCTGAAACACCTTGTGGAATAATCCATTGGCAGCTTTTAGGGGGGTGCCCTATCTATATATATATATATGTATGTCTACTTTTTTACGGCCTTCCGGCTTTCGTGGGCTGCACACGCCCAGTCACCCTCTTTTTTTATTTGTTAAATCCTGCTTTCAGGATCAGTTTGTGTGGAAAAGAGGCCCAGTGACACTATCGGTGCCCCCACCCCCCAACCCCCCCGCCCT
>JAODJW010000026.1:23777569-23799085 GCA_026777045.1 Hyperopisus bebe | reverse complement strand
CGTAATGTCAGCGGCCTTGCCGTGCCAGCGTCTCTTGAGAGACACACCAAGCTCAAACAAACAGCCCTTGGCCTAAAAATAGAGGAACAGCATAAGGACGTTTCACACCGGGAATGGTGAGTTCCGATTGGGCCAGCAGTGGTGGCGGCGAATGTGGGAGAACTGGCAGGAGGGCCTGGCCAAAAGCAATTCCCTCACACCGACCCAATAGCAGACAGAACCTGAAGAGGACTCCACCCTGCGTCCGCTACAAACATAACAGTAATGCCGCACTAAAAAAAACCCAAGAGGGGCTCGTCGCTGATTTGTTATGATTCCAAACCATGAGGCGCGCAGAGCACGGTGATTCCACTGGATAAATATTTACCGCCGAAAGCACCTCAAATCCCATCTCTAATGAAACATGAAACATCAGAAAGTGCGAGTTCCGGTGGAGATCCGCACACGGCACGTCGACGCGCCCGACTGACACTTTCAGACGCCGAGGCAGATGTATAAACCTTTATTCCGGCTGCTCTAAAAAAATCAAACACGCGGCACTTCAAGGAAGGGCTGGAGCATCCTGAGAGGAGCAGCTCTCCCCTTCAGCGAAGTCATTAATTTCAACTTCCACAAGCTACGGCGAATCTGAAAACACTCGCCATGCCCAGCTACAGGGTACCAGCGGGGCCAAACGCGGCCGCTGGAAAGGAGCCGGACGAGCCTGTCGCCAAGGTGACACGTCGCGATGGGGCGCCCAACGCAAAGGGGGTATACATACCTGCTGCTGGGGGTACTGCATGCCAACCATGCCCACCTGGCCCCGGCCCTGCATTCCCATTGGGTAGCGGTGAGGCCCAGGTGTTCCGTATGATTGGCTGGGATAGGGTCCGCCCTGCTGTTGCTGCTGCTGCTGCTGCTGCGAATAGGGGTTCCCGCCCATCCCGTAGAGCTGCGAGCGCTTCATCGCCATGAAGTCCATGGAAGCCACCTGATGGAAACAGGAAGGGGAAACAAACAAAAAGAGATTTGAAAAAATACTAAGCAAGCGGGCGCGCCGTCGAGGTGAGAGAGACGCCTCAAGCCGCATGTCGGCGCCGCTTGTGAGACGCAGTGGAAAAGCGGCAGCTGGGGCGGCCGTTTGGAGGGAGGGGGGTAGCGTTCCGGGAGAAACGTGGGCCGGGACCGCGGCTCGGCAAACGAAAACCGTGCATGAACACCACATGAAACACGCACCTGAGCGGACAGCAGCGGCATGGCCGCACGATTGCGGCTATTTGCTGCAACTCTCTCTCGCCCCAGAAATACCCCGCAATTTATTTAATCTGCCTAAGAGATACGCCTCCATATCACACCCAACCCCACAGGCCCCCTGGCGAGGGGCATGGCAGTGCCCGGGTGCCAGGTGACAGGCTGCCCTTTCCATTTTAACGCCGGGAAATGTTAAGGAAGATAAAAGTGAAGGGCGGCACAAGGACACGAACCTTTACGTCTCTCTGGATGGGATGAGCTCGTAAAGTCATGGAAATGCAGGGATTAAGAAGCCCCAAAGCGGGGGCGCTCGTCTTCCAGCAGCCGACTCCAAGACAAACGCGCCCCCCCCCACAACACCACCTGGGGCTGAGCTGGGCTCAGGTGTGCCTGGCAGTCTATGGATCAGCAGGTTTTAAGGGCCACCTGTAGAGATGGTGTGTGTGTGTGTGTGTGTGTGTGTGTGTGTGTGTGTGTGTGTGTGGTGCCACAGTAGAAAGGCGGGACTAAAACGAGTACAAAGCATCACATGACCCTAATGTTTACACACAAGATATTAAACCAGTCCTCGACTCCCAAACTGCCCATCACCCGCTGGTTCCTAGCCTAATTGGCCAGGCCTCCAGCTGGTCCCGCCTTCACTAGGCAGTCATGTGGGGTCTGGAGGAGTGGGGGGGGGGAAGACAGATGTTTTGGCTTCACCCCTCGGTACCTTGGAGGAGATCCAGACGAGGATCTGCTCCCGCTGACGCCGCAGCTCTGGAATTCAGGATAATTATTATCATCATCATTGCACTCACCCCCCCCCCCAGCCCCCCTGCCAAAATCTGTTACTGAACCTCAGTCAGCCAGGCCCAGCCTGTGGGAGCCAGGCCCGGCACCGGTCCAAGCCCGGCATTACTTAAGCGCTACCTGGCGTGCTCATGCCGGCACCGCTGCTAGCAGGAGACCCGTCTCTCGCCCCCCACCTCCCCCACATCCGTGTCCTCTGCCTATCCAACGATGGGGGGGCCACATGGGAAGGAACGGCCTCATGCCCTCCCAGCCGAGGTGACATGGATAACTGGGGCAGCCATCTTGCTGGAGCACGGCACCGAGAAAGAGGCTGCGTGGATCCGTCTAAAGCAGAGAGGAAGTGGAGCCCACGTTCACCGAGCCCGGATAGTTCACGGGTCAGAGGTCAGAGGTCACGCTGGCACAGTCCCCCGCCGTAGTGCCATTAATTGGAGCACTCGTGAATTAAACGTCACAGTCATGAATAAAAAAAAAAAAAACAGGGCAGCGTGCCACCCACAATGTGTGCCACAGCTCAGGTCGGGGAAGGGGGGGGGCTGCCAAAAAGGCACGCGGGAGAAAAATGACTAAGAATTTGTAATAGGTTGAGCTATAATTCAGGCGGATCTCCCAGAGCCTCTGCCAAGGCCACACAATCACTGAAGATCACTGGGAGCATGCCGGCAAGGAAAAGGGGACAGAAGCTGCATCAACCCCCCCCCTCCAACCCCTCCCCACCCCCAGGCCTAACGAGAGGCGGGCAGCTAGCGCAGCACTTAAAACAAGCGAACAGATGGACGAGGCTCCGACGTCAGCGTGCAGCGATCTCCTGACCGCAGCGGTCATGTTCATGTTACGGTCAGCAGAGGTGTGTGGGAATGGAGGGGGCGGGGGGAGGAGGAGGTCATTGCCCAGGGTCACGGTGTGGATGTGGGCACCAGACACCAGAACGGGCACGGCCTGAAGGAGAGCGCAGAGCGGACAGCTCAGAAATGCTGGGTGTCGGGGGGGCATGTGGCCCGTTAGGGAGACAGGGCGACGCCACGCATGCCAACATGCCAACCGCTTACACGCTTATGGGGGGGTTTGCGACTTTATTACTGCGACTCTCGTGGAGGACGAGCGTGCATGTCATGTGACGTCTGAAGTTCAGCTGCTGGTCTGAGGAAGCTGCTAAGACGATGGTATAAAGAATTATATAATATAATAAGGATGCAGCCCCCACTGGTGCTTGGACCCCTAATAATAATAATATTCCTGTGAGAAAACAATGAAAGTGATAACCCAGCTCCCCTGCAGACAGTGCACCCAGGTAGCCAGTGCTCTGCAGTGACAGGATGCGGGTTCCTTCACTGGCCCCTCATGTCCAGGCAGCGTGCAAGACACTGCGGCCCCTCGTGACTAAAAGCCAGGACTCTCTGGGCCGCCGATCTTGCGCCTATTGACAGCGGCCTTTTAACTCCCCCCTCCCCCCGAAGCAGTCGTCACCCCTCGTGCGGGGAGAGCGCACCGACGTGGACAAAGCCGTTATCTGCAGCTCCGCGCCATTTAGGCCGCTTCTCTGAACCGCTTTACCGCCAGCCATTCCGCAGAAAGCAGTTTCACGCTTTATCGCACGGTACCGGAGCGTTAGATTCACAGAAGGTGCAGGACGAACGATATTCTTTCATGCAAAGCATGAAAAAAGCAGCAGAAATATTTTAACGTGATACCGTGACACCCCTCTGGGCTGATAAACGGTCGACAAATGGTCACTGCTCATTATTAAAAATCCTGCATTTCATAATACAATGGAGACTCCGCGGTACTCCAGGGGCCGGCGTGGAGGGGGGGCCGCAAGATCTAGTCAGAACCCTTTATGCCAGAACGTGACTAAGAGAGAGAGTGTGTGCGTGTGCGCGTGTGTCCCCAGCTGCAGACCAGAGCGAGATCAGCAGCCTCTGTCACCACAGGGGTCACTAGGGTAGGAACACCAGGTAAAAATCAAGAACAGGATTTGGCTGCAAAGTATCAGAAACACCAAACTGCATCCCTAACTCTTCCAGGTTCCCCGGATTATTACACACCCACTGCAACAGAAGCCCCCACCCCCTCCCAGGGTGGAGACCGACAGCGTACAGCAGGTGGAAAGAGCGGCTCATCCATCAGGAATCAGACATGACCAGCACGTCGATAGAGGCTCGCTGTGTGAATGCATCCCTCAAATTCATTCCCATGAATACGGCAGAACCCTACGATCCCAGAGCCAAACACCAGGCCCGGCTCGGCCCAGTTTCTGATGAGCCCACACAGCCACCCTCGGTCGGGCTCAGCTACAATCCCATCACGACAGTTAATCCCGCCATTCTCGCGCGCGGTCGCCGTGCTCCGATGCAGCTTCTGTTTGCTACGGAAAATGACATCACAGGCCGCATGCTCTGGACGGCCGGCAGATTGGGCAGTATGAGTCTTCCCGGCTATGTTGGGCAGCCTGCCACCAAAGCTCTGAGTCAGCCGGCTGACTGTCACGTGCGCACATGCCTGTCGATCACCTCGCCCAGCTCCGTCACCGCCACACGGCGCCCTCTCTCAGACGTTACAGCGGCGGTACAAAGACGCGGCCAGCTCCCTTTCATCTCTGATGATAACCAGGCCCCGTCTAACGTCCAGTCTGGAGGGAATTAGAGCCTCGGCACATGGACGCGCACCGCGCAGCCGGAACGGGAGAGCGAGGAGGCGTTTGGGTGCCGTTACGCCGCCGTCTCTCTCCACCGAGCGCTGCACCACTGCGCCCGCAAAATTTGCCGCTCTTGCTGACTCAGGTCAGCAAAACTCATTTCACTGATGCGGAGACAATATCGATGTCAACAACAGGAATGAGGCAGCAGGCGTTTCTGCTTACAGGCCAGCGCAACACGCAGGATAAATCACAAAAAAGATAATAAAAGGCGTGATGCGTACAGAAGCATGCTTGCGTGACCGCTGCAGATGTGTTACGGATTGCATTCTCATCAAACAAACAAACATTATTAAAAGCCAGTCTGAACTTCCATCATAAAAACTGTGTTTTAACTCCCAGAACCATCAGATACCCAGGGAGTCCAGCGAAACCAGTACAGGCTCATAATCAAAGAGAAGCAACGACCGACTTGGTTTTTGAGTCTGCATGTAAGGAATATCAGCGATTCTTTAAATTATTAATGTTTTTGTTGTCATTTAATTTTCTTTAAGCACATTCATAAGCACCTCCATGGAGTCCTTGCGCATGAAAGCCGTTACACTGGGGGAGGGTTATTGCTTCCAGAGCTTTCAGTCCTTGAAGCGGTGGACAGCGCGTGCTGGGAGTCCGTCTGAATGCTGGCTGATGATAGCTGGGCCGCCGTGTTAGATTTACACCCCAGGAGGGGAGGACAAATGGGCACAAAGGCAGCGCGGCATGCCACTCGAGGTTCCCGGCCTCAGCAGATTCCATCAGCATCTGCCGGTACCGGATAGTCACGGCATCAAGAATACACGGCGATAGCCCGCATGGTAACTGGCACACGGTAACAACTCAGAGTCATGGGAGGACCAAGGCAGAGTGAGGCAAAGTCTTTCCACACACACACACACACACACACACACGCCTCAATGCCCAGTTGCATGAAGAATACTTAGAAACACAATAACTCCCTGGCATGGGGGAGTCTCTGTTAAAGAAAATTTGCACCATTTCACTGCTTCACAGAAAGACCAGTGTAAACACAGATTAAATATGCATTCAATTTTACCCATTCCTGGAAATTACCGCAGTAATAGCAAGTCGGCACGCGCTGGCCACGTCTAAATGAAGCCGTATTACTAAGTGTATTTATAAATTATCAATGTCTGTTTTCTGTAATGAATTCAGAGAGAGTGCCAGTGGAGGGGGGGGGGATAAAATGTTTACACCCATTAATAAAGGGAACAAAGAATTAACACTAACTGCTCCTCTGGGCTTAAAAAGGCCCACGCCATCCATCAGCCGACGCCGTGATGCAATGCAAACACAGCGGCGGGGTGTACGGCGCAGGGTGACAGGCGAGAATAACCAGCCTATCACCCCATTAGCCCAACATGAACGCAAAGACCTGCTGTCCTTCAACATTTCACACGCACTTATTAAAGGTCACCCAAAACTATTTTAATGGGACTGATTTCATTATCAGACTTGTATTGACCACCGATTTTTCCGCAGAGAGATGTGTTACGAGGATTTTTTTGTGGGGTGGGGATTTTATTTGGTTCATGCCAATTGATTGGTGGTCGGTGCCTCATCACTGGGGAGCCCTGGCAGGTAGTGGCTATAACCGGCAGGGGGGTGGGAGGCGGGCAGGGGGTGTGGGAGTCCTTAGGGTCAGCTCTCCACATTATGACTGACGACATAATATGCTCCTCGGCTTCGCTCAACCCCGAGAAAAAAAAAAATAAAAAATCAGCAGCTTTTGCCCCCCAGTTTACTGAGATTCTAAAACATACAGGGGCACAGAGTGCGACATGGATTGAGTCGGTATTCTTTATATCGAGTTAAACGGAAATTTATTTACAAACTTTAGCTTCGTTTCAATCTTGCGGAAAGCCTTTTTTCTTCTCCAGTGTTTGCTAGCATCCCCGCCCCCATCCGAGTGCTTAAATGCAATAAAGGGGTTAAACCCCACCCCCCACCCTCGTCGTGATGGGTTACCCCCGCCCCCCACCGGCACCGTGATGGGTTAACCCCGCCCCCCACCCACGCACACTCGCACTCGCGCTGTGACTGAGCTAACCCCACTGCACAAGCAGCTTATGGAATTAGTACACGGATACTTGTAGATGGCTAAAAATAAATAAGTAAAATATATTATTTTATTGGTTGGCTATTAATGAGTTAGATCAACTGTGGTCCGTGTGTCGCTGAACCTCGGTATGAAAAGAAGAGCTGTAATTAGTGATTACATTTCAGTGGCCCAATCACGAAGCATGATATTCTTTTTAAAGTGCTACTGCAAGTATTGCAAGTTATCACATCAAAACTCCAACCTAGGAAATAGCGGATGGCAGGTAAGTAGTTAAAAAATATTCAGGCTTAGATGAGACCACCTTGGTAAAAGATACTTTACAAGCTGTTGTTTGCACAGTTGAAAACAATACTTTAAGAAAAAAATAAATGCACTTGTTATAGGCTACAGATTGACTTGTTTGTTAAGACAATGGAGAACACGTAACAGGTCATTTTCCTATTTTCTAACATTTTTATTTGTTTCATACAATTTCAAATGCATTTGCAGAATATGCCAGTTCTGTTTGCATTAAAATATTTCGATCTGTTCTTAACCTGTAGCCTAATTGCAATATGTTACTGAAAGCACTTTCAGATACTGTAGGCCTGTTAATTATAAATTAGTCATGGACTTAAACCTTTGTTAGTTTTTGTGACAACTCGTATTGATTTGACTTACAACTGATTTTCTTCCCCACTTAGATATATATCGCATATCACCAGCCAAAATATATTCAGATGTTTTTTGTCCATATCACCCAGCCCTAGAGAACAAACCCATAACCCCCACCCAGGATCACAGTAGAGTCTCTAGCCTCATATAGCTGCCAGTCCCATATACATCATGACAGTGCAGCCGTGTAATAGGCTTATATATAAGCAGCAGATCTCTCGTTCATCATAACACACTCCTCCATTTCTCTGCTTTCAGGGGCTCTGAGATGTGTCTGTTCTTTGGGATAATCTTTTTTCATTTTATTATTCTCTAAACTGCAAATACAGGAATGAAAAATGTAAGTTAAATTAGGAATCTACGTAATTATAGCAAAAACGACTCTGCTGTGACGTTGCCATGACAGCACGGTGATGTCACAGACAGGGGACGGAGGCCAGCGCTAACGGCAGCTGGGACACGTGACCGGCCAGGCTGCCTTAATACCGGCACAATTAACCTAAATTAGCGCAGTGCGGGTCTGGGCTCACACTGAACTGGGTCAGTGAGTCTCACCCGAGGTGCGCTGGTGCCAGAATCGCAGCCACGTGGCCAGGCTCTGCACCCGGGTGCCATGCGGCATGCGGAAGGCGGCAGCCCGGAGCACGGGCGCTCCCCGGCGCATTTCCGCAGGTCACGCTACGGTTATCTTCTTAGGGCACCTGCGGCATAGGTAAGCACGAACTGCGTGTGCATGTCTGTGTCTGAAAACATAGCATGAGTTGGGGGGGGGTTCGATCAGCCAATGACAGCCAGCAGATACCAGACACAGAGCACAAACAGCCTGCCCTCAAGCTAACACTGACATCACTGCCCATGCCTGCTTACTCTAGCAGACATTTAAATAAAAATAATAAAAACCCATTTCTGTCTTATTTTCCTTTTAAGACAAAAGCCTTTACAATCAACACCATAGGGAGGGCAGGGCCTATTCGGTTGGGGGGGGGGGGATAGGCTCCCTGTTATAGCCATCCACTCCCTATGACACACTCCAGGGGACGAGAGGGGGTGAGAAATAGAGAGGGAGAGCGCTACATAAGCTTGTACTATGGGCCGGATGGGACGACGCACCTGAGCTGCAACAAATTCCAAACGGAACCTTCAAAGGCCTCCTTCAACCAGAGAACGTGGACGGAGAACAAACACACACACACGAGAACGAGGCAGCAAGATGACAAGCTGTAGGTTTAACTCCTGAAACGACTCATTAACAAGGCAGCAGAACAAAAGCACAATATTGACAGAATCGGCCCTTTAACAAACAACTAAAGGGCTGTGATGCACAACCACGCTGCTCACAGTCAAAGGAAAGGAAATCTAAAACACAAACACAGGCGGCGCAAGATAAATCAGACGGACGCCTGTTTAATATGCGCCCCCCCCCAGCCCCCGGCAGCCGCGCTTCCGCCGTGCCGGAACGGGAGCGAGCTAATAGCGAAACAGGACGTGTCCTCTTTCCCAGGCCTAATTTAGGATTCAATTACAATACTCTTTAAAACCGTCGACTTCACAATTAATTATTTCGAGATTAGCCTGACAGTAATGGGCCTCCCACCATAGCTCTCGCCGAAGACCTTGTCACACGCTCTTGAGAAAAACGCAGAGGGACTCTGCTCCCCCCGCCCCCACCTCCCTGTGGCTTTTGCGTTTCTGCTGCTAATCCTCGCCTCGATACTCCTCGGTACACAACTGACGTTAGCGGCTCACACAGAGGCCAAGCTGTACCTCTGCTCTTTTTCTTTTTTGATATTTGTGTTCCTCTCCCTTTATGAGCCATTTGGGCCTTTCCTCGCCGGCTTGGGAGAGACGCTGACGGATGGCAAGAAACCCGTCCTCACCGCTCTGATGGAGGGTGAGAGAAGCCGCCTTCTCTTCCCCGAGTACCCAAAAAGGAAAAAGAAAAGACAAAAAATGACCCTCACTGCCGCGCCAAGCGGAGTCCCGCGCCCGTCCTCGGTTTTATTTAAATATCCGAAAGGCGAGGGGTCGTAAAGCGGGGGGGGGGGGATCATAACACTCAGGAAATGAGGCGGGGGCAGGCCGTTACGCCTAATGGCCTCTGAGGCGCGAGGACCATGGTTTTGCCCGAGCTAATATGCAAAAGCGCTTAGCGAGAAGCGGCAGGGAGGAGGAGGAGCGGGCAGAACGACCGCGTGATAACGGCGCAGCACAAACAAGGCCGCTCGCTCGCCGGCTGGCTCCGTGAAGAACGGACCGCGTCCGTATCACCAACGCTGAAATAAGGGCACGGCCTTCATCCCCGGCGTGCCGCGTCCTTTCTGGATTGTTCTGCATTACTTGCTCTGCCTTTTCTTACCCTGCTGAAGGCCAGAGCCACTCTGTACCCAACAGCCACTGCTCTCAGTAACGGCCATCAAGCCCTGGCGTCAATCCTCTCTCAGTATGACAGATGCCACCAGCCTAATTCCCTTGTGAGTTACCGGGGGGGGGGGGGTAACCAAACTTCCAGCAAGGGCAGGGAGGCAGATATTCCTTGCAAAGATCTTCCATCACCCCTCACACACTCTCTCTCTCCATGTGCTTTAACACCAGAGTTCCAGAACCTGGTTAAAAGTCCCTGGAACTATGGTAGCATCACTGACACTATACAAGAGGAACTGGGACCTTTATGCTAAATAAGCATAGGAGACGCAAAAAGTTCGTAGCTTAAAACTTAATATATTATTTCATAGATTTCATACAAAACCACGTCACGCCAGAACAATGGAAGACAAATCATTTTGTTATTTACTGGAGGGGGATTGATCACGATCAAAATGGGACACAACCTTTTATTTGTATTTTACTCATACGACTCACAACATGTTCATGATTCTTATTAAATCCGGCCAACAGATTGATCTTTTGTTTTCCACAGAGTACAAAAAACGATAAGATTATCCCGCTAATAAGTGCTGGTTAAGTTTCCACGCAGGCACTGGTAATTAGACAGAAGTATATTGATTAGTGGTCGAATTTTCCGATGAAAAAATATGGAGACATGAGCAAAAATGTATGAATTGATGCATTAAATGTAATTGGGGGACAAGAATAATTCCATCTGTTCAATTTTTGCTCCGTCTCTTTTTCTGCACTGCCATGTGACTTCTAAGTTAGCGCCACTGCTTATGGTCAACCAATCAGCAAGCTATTGCTGTAAGCACCTCCCCCAGTAATTAATTTTAGAACAAAAAGTACCTAGTCTGGAGTTCTATGAAAAATACAGTTCCTCGGAGCATGAACGTTACAAAAATCCCTGGTTCCAGAAAAAGGTTCTAGTTTCAGATAAAAGTTCCATGGGTGTGAAAGCACCTTCTATCACACACACACACACACACACACACACACGGAACTCAGGAGAAGCACACGACCGGCCCCAGGGTCAATGTAGTGTCTTTCAGCAGCTCTTCTCTTGTGCACATGGTGCTATAATGTTTGACATGCATGTTGCATAACTGTCGAAATGTGACCAAGCAAAACATCCAGCTACCCCACGCTGACCAGCCCTACCAAACCCCCCCAAACAGATTACTGCCCACATCTGGCCGCCACTCAATGCTCAAATTCAATATTACGACATATTAGGTGCCTTCTTGCACCGAAGAGGTCATTTTTAAGAGGATTCACTTCAAAATGTGGCAGTTTCATTGCTAAAGCCAGTAACAACACGTTAAACTATTAACTGCACCTCTAATGAAATTTTAAAAGCCATTCTGACAGTTTTAACGGTGAGGTCATCGTACCAGAAGCCACAAGGGCTACAAATGCGTGATTGTCACCGCAAGGCAGAATATGTCCGTACTGGCCCGTCTATTGATTATGGTAATGCAAGCTGGGGAGCAGCGATCGGGACACCCTGTGACACGGGGGCTGACGTTACTATTTCCAGCGGGTGGGGGGAGGGGGGGGGGCGGGATGTTCACGAAGGGGCACAAAGTGTACAGGCCACCTGACAGCAGCAGACAGGTATGACCAGAGCTGCAAACAGCCAGCAGACTGCGTGGCCTTTAAGGTCACCCATCGCGACCGGACCCACATATGGAAAAGCTGGTCAGTGATTTCATTTGACGCCATTTGCTAAGCTTGAAGTGACGGCAGTAGATGATCCACACGGGCTACACCAACACTTATTTTAACAAATATAAAATAGCTGCATTTACCTATTGAACAGAAAACTGAAAAATAATGATCAATGACTGATCTTAAATCCTGGACTCAACCCCAAGAAAGGGAACCAATCAGGGACATCCAGAGGACTAGACGAGCGATGTTAGAGGGGAATCCCTGTCTGCTCCCTCCCCTCCTCTCAACCCCCACCCACAGAGCCCATGCTTCCATTCAAAGGCCTGCACATGGCTAATTTACATATGTGAAGGTCACGTCTCTGCTGTCAAAGAGGCAAGGCCACCCAAGGGCTTACCCCACTGGCTGGCTGCCCAATAGGCACGATCGCCAAGGAGAAATAAGATAGCCTGAGGCAATAAGGGAAGGAAAAGGTAGAGGCGTAGGGGGAAGGGGGGGGGGTAGACAGAGAGAGATATCAAGATCAATAGCCCAGCTATAAACAAAGCGAGGGTTTTACAGCACGCTGTAGGACACAGCTGAGCGAATCTTCCCAAAAAGCCACACGCTTCAGCTTAGGCTGCATTCAAACAACCCTTTATTCCCATCCCTTCCCAGCATCCTGCTAAGGAACACAAACGGTTCTCTGGCTCTTTGTAATGAGCACTGCTGAGTCATACAACTGAAGGATCAGGCACTGTGTCACCAAGCCGGGAATCCGGGCCCAGTGCGTGAGACTTTGCCCATTTAAGACATTTTATTTTAGGGAGAAAATCACACAACCTCACATTCGACATTAATCCCCCTGCCAGCAGACTTATGGCACCTTGGCTGGGCGAACAAAACTGTGTTTAAAGCAGGGCGCTGCAGAGTTTCTGGGAACCACAGAGAATGCCAGGAACACACGGAGAGCACCAACGGACGAAGCACGACCACCAACAATCATTACGGCCAAAGAGCAAACATCTGCTCATATGCTATGGACCTGGAGCCACAGGAGCATGCAATGAATTTTAAAAAAAAAAAGCAGAGTTCTTTGACATTAACCATTTATCAATCTGTAGAGGCACCTAAATTACTGACTACTTTTGAGAAGGATGCATACAATAACAATCAGGTTGGATATTAACAGCACCTACTCCATGTTGAGCCAAACTAAATGATCACAGCCATTTTCCATCCACCTTATGCCAAATTAAAGAAAAAAAGCAGACCTTTTGCTTTGGGGGTCTGCATTTCATAAACACATGCACACACTCATTTAAAAAATCTGCTTTATCAACTGCAAACCAGCAATCCGCGTTGTAACCTTTGACTCCAATTGTTCTTTATACATCACAGAAGAAAAACACTCCATTAGCGTATTAATAAGCTAATTACATGTCTAGCGCACAAACCCGACTGGTCCATTTTTATGGCAAATTTGGATTAATTGACATTTTAACAAAACCACGGGCAATCTGGGGATAACCCAGCTGCCAATTACACTCCCATGTGGAGAATTTCGTCCCGGATGATGAGGAAGATGCCCGGCCACATTCATCAATAACAATAGAGCGTATTCTTTCTTTTAATTCACTGGATTGCTACTAACCAACACGGCAGGTGTAAATGAAACTTAACCGGCCGGGATCATCACTCAAAGGGGTCAGGTGACAAACATTTAAATGATAAATACTGATTGGTATTATAAGGCGTCACCCTCCCTCTGACCCCAAGTACTAAAATTATGTTTGTAGCACTCAACGTCTTTGCAAACAGCCCACCATAACCAAAAGGCATGGAGGCTACTATTTTGACACAAGGGAGCAGACTTAGCAGCAGCACAGTTTCTCCACGTTGGAATAGAGACAGACTTCACTGAAGCCATCCAACTGCAAGTCAACTGAATATTTACACAGATCTTAGACCACCAACAGTTATATATTTGCTGGTTGTAACTGGGTGGTGAGGCAATAAAATTCACCTCACCAGTTCCACAAATAACCAAACATTTCAGCAGAAAGCGGTTTCTCCTTAAGACACTAAAACTGATGAAGTTAATCCCAGTAGATACTGTAGATCAAGATAAAGTAGATGATAAAATATTGAGTGTCTCATATGATGGCCTGGAATTGTTCACTGCTTTTCATGAATGGCAAGCACCACACAACTCCCCTTCAGTGTCGTTCCACTCAAGGTCAATGTCGCTTACCACACTGCATGTGTAACGCAGTACATGACATCAATGTTTTGACGTTAAAAATTTTGATTTTCAGCTATTATTACAGCTGAGCATGCTATTTTTTCTACAAACAACAGTCTGCAGTAAACCATGATAGTAACTTTTCTAAGCGAGGCCTGTTATTTGCATTTACTGTCTACAGGGAGATAAAGTTAAGGAATGGCGTGAGAAATGATAGACTGCTCACATGACCATCCTCTATTCACACACCTAAATTAATTTCCATCGAGGATCTTCAGTGCATCTCCAGAATTACTCTAAGACACCAATAAAATAAATTCACTCATCTTTCTAACTAGTCTGAATTATCTGAATCAAACAAATTAAGACCATGCAAATAAAAACAGCTTATCAAGTTTGGACTTAAAATAAGTCAGCTGACACTTATACTCTATTTTTTAATATATTTTCCCTCCAAAAACAGACAACCAATATCCAAAATGGATATACTTCTAAATCCAGAACCATTACATGGATCAAGTCTGCACATCTTACGAGAGAAAATATGTGTAAAATTAACTGCAAGTTAACCAAACCACAAATACCAAAGCTAATATGTTCAATGCCTTAAAAATTAATTTAACCTCAAACTCCATAATGAAAAAGACGACACAAACTGGCTGGTTTTAAATGGGAGATCTGACACATTCATCCATGTACTCAAACCACACAACCGTTACAAAGTCTCATTTCAGTCCTTGATGCAAAGAGACAGCTTGTTGGCAATAACATAGCTTTCATAGTACATTTCCTTCAACAAAACACTTTCATTACACTGTATTCATCAGTGAAAACAAACCAAAGCCATTTGTCTTTATTAATGAAAAATAACAATAAACCAGCGCCGACCCAGTAGTTATGTTTATATTTTGAGTGCCAACTCAGAGGAAATTTAAAAACAAATTAAAGAAAACATTTTTATTTTTTTTAAATATAAGCACTGTTGGAAGCAACACGAGTCGGGTTAAACAGCTGCAATCAATCCAAAATTATTTCTGTGGAGACCCTACGTTGGATAAATTACTACATAATTAGTGCCCCCTGCACATACACACAGAGCAATCACTGTGGTCGATCAGATAGTTTGTTAGTCAAATACTGCTAGTTTTTTAAAAAATATTATTATACTGACACTGCCTTAATTGCAAAAACGTACATTAATACGTATTCAGGTTAATAATAATAATAATAATAATAATAATAATAATAATAATAATAATAACGTTTCAGTAACAGCTCTAGAGCCTGATATATTCATGCGTTTTTATGCAATGATTTGGGGGACTGCTCCAAAATAATAATAAAAAAGATGCCTAGACAAAAAGCCAATAGTGCACGGGGCACGCGAGCGTCAGTCAATCAAGCGCGAGATCAATCTCACCCTCCGAGCTCGCGGACGAGCGCGGGGCAGAGCGGCATCTATTTACGTCCGCCGAGTGAAGTCGCCCGGCGGGGAGAGGGAGAGCCAATCAGATGGCGGGTAACATGTCAACTAGGAGGCAGCTGTCTGGAGACGGTTACGGCCGCTTTACCTCCACAATTCAAATTCCAAACCCTCGCGAAGGGGATCGAGTCACTTTCCCAGCTTAGGTAGCCGGGGGGCAAAGCCGGCACGCCTTCGGCGCGCAGCGCTCCAGCTCCCCAGCCTTAACTAGCCGTCACGGTACCGGCTATCGGTACCACGTACCCTCAGTGTCCGAAGACAAGATCTATTAAAATATTTCGGATCTACCCAGACCACATAAGTGATGAATTAACCACACGCCCCGACCAAAACGTGTCCACAATCACGTCGACACTAAAGCGAGCCTCCCACCGTTCTGAAAAACACTTTTCACACACGTTTTAAAAAGTACAAACAAGCACTGTTCGGTACATTTCCAACAAATAAACATTTTTAAAGGAGAATGTAGAAAGGAGACGCGATGAATATTCATTACGTCGCGTTTTACCGCCGCAGCTGTAGTTCACTGCAGTCGAGATGCGAGAATGTTCCACAGCTAAGAGGACGAACATTAATAAGGGACACGAAGGCAGATGAATCCAAATCGGCCTGAACAAGCAAAACTGGAGACATATTGGCACAATTACGCGACATGTCGGGCTTCTCCTTTTCCACTCTGCAAGTCACCTTGAGCAGAACTCGAAGTCCCGTAGTTAGCAACTTCACCTTCGACAGAAACGACACTCAAAGGAAAAAAAGGCAACGTGACTTAAAAATAAAACTAGCTGGCCCTTATTTTCAACCAAAATCATCATTTAACCCAAACTCCAGAGAAGTTATAGGTCCGGTCCGCGGACACACGCTCGGACAAGGACCTTCAGCGGAGCTAGCTTCCCCGCTAACTATCTTCGCCTATCCGGTCGCTAAAAATACATTTTAATAACCGCCAACTTGGGCCGGAGTTACTCACTTGGGGTCTGCTGATGCCTTGCCCGCTGCTTCCCGGACTCATGGCGGGGTGATTTCTTTGTTGTCCCCCCCAGCCGTGCGCTGTGGACCCGTACTGGGAGCCCATGTCTTTGCTCAGACCCATGCCCGACTGCTGCTGCGCCGTGGGGCTGCCGTAGTCCTGATAGCCGCTGCCATAGCCGCGCATCATGGGACTGGGGGACGTCAAGAGCTGGTTGAGAGTCGGGGTGGCGCCGGAGGGGTGCTGATTCTGCCCGGGGAACCTCTGGAAGCCCCCGACGTTGCTGCCAGAAGCAGGGGCCATGGAAGCCTTACCGTGGCCGGCAGCGGCAGCGGCAGCAGCGCCGCTACCCGGGCCCATCAGCATGTTGTTGCCCTGTCTAGAGGAGCTCATCATACCATAGCCTCCGCCGCCGTAGCCCGCTCGATAGCTGGCATAGTGGTTGTACTGGTTGTTGTGGTAGCCGTCGTGGGAGTTTTGCGCCGGATCCATGCTGCTGGGAGCCGACGAATGCATTATCCCCAACCCGGGGCTTTGTTGTCCGCCATGTTGATCAAAGCAGGGCCCTACTCTAGCATTGCCGTAATAATGATTAAACTCCGAAGCAGTGCCGTTCCCCCTGGCACTCTGGGGCGGATTGCTAATGCTGTTGCTGCCGCTCGTTGCTCCAAGGCTGTCGTGCTCGTACCTGCTGCCCATCTGGTCCCCCGCTTTGAACGGATGGTCCTCCTCACTTTTATTCAGCATCTGCTGCTCGACCTGGTTTCCCAAAACGGTCTCCTTACCACCATGTTGCCCACTGTCAGCGTCCCCCTGAGCCGGCGCCAGGCTGCCGCCGCCGCCGTTGTTGTTGATGTTGTTACTTTGTATCTGACGCTGGTGCTGCTGCTGCTGAAATTGATTAAATTGTTGCTGCTGCGGCGACGGCTGCGGCGGCGTGTGATGGTGAGACGGAGGAGGAGGATCTCCGCCACCGACAATTTTCAGTTTATGATTCGATATCAAACCCGTCTCCATGGCCGGAGCGGCGGTCGGATTCGAGGACGGTGCGGATGAGGGGCTGTTTCCATCCTCTTTCTCTCGGGTATCGGAGTTGCCGCCGGCAGAAGAGGCGCAAGTCGCGTTGGCCATGTTCAGTTCATTATGGTGATGGTGATCTACATTATTCATAGCGTGAGTCCCATCTCCTGCTCCAAGCATGGCTCCGGATCCCTGTGCCGTTCCTCCTACGGGCTTCACGGAGTTTAAATCTTGATTCAAAGTACTCGATAAATTTGTTTTTTTATTACTGGTCGTTGCCGGAGCTGATGCCACTTGCGCGGCCATTATCGCTTCAACATTTCAGGGTAGTACCATAAGCCCACCAGCTAACCTCAGAAAGCCGACAAAACTGAGAACGACGGGGAGAAAACACAGAACGAGTAAAACGCCTATAAAGAAATAATAAACCGATCCGCCGTAACCATTAAACAGGCTACCGACTGCAGTCCGAGGTGAAGAGCCTCGCCGACAACGACGGCCGTGATAGCGTTAATTTGATTTCATATTGAAAGTTTTACTCCAGGTTTAAATGAAACTTTTTTCCCCCTTTCCTCTCTAACCCGGATATTGGTAAATGCATGTCTCCCGGAGCCTCTCTGGCCGAGCATGGCATGCGAGAGACGGAGCTCCAAAAGCTATTATCCGCTTCTCCTGCGCCGCTGACGGAAAACGCGGACCGGAGTATCGGCGCGGATCAGCCAGTACTGGAGCCGTAGCACGTAGAGCCCCGTTAAAAGTCAATGTTGCGAGAATCATAATTTTGAGTCTCGGCCAGCCACGTGGTCCTAACCTGGGTGATCCTTAGACACAGGCAGCAGGTCTGTATAGATGCTACCCTATAATCAGACAGGGAGAGTAACAGTTTTTATTTTTAAAATTAATCTTTTGCAAAGTGATAATCTTTTCTGTATTCATACTCGCAATGTCATTAGTACCGGTCGGTGTCAAATGGGTTTCCTTGAGATACACATCGACAAGTCTGTGAATAAATTAATTCAGCAGACGCTGAAAACACGATCAATGTTAATAGGAATATAGAAAAATATTTTATATCGGCGTGTATATTTTCGTGGTCAGTGGCCTTTAATGAATCATGGGCAATATTTTGGGTAGTATGTAAAATGGGTATCATCCGATTCCTCCATTAAAAGTGTAGTCCGGGAATCTACATCGGGATTTCGTTTTTGCCGTCCCCCGAGGCTCAGTCCAGTTTTCTGCTGCTCTGCGAGTCAGACAGATTCACACGCAATCACAGGATATTCGTCTAATATGTAGCTAGCTGCACAAAATAAGTACCTAGTAACCTCAGTAATCTACAGTTCTCCAGCCGAGAGGAATTTGTCTGTGGGCATTTCTTGTTTTTTCCAGCGGGTACAGGGTAGCGGAATGACAGTGAACGTCCGCCGCGGCCCCTTTTTAATCAGCAGCTTTCCCAGTTAAAGGCACATTCTCCGTTTGCTGCCTATTCGCCGTTCCGCCCACGCCCCTCTGTTTGCGCTCAGAACTCCCACTTAAAGAGACACATTGCAGGGAAAAAACGGCAAATTAATATTACCCCTCCCTGGTTTGTTCTGCCGACTTGTAAGATGTATGCCAGGCTCCAAAATGAGCTTAATTTCGACTTCCATTTTACTTAATAAGTTAACCACAAAAATATTGCAAGGAAGAGGCAAAGCGCATTCGTGACGTCATTCTGAAGTAAAACATTTCTTTTGTTCTTGTATTTTTTTACCTTTAGTACCCTACGATGTCCAATGAATTCGACAAATGTAGCCCACAGTCGGATTATTCTGATATACTGGATTTTGCTACAATTGCGTGCAAAAGCGCCATCTGAACAGCTTTAAGATTTCTTTGCACAGACGAGATAATCTGCAAATCATAGTTGACGTAAAATTTGATCAGCACTAGGGGGCAACCAATAAAAATCGACCCGAGATAGGCCGTATGTGTGAATTACTGACACCGATACGATGTTATAATTATTGACATGTGAAAGGTCTTTTTGTATCTATAGTTTACACGAATAATTTCCTACCATGTTTATATCTGTTCAGACATCAGTCGATTAGGTGGGTATACCAAAGAAATCCGTAAAAAGAGAACAAGGTCACCGAAAGTTCCAGGTGGCGCAATGTATGATGTACAATGTGTGAATTGAAAGTTAAATATATGAAGTTAAAATTGACGTCGTTCGATGTTTGTTTATTGAAAATGTGTTGTGAGAAAATATAAGGAATTGGGATTGAACTAAAGTATGAGGAAAAGACGTCAAGAAACTTCATGAAAATGCAGTTGACAAATGCTGAGAGCGAAAATTTCTTCACTTCTTGGTTGTCAGCTGTCATTAAGATCAGGAGGGGTGGAAAAGGACCCCTGGTGGACGAAGTATGAATTACACAGAACAAAAATAGGTGTTCTCTTGCAGGCAAAATGCAGCAAATTACAATTTATATTGTGTAAATTATTAGCACTGTCTTTTGGTATGCGACAAAACAATATTTAAAAAATAACGTTTTGTACAGAGTACAATCGCAAATAAAAATGCTCATATTTACTTACAGATATATGAATTACAGAAGACTATGTTTGCACAAAAATAATGCACAGAAACAGCCTGAATTATGTGCAACTCAGATATTTCTTTTGGAAATCACCATATGCCCAATTCTGTCGATCCGAGAAGTTCCGCAAATCTGTTTTAATCATATCTTTCATGACCGGAGACTGGGTTGGTGAGTTTTGTTTTCGTAATTCTTCTACATTGCCAAGTGGACCAGGGATTCCAGGCTGTGTGCGGTGACTGACAGGGAAGCGAGTGCCCACACCCCTCCCTCTCAGATCTGGGATCTGCTTGACGCGCCCGAGGAGAGACAACAGAGCCCAAGGCCCCTGCGCTGCAACAGGAACCCTCAACGGAAAGCCAGTTTAGCGGCCGCACGCTAAGTCGTCGGTCTCTCCTCTCAGCAGGTGCCACAGAAGAGGTACTTTGTGTCAGAAATATTTTACATAAACATGGTTCATTCTCCTGTGGGCCTCCGTCGAACAAATTCAGAATAACAAACCATTCCCAAAAATATGGTGATAAATCTGATATTTATTTCAAACATAATTCACATGCACATGCCTCGCCTTCGGAGCTGCCCTGGTAAGAATGGCACAGTTGGCGAGCGACGAAAATGCGCGGCATTCGGAGGCAGAGAATGTGAGACACTGGAAGAAAAAACAAAACAAAACAGAAATAACAGTCAACAGATACTTCCTCTGTAGACGAATCTGGCGGACGAGCGTAAATACGACAACAACGGCTGCAATCCAAGCCGGCACGGTCGACCGGATCTCTGTCCGCTGTCAGCCAGCTGACTTACCCCACAGGCACAGGTGATACGGCGATCCTTTGATTTCCTGGTGTTCAAAGGGAAATGTGAGGCAGGTGAAGATGCCCAGGAATAATATCCATTATTCCTCATTGAAACCAGGAGCACGTGGCCTCGCGTGATAGAGCGCAGGTCGTTATCTCAGCAGTAAAGCCAACGAAATATCTGTTTTGTCATTATTGTTCTCCTTAAGTGCCTCATTTGAGTGGCCTAGTACTAACAACAGATGGACTTGAAAGACAAGTTGGACTCTGTGACGGGGAAACACCTTGCCAAGGGTTCTGATTTATAGCTAAATTCTTTTTTTTTTTTTAATTGTGACTCATCAGAATACATATGGATGCAATACTGAAGTGATTGCAGTTAAATGCTTAGTAATGACAGCCTTGCTGAGGTATGGTTCACGTAGCTCCAATCTGGGCTTTGCTCTAATGGGGACGTCCCAGCTTGGGTCTTGAACGCTCTCATCACAGCGCCCCAGACAAATGAACGTGCTTCCCTGGGTGCCACTCGGTGACCCAGTGACTCTCTTTTCCATGCCACTCATCAATAAACTTCAGTGTCCTTGACTTAATCCCCAAAAGCTTGGCTCTGTTTGAACTGGAGGGAAGAACAATGTTGAGGCGTATTTGCATTTATGTTTAATTTATAACTTTCCGAGCCGCCTGATGCAGGCGAGATTGAGACAGCGGCTCAGAGACGAACCAGGGGGGAGGGGCAAGAAGAAAAGGGGACTGTACTGCGGATGATGGGGTATGTACCTGACTGAGGATGGGTGTGCATGTGTATGCGTGTGCGCGTGTGTGTATGTGGGGGCGCTGAATGCACAGGGGGATAAGATGCCACTGTTCTTGTCTGTCAGGAGATTCTGCAGTCTTTTTGGTGGGGGGGGGGGGGGGATAGGGGGTTTGAAATCTGCTGGGATC
>JAODJW010000026.1:23742364-23767743 GCA_026777045.1 Hyperopisus bebe | reverse complement strand
CCACAATGTGATCAAATGCCTTCTACACCGTGTGTGTGTCCAAATGTCCCCACAATGTGATCAAATGCCTTCTACACCGTGTGTGTGTCCAAATGTCCCCACAATGTGATCAAATGCCTTCTACACTGTGTGTGTGTCCAAATGTCCCCACAATGTGATCAAATGCCTTCTACACTGTGTGTGTCCAAATGTCAAAACTCAATTTTATAAAAATCTGTGACTACAGCCAAACATCTAAAATTGTATTTTGTTTGGTTACTTATGGTTAAAGTCAGGGCTGGGTAGGGATTAAGGTTGTCATTGTTGGGATTAGGGTTTTCCCCCACAGAAATGAATAGATGATCCCCAGAAAGATATTAATACAAACGTTTGCATATGTGTGTGTGTGTGTGTGTGTGTGTGCGTGTGGGTTTGCAAAGATCACATTTGAGGACCAAATTGTGTAGTAAAACCTGAAATTTCCTTACTTATGAGGACATCTTTTGAGGTACCCATTTGGATAACCTTAGTTTTATAAAAATCTGTGAATGCAATAAAAAAAGTAAAAATGCCAAAAGGCTTGGTTAAGGTTAGGGATGGGTAGGGGTTAAGGGTGTCGTGATTGGGATTAGGGATTTTCCCATACAAATGGGAAAAATTAGATAGGAAGACCAACTTGTGTGTATGTGTATGTATGTGTGTGTCTAGTAACGCACTCACAAAACTCAAGGCCAGACCGGTAACCTGAACCAGCCATAAGAGACAAACTTAAGAGTCATAATTACTGCAACCGATAAAGTCTAACTGGCTCAGGGATATTACTGTGCTGGATAATGAAATACACACAAAAAACAAGTGATTTCACCACATGTGACCAGCACATAATTTCTCTATATCCGTATAATAAAAATCTCTAAATCTCTATAAAAACAAAATCCCAGCTAAATAAACAGGCAATCCTCCTGTGGCATTTAGATTTCTCTAATAAATCTGGAATTAATTTCACTTTCAAAACCTTGCATAACAATAAAGATCCCCCCCCCACACAGGTTATATTTAAAAGGTCTCAGCCAGTCACAAAGTCCCTGTGGGCTGAGCCACGATTCTTGCGACCCAGGCAGCAAATGAGCTCATCTGAAATTCTGAAGGCCTCTGCTGTGACAGTGGAACTGTGATTCCGAAAGATTCATAGAAATTCGCCATTTCTGAAAGTGCTTCTCGATTTTCCTATCCGTGTTGAGCTTCCTGATACAGATCTCCGCGTTCCAGTAAAGCCAGTTTCTAGGTCCTGGCTATGATGATGAATCGCTGTTGAAGGTGTCTGGCGGGCCTGACAAATCAGTGCACACAGCATCACATGACCAGGCATTTTAAACCAATCAGCTGTCCACCTGCTCTTCCATGCCCATCTTCCGGGCTCCAACCACATCATCGAAGAACGCTAGCATGTTTGTGGCAGGGGATGGTGTCACCAAACTGGAGGTGGGATCTTCGGATCCTGAAGCCGATAGGCCAGTCGCGGTAAAACCTGCAACTGTGGAATCGCGATGATGGAAACTGTGGCCTGCAAGCAGTGCCCTTCATTAGGAGTCTGTGAAGAATCAAGCTCAAGGGGCCAGAGCCAATCGAAATCAATCCAACGCGATGGATTTTCCTCATCGGGCCAATGATTTACAAGACCCAGCAGGTCTAGCGAGCGTAAATAAAACATGGAAAGTCTGCAGATTATTAAGTTAAATGAGAGGCTATCTATTTTCCCCTTAATGTTGTTGTTTTTTTCTTATTACACAGGAAAAGGGGCGATTGTGGTGCATCCAATTTGAGAAGCCAAACCAAAATGCAATTCAGCTTGGTGGTGAATTAATGAATTAATCAAAGGCTTCAATTTGAAGAGGGAATTACCCAAACGGTACACAGTGACAATCTAACAGCTTAAAAAAAAAAAAAAGAATTACAGTCCAGTTGCCCTGTTCCATTTTGCACTGTCTCTACAAAGGCCTTGCCACTCATAGACCAGAGCAGGGTTTGACTTGACCCCAATCAGAGGGGCTCCTATCTCGCTGACCCCTGAAACCTGTCTGTCCAGCCCAGCTCACGGGCGATATGGAGCAGACAGGATGACGCTTCTCCTGCCTGCTCTTTCATCCAGGCTGCTAGCCTCATGTGCACTTGCCAAATTCCAAGCTGAAATAGGGGACGGCAGTGGGCAGGCCCCAATCCTGAGAGAGCGCACTCTAATTATTTTGTTAATTATATATTGACAGGTCTTAATTGATGTTCCAATGCACTAATTAAATAATCAAGGCTACCGGTCTCCATCATCTGACCCCGTCGTTGCCTTTTCAAGTTTCCTTTCACTCTGAGCTGCATACTGAAGGAATATTCTGGAATACACACAATTGCCAGTTAGACTGGGTGATTCTTTGCCTCGGTTGCCTTTAAAAGCATACAGTATGTGACTTGGAGTGCATTAACTTGTTTATACCACAGTTTCTACACTTACATGTTTACACATTTGTACCTGAAGTCATTATATTCACATTTACAATCCGAAAACTCATTTATTAGTAGAATGACTTTCTTCCATCAATAATTTAAAAATTCTGTTAAGTTTCTGTTTTAAATGTGTTCTAAGTCATTTTATGTATTTATGTATTGTATGTCATTTTAAATAGTGTTAGTTAGAATTAAATATTATGTAACTGCATTGATTTACTAATGTGATTCACCTGGCTGACACCATGTGCGTGATTATAGGGGAAAAAAAATCAATACCTTTCTGACCAATCAGATTTGAGAAATCAACATCGTCACGGTATAATGCGACTGAACACTGCTGTTATCAGCTGTGACATCATGCCTGCAAATGTTTATTTAATGCCTGGTATTGGCGAGCAGGTAGTGACCTCATAACGACGACACCCACTGCACGCACCCTCCATTTGGTCTCACACTAATTAGCACTCGAATCTCCACTGGAAAAGTTAGCGCATGTGGTTTCGGGTGATAATTTGACGTTAGCGGTTTAGCTGTTTTCCAAGATGGCCCCGCTTCCTTTGATAATTCGTGCATTTTTTCCCCCCTCCTCTCTCAAACCAATTCAGCGAGACACGCTTGAGGTTGCTGCTGGCACGGGCCCAGGCAGCGTCGTGCGAGAGGTGACACTAATTGTGTTTCTCCTAATTAAACCCCATCTGACCTTGGTGTTGGGAAATCATTACTTTCAAGCTGCAATCATCGCACCGCGGCAACTCTGTCCACTTCAATTCGCCCGGTCCGCGCGTGAAGCCTTACCCCCACCAAGACGCGGGCGGAACAAAGGGGTCAGAAATAAATAAATAAAAGTCGCCTGTTCCCAGGAAAACAATGGCTTCCTGTGGAATGGGCACCCAGATGTGGGCATGCGAGCCTCGAAATCTGCCACGGGGGAGAATGAGTGCGTGAGGCGGGGGTTCTTTATAAAATAACACCATAAAAAAAATGCAAGGCTTTGAAAAGCAATGCCATTCAGAGAACAGTCTCCATGCTCTCTCCGGCTGCCTGCTAACATCTAGCCCGGCTTTAAAAACAAAAGGAGACAGGCCACACACCCAGAGTAAAACCGCAGCTTGCGGTAAAGGGGCCGGTTCTGACCGGAAGCAGAAGCGGCTGGGTTCACCCGAGCGTCGCGCGGGATCACAGACACTGGAAGGGAGCTCGGTCGCTCGTGTCTGCAGCATGCTGCGGCTCCAGCTCTGACCTGAAAGGAAAGGCTGTGAGGTTGCACCTCAGAGGGGTGAATCCAGCGAGCAGAGAGAGGCGTCCCGCGGCCAAGCCGAGCAGAAGCTATTGCCATTCAGAAAGTCACTGGCACATTACAGACAATCCCAGTTCACTCCAGAGTAAATGAAGATCCTTGTAAAACCTCAACAAATCCTACTTAAATATTCACGTCGACGATTCCTTGTTGAGGGACCATTTTCAAATGGCAGAATTGCAGTATGTAGATGATAAGCACAGAAATAAATTTCTTTTAATAATGTGTACTGGAAAATTCCCAGTGTAGCGTGATTCGCATTCTCCTCTTCATTAGACCCCCCCCCCCAGCACCCCAGCACAAACTACAGTCCTACTGTAACTACATCTGACAAGAATAACAGCGTAAGGTCACTGTGTTAAAACATAATTAGGCACATTCAGATCTGCAAAAAACCCAAAGGTGCCAGCTGTTTGTCTCTTATGAAGCACTTTGCATGCCATTTATTTCCAGCAACGTTGTTTTCTCCACGTATACCTGCCACTGGAATCCTGCTGGAACATTTTACCCTGTTGGTTAAGTTAATGTTACGGTAAAACAAACCTGAATGCAGCATCCAATACATTTGCACGGGCAAGCTTTTGAAGGCATCTGAAGGAAGGACGGCCAATAGGGAGGGGCAATGGTGACCTTTGTAAAAAATAAAATAAATAAAAAAAAAAAATGTGAAAATTGCCACACCCACCCAGGGCTGGTTTCAGCAGCTACAGAATCAGCCACAGTTTTTCAGCACAAACGGACCTCCCTTCAAGATCACCACTAACCCTTCCAGCGCACCCCTTTGTAGAAGAGTCAAATCATACCTGCCGTAATCTTAATTGTAATACGAGCACACAATTGTCAAAGCTAATATTCAGCCCACTCAATGGCAGAAGCAGCATACCAGGCATATCGTAATTGAATTATATGTATCATTAGCAATTCAGTGATTGTTAATAACCTTCTTTATTGGCAGCCGCCTTATTCACCTAATGAGCTGTTGCTTAGCAATCAGTCTAGCACACCATAAGCCATCAAGCATGCCAGTTTTAATCCCGATCCACAACACAATAAAAAAGACAGACCATGTGACAATTTTACTTTACCCCTGAGCTAAAGAAACCCCCCCCCCCAGCCTTACAGTGCAATACACGCATATGCATATTCATCCGCTGCAGCAAAATGCCCGACGCAGTTACTTGTGAGACCCTGCACTGTATTATTTAGCGAACATGTCATCAGGATCAATAATGGATGAACAGTCTGCATAGGAGTAGCTAACAGGCGTATGCCTTCCTGTCGGGCCTTTGCACCTCTACGCACCGTCTGTCCCTCGTTCATCGGGTCTCCACAAAACCTCTCCTTCACACGCGCAAGTGTACGAGTACAAAAAAACATTAGATGGGCGCTTAAAATGCTAAGTGGGCATCTCGGGTGATAATGAGCCAGAGTCTAGCCTGGGGGGTTCTCTCCTCCATTCTGGGGCATGTCGTTTCCATGCTGCAGAAACGGAAAGAATGGACGCACGTAAAAAAAAACCACCGGCAACGATAAAAGATTGTGCACAAATCCTACTCAGCATTCTGGATACTGCTGAAGTGTTCAAACCCCAGTTATCATCATTATTAAATCATGCTAATACTCCTCAAATCTACAGTTAAAGATGAGGAACTGTACTTATTGTGTACTACCATCCAAACAGACATTTTACTTCTAGATCTCAAACCCATGTGCTTAAGTATCTGGGCTCTTCCTTCACCACACGACAAACTGTGTCTGAGCACTTGTAAGTTGTTGTGTTAGCACTGAGGTAGCCAAGAGGAGATGCTATGTATATTACGGCTCAATTCTCCAGGGTGCAATAAAGATCATATTGCTATGCATTCGAACCCAAACACCTTGACACATTCGTAGAAGATGTCAGGTTCAACCGATACTCTGAGGGGAATTGTGACAAGCCTAAGCAGGAGGTAAGGGGAGACCTCGCGTCAAAAAACATCACTGACACGTATTTCTGAGGTTGATTACAGCCAGCGATTGTGAAGGTGTACGTCTATAGTGCAGAACTTCCTGTGGAGTGACTTCCAAACAACAGTTCGGCACCACAGAGATTAATAATCTAACCTTCCGTCCTCGTGGGCCGCCTTTTGAAGATGCTGGCAGAACTAATGAGCGAAGCTTCATCATTTTTAATAAGGTGATAATGTGTGCCATTTACAGAGATTCTGTTTGAACACCATTTTGTTTGTGTGTGTGTGTGTGTGTAATTGTGCAACCTCTCCAAACAAGCGTCTGGCCCAGTCCCCCCAGCTCGGGTCCAACGGGCCGGCTGCCAAGACGGAACTGCCGAGAGGGGCGTCCAAAGCCCAGATGTGTCCAATAGGTCCCACATTGATGAGGAATCTCCGGAATGTCTGGCGGACACAGACCATGCTGTGTAGCGGCCTGTTATTACTGTGCTGTCATTTTTCACAGCGCCACAAGGGGGGCGCTGTTAACAATCCACCATCATGCAGACAGTTGTTTCTATGATTTAGTGTCAGTGTAACACTACCCAGTATAGAGAAGAAAAAAAAACATTCATTTGAAAACAGGAATTTCAAACTTAACGATGAAACATTTAGAATAACAATCTGAAAGGAAATTTTCCCCATTCTGAAATACGTGAGGAGCATTCTACGTTTGCACATAATCCATTTCTGCATATTACTTACTGTCAGACTCATGTATTTTCAAAATACAAGCTTTACAAGGTGGAACATGGATGTGTGGATCTCAGCTCCGTTTCATTAACCCTGCGCCAAATGTTAACCCTGGATACGTACTTAGCACTCGCCCAACACTAAAAGCCATGCTTTTTGTTTTCATTTACGTATATAAATGAAATAATCCTGGCCTTCTTAAAAACGTATTTTGTAGGGAAATTAATTACATCAAGCAGCAGCCGTGATAAGGGCTAATAACGGCTTATTACGGCTTTTACTCTTTTCATTGCTGTTAAAACTTCTCTCGTTTTATCACAAAAGAACAAAGTGCATTCCGGAACCAGATTCTGCATTAAAGCAATTTGGAATTTTCCAGAATGCCTAATATAGGGTCTGGCTTCTCCTAAGCCTAATTTGACAAGATTAATTATACAATTAATTTAAAACTCCTCTCAATTATGTAAAAAAGGACTGGCTGACTCCTTAAAGAGATCTTTCACCTTTGGAGAGGTGAGGTGCCTGATAAACGTGATTTCAATTGAAAGAGGAGGAAACACAGCATATTTTGCCTCCATTTAAATCTGTGAAGGACGTTCCTTAGCATTTTATTCTCATTAACCGAAGCTGAAGTTGAGCTTAGCTTGTATGCAAAGCTGACTAAGAAAGAAAGTGTGAATTAATGACACATTTTCAGCAGCTCTGTTCTACTCTTACTTTTTAGACCGTGTACAATGACAATCCACCCTCTGCTTTATATTGATCCAAGTCCACCGTTTAAGTGATCGAGGCGGAAAGTAAGTAACTCAAAATAAATTCCTTAATCTATTTTTCACTGTGCATGATGCACGTCTCAATTTGGGGCTTAAAGATATTGGAATTCCGAAAACCTTGAACCCCACTTCAGTAAAAGAAAAGTCAATTAACCAATAAACACACTTTTATGCCATCCTTGACATTTGAAACGGCATTAATATTGATGAAGTATGATGATGCTTATTTAAAGATTCCCGTGGTTGTGAACCACACGTGGCAAAACTGTAGCATGATTTATTGATCTATGTATGTGTTCTGAAAACACTACGTGCATCTGGAAGCATTTGTCAGGGATCGTCCCCAATGGGCAGCAAAGAAACCGGATTGCGCTTAATCTATAGATTCAGTTTATCGTGTGGCATAACGCTGAGACGGAGCGGACCTTGAGAACAGGCTGGTGAGTTCAGGCCTTCTGTCATTATGAATACATCTCTGAGCCTACCCCAGCGCCGGGCTACCAAACCACTGGGGAGGCATTGAAAAAGCTCTCTCAGAGCAGCCTGATTTCCAAAGACCTTCAGGACCCCCCCCCCCCTTTTGTTTTTTGTTTTTCTGGCTCCTGGATGCACAATAGAAGCCAAATGGACTCGACCTTAATCTACCCGAGAGTGAGCTTCTGAGAAATAACATCCAACCTCAAAGGTAAAGGGCAACCACCGTCTCCGCCGAGGGTCAATTTACTCCATCAGAGAATTTGGAAAAATGGGGAAATGCTTGTCAGCAATAGATCCATTGAGAGAGAAAAAAGCTATGTGAAAATAACCAGCTCCATTCACCCTCCGCTATGCCGGAATTTCTATTCTGGACGCAGAATATAAACCTTTGGTACTACAGTTTGAATCTGGAGATGGAGATTTTTATTAAGACTTTCAGGATTCACACTGAGGTGACCTGAGACAATATAACACAACTGTGGTCCAGTTAATAAGCTAAATCCAACACATTGCTGGTAAAATTGAGATAAGGTAGCAGCAGCCTCCTCAAATATCATCTTCGGCAGAAACTAGGGAACATATACGAATTGCCTGAGAGGCGTGGCATTAACACGGTGCTCAAGAAAACCCTTTTCCTCATCAATTAGTTTCAGCAAACACTTTTCAAACACCAAGTGTCTAGACCAATCAGAAAGCACCAGGAGAGTGTTTGCTAGGCATGACCATAACTCAGGATTAGTAATTTTGGCTAGCTCATTGACCTTTTCCCTAAGTAATTTAGATAGCTTGCTATAATTACTCATACACGTTTTGACTAACATCATAGTTACTATAGAAACCTTTTAATTAGGGAACAGCTCTTCAAAAAAATCTTAACCCTTTTTCTCAGTGCTAGGCTTCTCCGTCGTTCTTGTACGGACGGATTTTGAAAAAGAGGCAGTTCATAAGCAACAACAGCTTTGAACATCTTTGTAAATTCCACATTCAGGATATCTTGAATCCGACTGTTTTCCCAAGCAGCAGAGTCTAGCAGGAAACCACAAGCCACATCACTGAACTGACAGAAGATCCAGGGATTGTTATTCAACAGTCAAGAGGGAACGCATATTTACACCATGCATAAAACTGGCAAGATTAACCTGAATTCTGTGCCAAGAGGACATCGAATATGAATAAATAATTCTGTGTTAAGTTATTTGTTAACAATAAATATTCTAAATGTGTTCTTGAACGCATGACTTTTTAATATTTTTGGGTTCTTAATCTTTAATGCTCAGATCTCATCTCGAAACAATGGAGTTTAGCTCTAATTGATTCCTCAGGCGTGGATAATTATGGTGTCTCCGTGAAGCCATTTGGCCTGAGGTGAAGAGTACTCAGTTTGCCAACGTGTGCTTCCACGGTAAAGGGCCTGTACATTAACTCCCACATCCAACAGTTTGCTCTTTCTATTCCCCAGATTCTGCACAGGACAAATGGTAAACCCTCCACCCATTAAGATCAACATTATTCATTCAACCACAAGGCAGTTAGCCAGCGCCAGGTTAAGTCATCTGGACGTGGCAAATAGGCTCTTGTCTGGCCGACTTCTGATGAATGATTTATTACACCGAATGCCGTAACAGCAAACAACTTTCTACCTATTTTCCTGACAGGCTCCCTGTGACACAGATATATGTGCGTTTAATGGCCGCTGGGGGTGCGGCTGGGTGGCGGGGGTGCAAGAAATAAAACCAGACAAAGCTGAAATCCCCCGCAGGTAAGAGAGTCATTGGAAGCTGATGGTCTCTCACACAGGTCAGCGATACGTACCGCTTCCTGGCAGCGCCGTGAGAGAAATGCGAATGGACTCCCTGTGAGGCCGGCATCGTTTAGCTGTCTAGACGCTCGCCGCAGCCCGGTCACATCTGCACCGCTGAGCGCTGAGGCCCGATTGCTTCCATTTGCCCTGCCAGTTTGCGGAGGCGTCCGTGACTCCTCTCGTTTGTCAGGGACTAACGCGCGTTCGCCTCCCGGAGATAAACAGAAAGATTCTCGCGGCCCGGTGTGTGTCCCTGACTGGCACTGCGCTCGATTTAACACCCCCCCCTTTCATTTGTCCACTTTTAACGTGCAGCACAGGGAAAAGACGGCTGACATGCACGTGTTCCTAATGCGGGTTCGAAGGGTGGCTCTATAGCGCCACCTAACGTATACGCCGGCATATTTAAATTATCATATATGTAAAGGAAATGGGCGCGGTCGACAGCCTTCCCGTTTCAGCATCTCCCATGATGCCAAGTCCTCGTTTAAGTGGAAGGTCCACCTTCAGTAAAAGATAAAAGGATGCTGAGACTGCTTCGCTTAAAAACCGCCTCCCCCCCCATGCGGCGCCTGAAAAGGAAAGGCTCCCACAAGGACGGGCTGCCTGCTGAATACCAACAACGCGCAATCCCCCCGGAATGTTAACACGTCTGCTCGGAATGATATACAATGCGATATGATATATAATATATTCAATACGCTGATGTTTTCTCGCCGATTTTTTTTTGTTTATTAAGATGCAGGCCATCATGTCCCCTATCGTTATACCCTTGTGTCTCAGAAATGTCACATGGGCACCACTGTAAATTGACCTATACTCACATAATGTATCACACACATTTAAGATGAAATGGTTTCTTTCGAGGGGTGCGCGGAGCAGGTGTTCCGAAAGGCGGGGCATTTCCTCACTGCATAATACTAATCAATTAAGAAGCAGCATCTCTGAGATGATTACTAATGCCACTATGCCCAAATTGAGGGATTATCATAAAGTAATTAATTAAAACACTGTCTATTTTCACTAGAAGTCAGTTGCAGGTTTTAAAGCCTCTGCGTTTTCAGGCAGTCTGCTGTATGGATGGACTGGGGAGATCTCACTCTGCCTGCATGAATACCCATGAAATAAGCACATTTTTCTACCAATAGTTCCTCGAAAGCTATCACTATCGGCTCTTCAAGCACTAACTTTTGTCATCCCCGATTCAAAATCATCACCAATTATCCAAGAGTGTGAATGAAACATTTTATCGACAGATTGAAAAGCTGTGGGTAAATTTTGCCTGGAAAATATAGATAGAGATACTTACAAGTCCCATCCTTACTCCAGCACTATAGGCGATATACCACCAACACCCGTTCCTCTGCTATTATGCAGTACTTCCCGTATATTTGTAAGAGCTACGTTTTAGTCATAATGAGCGGGTGACCTCTGAACAGCATATGTATGTAGGCCTATAAGACACTTCTGGAAATTGTCAGATTTGTAACTACACTGAGTATAGGCTGAATGATTTCTAAGCATGACTTAGAAAAACATGTATATATAAAATACCCTGCTCTCACTCTCTCTCTCCACACACACACACACACACACACACACACACACACACACACAACTGACACCTAACAATATACCCTAACATCTGATACTGGTTCAGTGGAGGAAACATTGAGTGCTCCATTACATCCATCCATCCATCCATTTTCTATACCCATTTACCCAATCCAGGGACACAGTGAGACTTAAACAAACCCCAGGAAGCAGGTCAGATGGGACACCAGTCCAGGTCCCACACAACAGACAATTCAGAGGCACTAATTCAGCTAAACCACGTCTTTGCACTGTGGGAGGGGACCAGAGCACCCAGAGGAGACACAAACATGTGGAGAAAATACAAACTCCACACACACAGCCATGTCCGGGAATGCAGGAGAGGTGATCTTACACCGCTAACCACCTCACCACAGATTAATCCACAACACCGAATTAAAAATAAACACTTCTATCTATGCATCCAGCTTATCCACTATAAGGTCACTGATAAGTAAACACATGAATTATGAAATGTAAGACGCAAGCACTTTGTATGAACCATTTGTTCACCCTAATTGTGTAAGAATTTAGATAAATAGGGCGTTTATCATTTTGTAGAAGAAAAAAAAACACGCCAACGTCACCGCAGAAGTGACGTAAACGAACCAAATCGGCCCTCCCGGTGTATAGCGCCCCCTAAGCATTAAAAAGAATCGTTCGGATTTCACGACATTAAAAGAGGTGCCAAGATCTGTCAAGAGTGACAGAAAGGGCATTTCAGTCAAAGGGCTTCGCTGCTCGACAAAAGAGCCTTTCTGTTGCGACGGGACGCCGAAGACGCGCCGCGACTCCCCCCGACTTCAGCCCAGCGCGTTATAACCTTAACAAATACGTCTATGCATTATTTATTTATTTATCTATCCCAGCATTGACGGCTTTAATTAAGGGGCTTAATTGAGGGCTTCGCGCAGCGGCGTGCTTTTCAGGCTACGATAATTAATTCATATCAGACGATCATTAATGAATGCTACCTTTCTATCGCCTCGTCCCTGTTTTAATTGCCACGCTCTTCTCCCTCTTGAAACGGCGTGACATGACAAACGGCGAGAGACGTGTCACTGCCGCAGCTTTAAACATTCAATCAAAGAAAATCTGTTTGGCTAAAGCCACGGCCCTGCAAAAGCACATTAATCTTGAATTTGTTTTTTATGGTATCTATTTATACAGTAACTGTAAGAGAAAATAGCCCTGCAAATGGGTTGCTTACGGAGAGGCAGCGTTCAGCGCCTTTTGTGCTGCGTATTCTGCTCGGCTGCGCTGTTGCCTACTGGATTAGCATATCAAAAGCTTTTTGGACACTTCACTGGGATGTAAATACCGCACTTTCTTAACTATTTTTCCAATTTGCATGACAAGCCAGGTTTATTTTTGTACGATCCCCCAGGTCGATTTCTTATGGTGTAAAAATAACCAGGTATTTCCATCATAAAATTTGGACATTACTAGACAAGACGAAGATGATATTCAGAATTCTCACGTACAACATTTAGAGTCACTTCAGGAGACACTTTCACCTTTCGAGACGTTAACTGATGAACAAGCTACATTTTCTTTAAACTGAATCAGGACAATTTTCATGTATGTCAACAAAACAATGGTGTAAACGATGAAATTATACCACTTAGACTGAAATTATATCCAACCAAATAGACAAATGATTTGAAAATACAGCTATTCTCTGCAAGGGCTTATCAATGCGATGTCACCTCTGCAAGTATAGCACAACTGTACCTGCCAAAGTTTACACAGCATGTCTGCAGGAAGCCTTGGTGATTCATCATGGATGAAATTAATTAGATGTCTATCAGAAAAGCAGACTAACTAAGCCCCCCCCTCTCTCCCCCTCCCCTCCGCATGCCCTTGGTGTGTGTTTATAACACACCTGTGCTGGAGGACCCCGTCAAAAGACACATAGAATCTGATCATAACAAATATTTTAGGTGGGCAGACTTTGAGAATGTGGCGATTTAATCCTTCACTGTTAACCTACCAGTAGATTTGATTTAGCGCCATTAAATTTCCGGGAGCTGTTGTGTTGTTTTTAAAGGGCCAGCGGCTCCATCTAACAACGCCGCGAGCCTTTCAGAGCCTCCAAGATTCCAGCACGAGCAGTATTTTGAATCCCGAGTCTTCAGCATTTCAGGTGGCTTTGAAATGTCGACGTACGCACACTCAATTAATATTCCAACCTGCTTAATGTCCTTAATTTGGCTTTAAAGCAGCCAGGATATTAGGCAGGGCTCTGTGTAAATAAATCAATCAAAATTTCAGAGTCTATAATAGGATTCCTGGCGTTTAACTGAACTTTGATGCATGAAATGTCACTTTTGAAGTGTATACACAGTGTACTTTCCTTTGCTCGCATAAAAATGAAAAGCAAAGAAACACTAGAGCTGTGGAAAAAAATGATGAGCTTTCAGACTGCCCTCTTTTGCATGCAAATCATATCTGCGTTTCTTATTAGCATAAATGCATGAGGAAGTCTAAATGCTTTTAATTTCCAATCTCAGCGAGCAGAGGAGTAATTTGTCACTGTCAGGGTGGAAATCTAAAAGGGGGGGGGAAGAAAGGGAGCCAAGGACTCCATACTAAATTGGAATCATCAGAAATTTTTTGATTTGCTAATTGACTGATGTGAGGTTCAGTCCAGCCGCCTTGAAGGTGTAAACACTCCCAAACCGTACTGGGAAATTAAAAAAAAAACACACACACACACACACACACACACACACGAAGTGAAAACGTGAAATCGCATGACAACTCGCCTGACCAGGGTTCCTTTCATGGGCAGAGACCAAACCTGGCATCTCACAGCCATCCTGCGTCTGTAATCATTCCCTTAAGGCACCATCAGAGGAAACTGGAAGAATATTAAAACAGGCATCTTTATTTACAACAACAGGCAGACTGGTTGTTAGGTATAAGGTGTTTTTTTGGGCACATATGCTATTGTATCATGGCGTGCACAGAATTAGAGAAGTAGTGCTCTATAAATACATCCATTAATACCATACCTTACTCGTTGTATTGTGGCTATTCTGTTTTACCACCATTGTGAGCTTAAGCAGTCCACGAACAAATACAATAAAAATAAACACCTAAAATCTGGGGAACTGAAGCAAAGAGATGCCAATGACACAGGGTGAACCAGTGAAAATGGGCATTCTGCAAATGGGGTCTATGCAATTGCAGATGAGTACCTCTAATCGAAAAACACACTCAGGAAACAAAAAAACAATGTTATAAAGTCAACAATTACAAAAACAAAAAAGGAACAAAGGACACAATGCAATATTATACATGAACAGTGTTGCTCCAAGCAACCAAAACAATGGCATTGAATTTCGGGTTTTAAGGTTTATAAAACTGATCACTAAGCTTTTTTCATACTGAAATAGCAGACATTGCATCGTACCCCTGAGCAGCTCAGAAAGCTCACCCAGAATGGCCTTTTCGTCAAACGGCTTTCTGTGGTAGGTGTCGTCTCGATGGTCACAAAGTCCAATCTTACAGTTTGGCTGGAAAGTTATTTTGCTTCTTGCATTCTGTGCTATACTGGATGATAAAAGGGGATAACATGTGAAGATCATGTTTACTCTATAGTAGGAAACTGGGTGCTTGTTGTCATGTCTTTTTAGTGTGTATTGCAGGGTTCTTCAAATCTGGCCCTCGATTCCAAATCCAGGCCTTGTTTTCAGTTCTCCCAGGGAGTTAGTTTAATAATGACTGATTCTGATTGGTCAGAGGCTTCACACCTGGCTCACAGGTAAAGGAAGGCTGGAAAACCAGCAGTGCTCGGACCTCAAGGACCGTGATTTGATTAATAGGGGTGTATTGGTTGCTGCTTCAGCATGGCCAGACAGTCCACTCCCCATATAATGCTGCTATCTAAAATTTGGAGGGAGATAACTTATTCTAAATTCATCATGACAGGGCTTCGAGCTCTGCGCCGTACACGGAGTGGAATTTGGTAAGAGACAAGCCAGCGCGTAAAGCTACTCTAATCTAGCCAGTCACCTAGACGTAAAAGCAGCTGACCACAGCGACTCTATCCAGACCTCCAACGCCATGTGAGATCACCAGCCTTGTCACCGCAGTGAGATATGATCTTCCCCATACATCAGGTCTCAATGGAGGCTGACACACGTCACCCTGGTGAAAATAAAATCTTATGGGTGACAGGTATGTGTGCTCATAGACAATAATGATGCACTGTCAATTTGTGTCAAAGATGATTTAACTGTCAATAAACACATTCCCTATTTCATATTAAAGTTTTACCCTTCTATAGCCATTGCTTACCCTAAAAGAATATTTCTATTTACTCCCATATTAATGTAGTCATCTTATTTGATATGCCCAAATAGTGTTAACATACTGCAGAGAATAATTTAAACATAATTTCACACTGAAAGCCACAGAATACATTGATGCCATTGCTGCTGTTTACATCAATCAAGAAATCATTATGGATAAAGGTTTGTTTATTCCATGCATTATCAAATTAATGATCTTATATTGGCAGTAACTAAGTATTCTTCAGGCTGGTAAATAAATGTAATATTGTATATAAAAACATGCCTGCTTATTAATGGCAAATTAAGTTAGGGCAGCTTTTTGGCTTCAGTACAAGTGCAACTTGCTCATGAACGTTATTGCACGCGTTAATTTTGTAAGCGTGCATACTGAATCTGGTTTTGAAGAGACGTGCGTGAAATTCTGAAAATATAAATTAAGGTTCTGAAAAAGAGAGGCTTCTGCTCGCGGCACTGCAAGTCATCCCGCCTCTGGTTATGGCCCTGAATATCATTTAGCTTTGAGCTTTTCTTAACAAGCAGCACTCCAGCCTTGACATGTTTCGTTGAGCTGGGGGAGGGCCATTTCAATTTAATGGACATCGCAGAAATTAGCTGAATTCTTTAATGGTTTAGGAGTGTATTAACATACAGTCTTAAGTACTGGAAATACATCCAGTAAGGTAAGTATTTGATCTGTAGCTATGCACGTTTTAACTAACCTTTCCCAAAAGGGGCCAATGTTGAATTGGTGCAAAGCAACACTGCCCTCTAGCGTGCGGCCGTTTGTAGCAGACATTAAAAACTAAACTAAGCTCATGCAAATCCATTCACCTCTAGGGCAGAGATTCGGTTTCCGCAACATTTTTAATAATGGAATGACCTCTGACCCAACCCACGTCAGACCCACTGACTACAATCTCATTGTAGATACGTTTTCAGGGCCTGGAGTTTGTTACGAAGGCAGTGATCGGTATTAAAGTTAACAAGGACGGAAAAGCTGGAACGCTGGTATTTAAACGTCATAATTCTGCTATTCCTAAAATCAAACGAAAGAGAAAGGAATACCAGTACTTTGAAACGTTATAGCTAAAATGTCCCCCATGATACACTTTCATCTACAGAAAGATTTTAGAGTCTTTAAAAAGTAATATGTAGCCACAAAGCACAGATTTCATACAATCACGGCACTTCCATCTTTCTCACTTTCTGACATCCATTATTGAGAGCTGTCTCAGGGCACAAAATATTGACTGTGTACAGAGTATGGCCAGATTTTTTTTCTTCCAAAGTAAAAAAAAAAAAAAAAAAAACATTATATTTCATTAAATACATGAATGACTTCCTAGATATATGGTGTAATTGTTTGCACCATCACTTGGGTTGTATGAATGCATGCAAACCTCAATTCACTAGTAGCTGAGAAAACCCAGTATTTCCCCTTAATACGAAAACATTACGACGTTGTTTAACCATATAAGAAATCCCACACGTCGCTGCTAACGTATATTTTGGGGTTTTACCGTCCCCGGACACCGCCACGTGAGGGTACAGCTCACGCGCACCAGAGCGAACTGCTGGGCTGCATGACCCACATTTTCAACATGCACTATCTAGAAAAACCCGCTAAGTGTAGTGAGCAGTTGTTATTTTAGCTTAAAATTAAGCTAATTACGTTAAGAACGACCAGCTACTCACTAATAACCACATTAGAAATGAACTGAACTGATAAGATCTGTTGCCATGGCTACAGCATGACATCTTAGAAGATGAGATGTCGCTTTGTTTTTTTCAGACTTACTGCGCAGACTAACTTACTGTGAAAAACATATTTTTAATTAATACTTTAGGAGGATAGTCGGTTGTCATCAATATTAGAAAGCCGCTCCTCTGTTTTTGTCAATTAGGGACAGCTGTTTTTTTTTTAAATATCAGGTGCTAATTTGTAGGTCTAATTTGTGTAATACACTGAATCAATCTGCCCGGGTCAGGGTTAATCAACTTTCTGATTGCCTGAAAGTTAGGCAGAGACTATTATAAAATTTAAATTAACGTTTGGAAATAGCTTATCTTACGTGGGAGCGGACTACTTAACCGTACAGCCTATTACCTAGCAAGTAATGTTTCTGGACAAGCTGTATACATTGGCTTACCTTTAATTGTGTAATTTATTTCGCTAGATCTACTGCAATAAAACAAATCATAATAAATAAATAGATAAATACTAAAAACAGAATCACAACACGACTGAGTCTGTATTACTGTACAGTACGTTTTTGTAGGATTCAGAATCAAACGAATATACCGTTAGCGGCCACTAGAGGTCGTGGTTCTACATTCCTTTAGAAGTTCAAGGGTGCCGGGGTAGATAAGCATCCGTGGTAATATTTGTATAGGACAGGAAGATGAGTCTCGGCTTAGTGCAGCACAGAAATTGATTGAGGAATATCTCATTATGAACTTGATTACTAATGAAGGAGTGTCTGTGTTTATGGTGGTAAGTACCATATCGATTTTTATTACAAACACGGAAAGTCGGTTTTGTTTACCAAACTAGTTCACAAAGGGTTATGGGTTCGTCTTAATTATTTTTAATCGTGTTCTTTAGAATTGTGTTTTGCAGGCTCATATACACTCTCACCACCGTAGATTAACCTCAGCTCTTTGCCCCCAACACTAAAGCATACTGTATCTCATGCAAAACAGTTGCATCAATAATATGCACTAATTAATATATAATGCATTTCAGGCGAAGCAGTTGCACATCGGCATGCGATGTGAATACTATTATTGTCTATAGATTTTACTAAGTGTCAGTAACATTAAAGTCATATTAGGCATATCACAGATATCACACTCTGACATCTAATACTGTTATTGTTGGTGTGTTTCCTGTACTTTTGTAATGTATCACTTTATGAGTACTTGAAAGGCGTTTAAATTACAGATTACACTGCCTCTGTTGTAGTGGTTCTAGGAACGTTATCAGTATTTGGGATTGTTGTATTATTGTCTTTTGCACAACATTTGATACTTAATGCAATAAAAATCGACAATACCATTGTTTCTCTTTAGTGTTTAGGGAAGCGTCAGTTAGCAAAGTAATTAGGAAAACAACGTGCCCGTGGTTCCTACTCTTCCGCTGGTATAATAAACCACCGTGTTTAGATGTCAGGAGCTGGGCTGGACTTTCCTCGAGCACTTGGCTAAAACAGCTTCCGCTATTGTGTGCTTTATGGCAGGTACTGTTGGTGGGAGTCAACGTTGCCCTGTTCACAGTCACGTTCCTCTATTACAGTAGCCAGGAGGCTTTTTCCTACACCCGTGTCATGCTGGGGGTCAGTGGTCTCTTCTACCAGCCATGCAAAGCGATTCACGGGAGAAACCTAATTCCGGATTAATGTTCATCGCTTAGATTCCTTGCGGTCTTTTCTCTCTTCCCCTGCGTAGTCGGGTCTGGCTTTTGCGCGAGCCTCAGCGACGTGTGTGAACCTGAACTGCATGGTCATACTGCTGCCAGTGAGCCGCAACCTCGTCTCCCTCCTGCGAGGCTCCTGCATTGTGAGTGCCCCATATACATGCAGGCTGCCCACGCTCGTCAAACCGCTATCCCGTGAAGTGCTGACTTTCGTCCCTTCTGTTTTCCCCAGTGCAGATGCAGAGTGTTAAGAAAGCAGCTGGACAAAAACGTCACTTTTCACCGTGTGGTGGGCTACCTGCTGGTGTTTCACTCCGGTAACCGATATGTAATTACTACTGCGGTCATCCAAGTCCCGGAAGTCTAGCCGGTTGCAGGAATCGTACACGGCTAATCTATTTTTTACATGTTGCAGTTGTCCACGTTATTGCCCATCTCTCCAACATTGAGAGGTACCACGAGAGTCAGTCTACGGAAGCAGGAGAGCTGTTGTTGAAACTCTCCAGCCTCGGAGATGGGCTAAATGAAAGCTTTTTGAACCCCATCCGCACCTATAACACTGTGAGTGGGCTGTGGCAGGCGAAGGGTTGTCAAGTCACTCATTGTCAACTTTTGGCTGAGGTGATGCTTGACGTGTCCTTCTTCGGTGTGTCCCTCAGACGCCTACGAAGGAGGTGCTGGTTAACGTGTCTGGGCTCTCCGGATTGGTCATCACGCTGGTCCTGGCTCTCATGGTCACTTCATCTACTGAGTTTATCAGACGCTCCTCTTATGAGGTCTTCTGGTTCACCCATCACTTCTTTGTGGTCTTCCTGGCCGGGTTGCTCATTCACGGCATTGGGTGAGTGGGTGGGCCCTACAGCGATAATCTACAACCTTTTTGTACAGTGCAAGCTACTTCTACAAGGAAAATCATCTGGGGAGCTTTTGAGTTGCCATCGAATCATCCTCGGGTGATTTTTGCCGACTGGGGGGCTGGAAGTCTGGTAGATGTCGCTATCGACTGGGAATGTGTTGTGGGTCGGCCAGTTCACAACCGCTGCCCAATAATATGAGTGAACCTTTTTGTGGCTGAGAACGAATGGAAGCAACTGATTTCTTCAAATGGTTTCTGTTCAGGAATGTTATAATTACACGAAAACAGCGTGTCCCCACCACTGCAGCCTCGCTGTTAGCTAATTACCAGGTCTCTGCATTTCAGGGGCATTGTCCGGGGACAGACTGCAGAGAGCCTGCTGATGCACAACGTCTCCTACTGTCGAGAGCACTTGGATGAGTGGGGGGATGTGGACCGGTGCCCCCTGCCGCAATTCCGGGGAAGTGACCCAGCGGTAAACAGCGCAATTTCCACCAGCCAATCAGCTCCTTGCGTCCTGGGACATTTTAAAAGAATGAAAGCTAATTAAAAAATGTTGACTTGACGAAGGCGTGAAATTTCAGTTAATGTGTTAACTGCTGGTTAAATTGTAACCAAATGTTGATGGTTTATATCCCTTAAGGTCTTTGCTGTAATGACTTTGAATAAAATACTTAAGCTGTATTGCTCTAGGAAAATGACTAGCTAAATGGATAAAAAAAATCTCTTTGGAAGAAAAATCAACTAAGCAAATAAGTGTAAATGTAACATAATAAAACAAGCTTCTAGATCAGTCTAAGAATATGTGATGGTTTAATGTTGCACCATTGTCTTATGATAAAGACATAGTCTGCTACATGTTTCTTCTTTCTTTCAGTCATGGAAATGGATAATCGCTCCCTCCCTCCTTTACATCTGTGAAAGAATCTTGCGTTTCACTCGCTCTTTACAACCTGTGGCCATTACTAAAGTAAGTTTGCTTACCGCCCACGCACTGGTTTGAGAGGTAAAACACAGTGGCATTTTCCTCCTGGTTTGGGTCAAATGAAGAAGCTCAGAACTACTACAGTTCATTCAACTGTTTAATTTGATTTAGATTTACTTTGAATTTAATTCAGCTCTGGCTTAAGTAGCTACATCATTTTGCATGAACAGTTTGTACAGAATTTCTGTGGTGAGAATTAATTTTGCATTTTTGGCCATATTCAAAGAATTCAGATGTTCCAGTTATAGAGTTTCATTGTTCCAAGTTTGATTAACACCGAAAACAAAAGGGAGGCACTGTACCGACAGCTGGTGTGTGTGTGTGTGTGTGTGATTTTTTATTTTTTTTTTATTTTGTGATTTTGGTGATGTAATACTGGAAAAAAGCTATGTGTTACTTTACAGATCTGTCACTACTGCTCAGTTATGGATAAATAAAGCAACACTATGTGATGTTTCTCTATGGAGGTGGTGACTCACCCATCGAACGTGGTGGAGCTGCAGATGACGAAGGCAGGCTTCCGCATGGAGCCAGGCCAGTACGTGTACCTGCAGTGTCCCGCCATCGCTCCTCTCGAGTGGCACCCCTTCACCCTGACGTCTGCACCTGAGGAGGACCACTTCAGTGTGCACGTGCGCGTGGCGGGGGACTGGACCGCTGCCCTGTATGCCGCCTGCACCGGCCACCAGGGGGACTCGCGGATCCCTCTGCTACGGCAAGTTCCCATGTAGTGTGTCCACCACCTCACACAGGGGGTTTCTACACCCAATAAACCATAATACTGTCCCTGGAGGCGGGGCTTGGGTCATCTGCCAATCAGTTTCATCTTTTCTGAGTACTGTCTCTCCCCCAGCCTGGCGGTGGATGGCCCGTTTGGCTCGGCCAGCCGTGACGTGTTCCGGTATGAGGTCAGCGTGTGCATCGCCGCGGGTATTGGAGTCACCCCATTCGCCTCTGTCCTCAAATCTCTCCGGTACAAGTCCTCAAATCCCAGGAAAGCCATGAAGCTCCAGAAGGTAACCAGGAATCAATCCTGCTAATCCAAGTCGTAACTGGACGATGGAACTTTAAAGCTTGGATGAGATGTCAAATTAAAAAATAATATGCAGTGCGGGTCTGTGCACTATACTAGACAGAACATTTTGATAAATATTTGCTAAGTACAAATCTTGGTAATCAGAGAGGGGGTGATCACATTCTTGTGCTGTGCCTTTAAATCCACCAAGCTCTACTTCTTCTGGATCTGTCGTGACACCACCGCCTTTGAGTGGTTCCGGGACATTCTGCTCTCCCTGGAGGGTGACAGCACGGGTATGGGGCGCCTCGTCAGCTTCCACATCTACCTCACCAGCTGGGACGATGCTCAGGTACGCCAAGGAGAGGAGCCCCAGCTCCTCGAACCCGCTGTCGGCCTGGATCTGACATGAGCCTACACGTCTGCCTTGCCCCTCCACCAGGCACGCCACATCACCCTGCACCGTGACTCCCAGAGGGACGTGGTCACCGGCTTCAGGGAGAAGACCTTCTTCGGCAGGCCCAACTGGGACCAGGAGTTTCGGAGCATTGCTGACTCACACCCTGGGTAAGGCATAAGGTACAGACAGGCAGAAGTCCATCCAGGCAAGGCTGAGACTGTCTGTGCCTGAGGTGAAAAGAGTGAGAGAAAAATAAATAAAACCCCTCTCACCTCTTGGACCTGGGTTTGGGTCTCCACTGCGGCTCCATGACTGTGGAGTTTGCATGTTCTCCCTGTGTCATTGTGGGGTTTCCTCCGGATTCCTGGTCCCCCCCCCCCCACAGTCCAAAAACAAGCGTGTGTGTGCGTGTGTGCGTGCGTGTGTGTGTGTGTGTGTGTGCGTGCGCGCTCCACAATGGGTTGGTACCCCATCCTGGGTTGTTCCCTGCCTTGCGCCTGTAGCCTCCAGGATAGGCTCCAGACCCCCTGGTGACCCTGAATAGGACAAGCGGTCACCAAAAATGAATGGATAATAATAATAATATATAACAACAATATATATATATAAAATATCATTTTGTTGTTGTTGTTTGTTATGACGATGACGATCTGCAGCCTGTCCTGGGGCCTGTATCATGCAGATGTTGATGAGCTAGATAACTTGTCAGATTTATGGTGCCCTAATTTAAACGGACTTAATCTTCATTCACTTACATTTAGTCCAGACTGCCCTTGCTCACCCAAAAATCCAGCTGTACGGGGCCCCGAAAAAAATGCTGTTTAGTGAAATATTAGTCACTCTTAGAATGTGCACAACCCTGCATACACACACACACACACACACAGTTTGTGACAGAAAGATATGCATCTTTGTTATACTTTCCTGTCGAGTGAAACCATCCACCATAGAAAGTCCATGTAAATATGGTAAATCTGATGACTCTGATCAACTCAAGGAGCCAGAGCAGAACCTTTTCTGCTTACTCATTTCTCCATGCACACCTGTTTCTTCACTATATCATGTTACCTATGTCTGTTTCTCGATGGAGCAGTTCAGGATAAGTATCCTGCCCAGGGAATCTCCTGGGACTTGACCCTACAACCTTCTGGACGTAAGCCTGCATTTATCATTTCTCATACCTGTTGGATTACGACCGGGGGCAAGATGAAAACTGAAACGCCTAATCCTCCCAGTCGGCACGCTCTTTTTTTTTATGTGTTTGTGTTTAGCAGTTTAACTTGTCTGACCCTGGAGAATTACACCCAACACAAACAGCCCCCCCCCAGAAGGGTACTACAGGTGTGGGGTGGCCACACAATCCAGGCATTGTGTTGAGGTTCCAGTAATCCCCCCCCCCCAACACACACACACGTGGAAGTGCCCTCCAGTGGGATCAAAGCATTTTGTCCCTGGAATTTCTGATGCGTCTCAGATACAGTCATGCTTTTAGGAAGGAGGTTCAACAGCATTCAATTAGCACATTCTCTCACCCCAAAAGATGAAAAACTGTAACGCTGCATTTGGAAAGGTGCCGAATATTTGGCCTTTTATCGCTACACCAGACCTGGTCCGGAGCCTCTGTGCTCGTCTTTGTTAGCCGAAGTTAGCAGTAAAGTCATTCTTCAAATAATTGTTTTCTCAAGAGAGAAATATCATCTGAAGTGCCAAATGAGGATGAAAAACATGAAAACGATTTAGTAAAAAGGAAGAAACACACGCACACATCAAGAAAATTACAGCAGATGCACAACTGAAATCACCAAAATAAGATGAGCAATACGGTTTTATTAGTGACAATACGCCACCTTGTGGCGATGCTCATGTATAGTTTTTGCCCGGCCACCATCCTGTTGGCATTGCATTGCATCTTTTTCATGACGAAATGGTGACTTAATATGGGTTGAGTAAGTGACACAAATATGGTTTCAAAATGGATGTGAACCATAACTCGATGGTGGCAGGAGATGAGGTATGGCTTGTTCTTGTACTGTACAGTACACATCTCTGGTGTCACATGGTGCAGACGGATAGCTCTGTCTAGCAAGAGGAATGGACTGACAACCAGGAATTAGATAGGGAGATAGATTGGACATCTGGTCCCACTGAAACTACATCTTATGTGATTTTTTTTTCTGTTGGTTGCCATAGCAGCAACATCGGTGTGTTCCTGTGTGGACCCAAAGCCATTTCCAAGGTCATCCGCAAAATGTGCAGCACCCACTCAACTTCAGCACTGCGGGGAGTGCGCTTCCACTTCAACAAGGAGAGATTTTGACACACTGATGAGGATGAGCTCATTTTTGTATGCCGCAAACCATGCAGATTTTGCACCCAGGAAAATAAATGCCGTAGTAGTTAAAATATGGCGGTGTTTAAGCGTGCCCAAAGTCCATATATGTTTGTCTTTGACGCGTCCTGATTTGAATATTGATTTGTCTGGATCTGTGAAAGGGAAGAATGTAATTTATTCATGGTAAGCATAGATTAAAAATATTTCATGAAAACAGGGACATGGTTAATGTTACGTAAAGGTGAATGCCTCCATAAAATTCTGTTTAGCTTGCATGAAAAATGGAAATTGTATGTATAATATACACTCACTCAAACCAAGATCACCTAATCATTTTCTCATACATATATATATGTAATATGTATCTGAAATATATATTTATAGAAAAAGTTTATGTCTTGTACTCTTAGTAGCCTATACTATTTGACGTGTATACTTTTATATTTTGGATCTTTGCGTAACGAATCATATCTTTAACAAAAAATATTTATTGACTGAATTGGTTGATTTATTCGTAATTTTCCCATGTTTTGCGAAAGTAAATAATCATGAATTTCTTTTAGATCAATGAGTAATAGACGATCTATGTAAAACGGTAGGTTCTGATTCATTTTTTAAATTACGGACTACACTCAGTTACCAGTCCATTAAGTACACCTGCTTGTTAATAAAGCCAACATACCTTAACAGCGAAACAAGTGACTGCAACTAATTTAGTGCCGCTGCAGACCAAGAGGTTCACTTGCTGTCAAGCTATACATTAGAGGGGCTAAGATGTGTGAACCAAGAACACCCAGTTGATGGCAGCCGTGTATATAGGTGGAAACACCTTAAAAAGGAGGCCAAAGGGAACGATCAGATCAGGGGCGATTCTAGGTTCAGAGCTTTGGGGGTGCTAAGCACCCAGAGAGCTGCCCAGCAAGGCAAGATACACTTTACTCGTCACAATGAGACTTTTTCCCTGCCTCTTTCAGT
>JAODJW010000026.1:23716747-23729068 GCA_026777045.1 Hyperopisus bebe | reverse complement strand
AACCCACCCCCCCCCCCCCCCCGCCTGCTTTTCTGGGGAACAAAGGAAAGCGTGAGGCCAGACAAGAGCAGACTGGAGAGCGAGACAGATTCTGTGCGTATGTGCCTGTTCAGGGGATAGGCAGGCGAGCTGGGCAGGAGCAGCTCGAAAGTGCTGCTGGAGGAGGAAGGACTTTCTGATATTTGCGAGCCTCAATAAATGCACTTAAAGCTGCAGTGTCCTCTCTGGGAAGGAGAGAGTTACTGTTAGTCTGCTTCATTGACCTTCCTCACCAGTAATGCGTGGCAGAACATTACATATAAATCACCATTTAATCACATCCGATTTTATATTCGGCATGCTTGAAAAGTTAAAAAGGCAACATGTCACATTTTCCTTATCATGGGAGTGTGAAGGAAATCAGGCTTTCCTCGCATTGTGTTGAAATAATTGTCATCATAGACAGGAATCTAGGGCAGAGTTAAAGTGAATGTATAATGTGTTTACTTAAATGTTAAAAATGCTTACCTCTCCGCTGGTGCAGACCCAGTGCTATGACGAGCCAGTTTGTTTGCAGCGATTTCTGAGCGCGTGCTGGGGGGGGGGGGAAAGGTGGGGGTTAGGGCTTAACTGCACAAATCCAGACGTGTCATCACTTTCTTTGGCTGTTAGGGGAGCTCTGTGTCCCGATCCAAGACATGCTCACCCGGTGTGTGAAAACGCGTTATTTTCCGTCCATTGAAACAGAAAAGCGCTCCCACGTCATTAGTCTGTGAGCTGACAGGCTTAATTTAAAAGGTCATCGTTCTGGTGTGGCTCTGTCCATACAATGGTCATTCATAAACTGGGAAAATTCACATTATGTATAACAATTGCGGCTTATTTGGCTTAAACGTGATAAGAATGGAAAACGCCACTTACGCGCAGCTTGTGTGTGTGTGTGTTTCCTTCTCTCTATAGAGTTTATTCCTTCCCGACTCGCCGATGTAGCAAACTCGCCTCCGCCCGACGACTCCCGAGCTTTCGAGAAGGCGTCGTCAGACCGAAGCACCTGGTTAGTTTTACTGTCCGTTTAGGAAAATAGCTGCCAAATTAAGGTCCTCCGTTAACCGTCGCGCCGCGTGCATCCTCACCTCCCCGAGCCGGCTTTTCCCGCCACGAGCGCGAGCCTTCTTCCGTCCTCGGATGCTGCCCGCCGAAGGTTAGCTGTTTCGTTTTACCCAGGTTTACGGTAACTAGCTGCTGTTTAAGTAGCGTCGACAGCCTTTACGTGAAGCTTTCAGACGTGTTGAAACGTGTTCGAGCCGTGTCATGCATTAAAAAAAAATGCTTGCCGGTATTGGTTTCTGACGAATACACCTGCCCCCCCGGGTAGAAGGTGGACTATTGTCTTCGAGTATATTTTGCTGTCCCTTAATAATATATACATTTGTAAGTTATCGAGAGCCTTATAAAATGAATTATGTAGGCGCGGTTTGTGAAATATACAACTTTAATTTTGTCAAATCCGTTCGACCCATTTTAGCTCATTAAAAATTATATCGCAGTAAACCTACAACAGCTTAGTAGGAATTGCATTAAGAATTGGAGATAAACAAATAATATATATTACAAGGTGGTTTAAATATGCCCCCTTTCCTTTTTAATCTTCCCGCTGTAATTTCCCATGGGAAGAGTGTAGACATGCAGTGGATTGCCTTGTTTTTCTTCTTGACGGAGAAAGTGATCTCAGCAAGGATGCGGTAAACTAAAAGCCAGGCGTGTCTAACGTGACCCTTCCCTGACTGGGTCATCAGTGAGCTCTCAGCGGTGACTTAAACTTATGGCTGCTTCCCCTCTCCATGCACCAGTCCCCTCTGCAGATGGGGGAAGGGAAAACTAACATGGCTTTGATTCATTAGTGACAGTAGAAGGCAAGGAGGTTGGGGGGTTGGATGGCTATAGACAAGTTTATTGAACCAGGTTCAGCCAGAGTCCAGTATTCCCAGCCCATTTCAAACGGTCTTCATAATAGAAAATCCTGCTCCCCCTTGAGACCATTGTAAGTGTTACCGTATGCACCATGAAGCAGAGTATGTTCCAGTAAGGCTATTGACCCAAGGTATGCTTTCACTTTTCTTCAAGCATATATACCAATGTCGTTAAGAGTGCTGCAAATGCTCTAAGTCAAAACCTTTGTGAATGCTGACCTTCAGGCTTTCTTGGCTGTTTGTGTGTGTGTGTGTGTGTGGATTATGTTTATATTATATTGTGGAGATCAAATGTTTCCTGCAATGTAAGAAACACCCCAGTTTTTGATGATGTGGGGACCATTTTTGAAGTCCCCATGAAAGATCTGTGAATGCATTAAAAAAAAAAAAAAAAAATCCCAAAAATTTCATATTTTGTTTTGGTTACTTATGGTTAAGGTTAAGGCTGTGTAGGTGTTAAGGCTGTGATTGGAATTTTCTCCATAGAGATGAATGGAGAGTCCCCACAAAGATTCACAAAATTTACAAAGCTGTGTGTGTGTGCCTTTGTGTGTGTGTGTGTGAGAGAGAGAGAGAGATTGTATCATCATGAAGGTTTGTGTAAGTGCTGACTCAGTATTCATGCTATATGAAATGAATAAGGGGGTGGAGGAGTTGCGGCTAACATGGCCTGCAGTGTGTGCTGATGTGTTGCAGCTCGATGGGCCATTACAGGCACATTCCATTTCTTTTACAATCTCTTGTCACCATATGGTAAGAGCTGCAGCCTACTGATTCCCAGAAGAGCAAATTCGATGTAAAATCATCCCGGCTGGTCCCTTCATTGTGTGTCTCTTTATGTTCCTTTTTCTTTCTTTCAAATAATTATGTTGCATTCATGGTTTTGTAATTTTGCCAAAAGCCTTTATACTCGGTGGGAAAAGGGGCTGTCTTTATGTTCAAGTTGTCTATAAGAATATGATTTTTATTTGGTAAATTGTTGTTCCCATATGTTATCCAATAATTGTAAACCGCTGACAATTTTGTATTTATTTTACCTTTTGGGGAAAAAGACACAGAAGCTTACTCTGTCGATGCAGACAGCCGTTTAGCCGTTTCTAGAGGTTATATCGAGATGTCTATGTGCTAGGCAAAGCCATGCGCAGATGAAAATGGGAAATATGCCAATCTGTAACTGAAACCCACAGTGGGACTGGGATAATTGTGTGCTGTTAAATTCTTGTGAAATTCTCATTTCAGTTTATATAAAAATATCATAAACAAGACAGATATCTTGGGAATTACTCTGTCCTTTTTCAAATATGTGAAAGTATTCTTAGGACAAATATTGCTGTGGACATGTTATGCAAAATCTTTGGGAGCACGTGTTGTTGTGTGTGTGTGTGTGTGTGTGTGTGTGTGTGTGTGAGCCTTAAATAGCATCTAGCATTTAAGCAGAATGTGTGTTTTTTTTTCCTTTATGGGAAGTATTGGATGGGAAGCACTTCTAGCCTTTTGTGTATAATAGCCGGGTAGCCGGCTGCCCTTCAGTACCTCTGCACCATGACCAAGTATTTGTGAACTGTCCTTCTGAAGGAATTGTCCCACCCCCTCCCTGTCCATTACTTCCACTTTTCATGAATGTTTCTTGTTTCTCTGTGCATCTATTAAGCAGCCATGCGTTCTCTTGTTTCTGCTTTGCTCGCCGGAGCCTGAAGTCGGGCAAGGGAGACGAATGTGATGGCAACTCAGGTGGAACCCCCAGGACGGCCAGTGTCTCAGCTGGGTAATGCTCACAAGGACAAACGGCAGATTGCCGCTTGGGGCATGCTGGGAGTCTGCTTGTCTTTAGATGAAAAGCTTAGGAGGAACCGCTTATGGAGTCATTCATATGATAAAGTTGCTGGATTTTGATTGTACCAGCGTTTAATGTGTCATATTAAATTATCTGTTAACTGGTATGCACTTTCCATACTGTAGATCCTATTTAATAACCACACACGTATCCCTTTTATATAGATATATTTTTTATTGTAACAATCTATATGTGAAATAGTGAAAAGAAAATGCAGACTTGAGGTTATTATCCCAAATCTTTCATGAAGATATCAGCTTTACAGATTTAAAAATAATAATGGGGACAATTAATATTTTCCAAAGAGTTTTGTTAATGAATTAATTTTGAGAATAGGATTTAAAAATCATTATGAGCCCTGTTTTCCTATTGAAAGGAATGTTCTCAAGGCAACAAAATATAAAATTGAGGGGTTAAGGGAACTTTTATATTTGGAGCCTTAAAAAGAGAATAACAATGTCTGGGGACTGTTGTCTCGTGTTCTGAAGTTGCTGTTGCGTAGCATTGAAAAGTTGAACAAAGCATGGCATAGTAAAATATAGAGAAATGGCTTTTAAAGTTTACGACAGAAGGATTTTTCACCATGAATGGTTAGAGAAGGATTGATGATCAGTTCAGGATATATCACAGCAGAGGAGGCGCTGATGTTGGCATAGGAGACGTTCATAAATCAGACTGTAAAGTGACTCGGACATCCCTGTGGCTGAAACGCCGCAGCCTCTATAGTCAGAATATCGACTTCTTTCCACTCCTCTCTTAAATCATGAACTGCAGAATATAAATGGCCTGATTACTCCCAGGGACAGACTTCCCAGGAATCCTCCACTCTTACTCGTGTAAATGCAGCAACATCCCATATGCCTCTTTTTAAATGCTTTGCCCTGGGCATTCGAGGTTGTCTGCACATGTGCGGTATGACAGGTGCTTGAATTCATTTGGTTCCCATGAGCTTGTTTCTGTGCGATTTGAAGCTGACAGGTGATGCTTAAAGACTGGCGTAGTTGCCCTCTTCATCAGTCTCCCACGTAATGCAGCAGTTGCAGTGCTTTAGACGCACAAACAGGGATGTGAAGCCCTCTTGCCTTTCCCTCTAACTCTGAAGCTCACTCTGCAGTGTGCATGCCTCAATGCCTTAAGAAGCTTGTGGTACTGACAAATGGGTTCCCTAGTGCCCCAAGAATGCAGAAGTTAGATCACAGTGGACGCCATGGCGGCAAAGACCACAATAGAGCACGGGCATTGTTCGTTACCAGGCGAGAGAATAAGAGAGCTTTACTGATGACCTATTAGCGTAATGCTACATAATCACGCTGTCCGCTATCCCGTCGTTATCCCTGATTGTGCACATTTTATAATCATTACAAATCCAGAGTAACTCGGGTACGAGTGCAACAGTTGGGAATTTTAGAAACCTAAACATAGACACAGCAGACTGGACCGAAGTGCGACAGCAGGCTACGGGTGTGTTAATCGGTGCTCGTCTTGAAAAGGACAATGAAACGCACATTACCTGCTCGCCGTGCAGCCCGTGTTCCGAGGTGCCTGCTTGTGGACGGTGTTCCGAGCCCCGATGCCGGCGGAGCGCACTGTCACCGGCAGGAGAGCCTGAGCCAGTCGCAACGCATTCCTTTATTTCCCACGGATCCTTACCATCCCCCGGCTTCTTCCCCGCCGGCTGCGCTGCTGGTCTGGATCCAGCACCGGCGGCAACTCTGTCGAGCTCCCGAGAGCTCCATCCAGGATGGGGGCGCCCACCCTGAGAGCGCGCAAAGATGGATCCGATGAAGGGAAAAACAAAAGCGACCGCGCAGGAACACGCCTGTGTCGCCCCTGCTCGTCAGGAAGCTTTTGTCCGCAATCCCTTTTATTTCCCACAGAAAAGAGGAAGAAAGCCGTAGGCAGGAGCACGGCGGAGTCTGGGGGAAGCGGGGCTTTGGCACAATTGCCTTAACAGTTTGTCACATCGGCTTAGCACTGACGGGGGGACGGTGAAGCTGCAGCTCAAAAGGAGATAAAGCCAACCCCCCCCCCCCCCCCCCCCCCCAATCACCCGAGGAGTCCAGCTGCCCCTGTGTTTATGCGGCCCCTCTGCTCAGACGCTGCCTGCGTCTGTGGCAAACGTGCGCCATCCAGCCGGCTTTACTTAAGGGAAGCACCGCGTTCGGGAACATCCGCGCTTTTCCTCAGGCTGCTGGCGGTAGGCTGTGCGCTAGCAACAACAGCAGCAGTGGCTGGAGAGGGAGGCTGATTTAGTAATCACATACGAAGAGGATGGTTTTTACAGTCCTCCACACAGGTGTTACTGTGGCAACCGGAAACCGGCTTCCCATCACGTGTTGCATCACTCTCCCTCCCCCACACCCACCACACATTTCCTAAGTGTCCCCCCAAAGGGTGCCTCATCACCCCCCCCACCCCCAGCTGCCTGACTGTCTGTTATTGTGTGCCTGTCTAGGTAGACGTGGGTGTAGTGCACTTCACTCCACTGGCTCAGCCTCAGATCCAGCAGCCCTTCAAGCTGGTGGAGAAAGTCGTCAAGAACGTCTTCCAGTTTCGGAGGAAATACTGCCGCAGAGGGATCGAGTAAGAATGTTTAAACGGCGCCTTTTTTTACTATCATTGTACTAACTGTTCTGCCTGTCCTCTAGAGTATGCTCCTGACCAATGAAAGTAATTTCCTGTACCACGGATCATTTTCCCTGTGGTTATGGTAGACTTGGAGCCCTGATAAGAGAGAGGAGGAGCTTGAGCTTAGCAGTTATGACTCAGTGGTGTGTTGTTTGAGGGATAATTTATGTAATGGCAGCAGGTAGAAGTGCATTTTGCTTATTTTAAATTTTCCGCTCTCTTTCCCCTGTTTTCCCGTTCCCAGGATGCTGTTCCCGGAGATGTTGCGTCTGGAGCTCGCTGAGCAAATGCTGCGGATGGCGGATGTGGACCCAACCCTGCGACCCACCCAGCTCTCAGTTGCCAAGTTCGGAGCTCTGGCAGATGCCTACAGCAAACTGTGCGCACATAACCCAGGCCTGTTCTCCTATGACTTCAGACAGGAGCGGAGGAACAAAGGCAGAGATAAGGGTCTGCTTGTTGAAGGACTTGACAGCGAGGAAGATGACGAAGAGCATTACTGACACAGAGCCAGTCCACTGAGATGAAAGGTAAAGACTCATGAAGACCCCTTCTAGTGTTGACATTTCAACAAACAAGGGTGTGAATTTGAGAAACAATTTCTGCAGGAAATAAGATGATAAATGTGGGATGGTGGTGCAGGGGCGATGCTGCCCTTTGCCCCCGTCACAGCACACATTTTACAAGACTGTCACACTTCACAGAATCAAGTGTCAAATGAACTGTGACAGTGCAAGGACTGTGATCTGGTTATGGGCCAGCACTTCAGCTGATGAATGTTGTTTGGTGTCCTAAGTGGTGAATTGGTGGCCAAAAATATTTTTTATTCCTTGTGGAATACTGCATGCATGAGAACATGATGGCATGGAAGCTAATTCTCTCTTACTGCAGTCGTACAACTCAAAGGGAAGCTTATGATGATTTTTTTCAAAGCTTTAATGTGAAAACTATTTAATCTGAAATTTGGAAAGCAGTAGGTGCATACATCTTTGGCGTGTCTGAAATCTGTTTTGCAATTAAAAGTAAAAGTATCCCCCCTTTTTCCCTGGTGAAGTAGAGGTTGCGCTCATTTAATCACACAATTATATTAATTAAGAGCTTGTAATAAAAAGGTGCCCTTGTGGGGGTGGGGTTAGGCTTTCTAGGAAGTCATGCATTTCATTGGACATATTTTCTCTGGGACTTCCGGAATAAAGCTGAGGGATGTGTTCCAGCTGGACAAAATTTACATTTATTTATTTAGCAGACGCTTTCATCCAAAGCAACGTATATTTGAGAAAGCAGGGTCAGCCAATCCCTGAAGCAACTGGGGCTTGAGGGCTTTGCATAAGGGTGACATCACTCTGCTGACCACAGGGTCTGAACCAGTGACCTTCCAGTCATAGGCTCAGCGCCCTAACCCACTCAGTCTCACAATAGGTGTGTACCGAACTCATGTAGCAAAGATTAGTGGGAGATGCAGTAAACATTTACAACAGACAGTTTATTGCAAATTACAGCTTTTTTTGTGCTGTACATTGTCAAGTATCAAATGTTCAGATTGTTACAGTGCAGCCATGTGGGGAAAGTATACGTGTAACAAATCAGGCACTGGGTCACAATCAAAATAAATTTACTTCATTGTAAAGCTAGTTGCCGCTTAAATCATGCTGCTTGACTTGGCAATGTTTGTCTGCACACAGACTACAGACTGTAAACAGAAGTTTAAAATGTCCACATTTCAAATGTTTCAGGGAAAAAAATCCTTAATGCAACAATATTTTTCTCTAGCTACTTCGTCTCCTGTCAAGATGCATTCAATCAATAAATTATAAAATGCCTTAAAATGTACAAGTAAAAAAAAAAAAAATGAAGGTGAATTGTGTACTTAGTGCACAAATACAGAACAAAGTGGGTACAGAGTCCTGGTTGGGACAGTGTGCTTCCATTTTGGTTTGTATAACTTCCTGTCCAGTTGCAGAGCAGCCTGGGGAGCCAAGCCACTACCTCTAAGGAATGAGGACCTGGGACTGGTTGGATTCGTAGGGGAGCTTACCTACCCTATAGAGTGGGTACAGGCCCACTGTCAGTGCTCTCCATGTTGTAGAAGCAGTCCTCGTTAACAACAGAAGTCAGGCTCTGCACGCTGAACTCCCGCTCCAGTAGGGTGTTGAGGTCCATGCTGGGGGGCTCTTCCTGGCTGTCCAGAGACCGGCTCTGCTGCTTCATGCTCAGCAGCGCCCCCTTGTTTCGCCGCAGGCTATTATTTTTCCGTTTGATGCAGAGGTGGGAACGCAGTAGCCTACACTGCTTCTCAGGTGTGTCCAGATCGCCCCCCTCCGGCTGCACGCAAGGTGCCAGCTCCCCACATGCCGTCTCCTCAACCATCTTCAGACGCCGGAACTGAGCCTCGATGGCACTTGCGGGTGACACTGACCGGGTGGTCTCTCCAAGGTCCTCGTCATCGCTCAGGATGTCTGACTCTTTGACGCTGCCATCTGGGCTGGGGCTTTGCTGGGGACCCCGGCGCTGGTTCTGAGCGGCCTGACCTTTGTGCTCCGCCTGGCCTTCGATCAGGTGGGTCCGGCTGCTCATGCTGCCCTCGTCGGAATCGGTATGCCCTGCTTTTGACGTGCTGAGGTGAGCAGGGACCTCCAGGCTCGGCTGCTTACACAGCCAGGAGGCTCTGGATGAACCTGCAGCAAGACACCGTGTGATTCACGCAGCCATGCAGAAAAAAGGATGCTGTCAGTCAGTGACTCACTACACACCTCCGGTTAAATGGTTTTCATAGAAGCTGACTTTAAAACAAGAAAGACTGTAGTTTTACATGCTTTAGGTACCATTTACCATTATCTGAAATCAGAGAAGTCAGTATCGGAGCTATATACCCTCGCCTAGACCTTCCACCGAGGCTAACGACAGTTTTATCTTGGCACACACATTTCTGGCCCAGTTTCCCTACTTATGTAATTACAGCTTGTGCAATAAATTCGAGGAAGCAGTCATGGACACTGCATTGGAAGTCATTAAAAACTACTCTCCACTTGTACTTCCATAACATTCCACCCTATTAGCTTCATGGCCGGAACAGAGAACCAGCAAAGGTTGCGGGGAATCACAGTGGGATAGTTACCTATGCGCGCAGACGTTGGCACGGTTTTCCTGAGTGGGATGAGCCCCTCCCTGTTCTTACGCACATTCTCCCTCAGAACAGAGCGGATCACCTTGACGATGCTGGCCATGCACTCAGGCACGCTGTGCGCAGAATGAGAGAAATTCTCAATCCTTTCAGTCTGAAGCGTGCTCCAATCTGGATTACAGCGAGGATCTATGGGTCAGGACATGCGCTCCCCTTGCCCCTTGCCCCTCACCTGCTGCAGAGCTGGAACACAGTCTCTGGACGTCCTTCAAGCTCTGACTTCGTGTGAATCAGCTCCCAAATACAGTTTTTTTCTGTTCCTGTAGGCAGGGGAATGAGAAGGGTAATTATTCAGGAGATGCCCTTGTACCTCAGTTTGAACCACGTGGCCGGATGCTAACCTGCCGTGTTTCCCAGTCGAACCTGCAGTGCTGACAGTGGGATGAGCCAGCGGAACTTGAAAGGGTCCAGATCCCCATGAGAGTACGAGGAACGCCCTGCAGTCTGTCCCACAGACGAAGTACCCATGAGTAAATCAAGATGAAGCCACATACAGCTGAAATATAACACTGTGGTCCTGTGCAAAACGTCAGTGCAGAACACCAGCAGCACCATAACTCACCATCTTCTTCTTCAGCTTGTTGTTCTCCCTGTACACGAGTATCACAGCCTTCTTGAACACTGACGAGAGAAGAGAAAGGTCAGCATGATTTCTGCAAACTACACATCACCAAGGTCTTCCATGACATTTGTAGAGGTCAAGGAAAAAAACGCTGGAGATTTACATACGTTTTGAAGCCATAAACTCACCACTTATAACCATCCCAAATTTTAAAGGTACCCAACAAGCCAATCGAAAATTTGAAAGCATCACTTTTGTAAAACTGCTTGTTCTTTTACATGCTATTACTATTGTAAGAAAATGCCTACATGTGCATGTTAATAATATATATGTATGAGCAAACATGGTGTCCTCAGAGCTCAACTTGCCCACTAATGACAATGACACTGGGCCAGCCACCCATAGCACTTAACAGCACGACTGCCCCGGGGCATACCCACCAAATACAGTCAGCTCAGGCTCCTTTCTCATGCGGCCTAGCGATGGGAATGGGTTCAGCCACATGACCGTGGAATGCATAAGGAATTCTCCCATGGAAATCTCTGTGACCTTATGGAGGGTTTGAGACGAACAGTGAGTACAAGGTCTGCTTGTGTTTGAAGCTTTGGGCACAGTCAAAACTAACTATAATTTTAAGATGGGAGCATGCTACACGCATTCATTTTGTACATTTGTTGCTTTGTAATTATGTTTTCGGAATATTTGTACCGATTCAGGCTGAGAATCATTCCCTATAGTACAACAGCACATTCCTGTGTTTTGACGTAGTGACTTCTTGGTCTAAGCCCCTTAACCATTCTTCATGTGGAAATTAGTCCAAACAAAAAGAAAGAAGAAAGAGCATCTTACCTCTTTCTCAGTGCCACTCTGCTCCGCTACCAGTTGGTCGAACACGGTGCCATAATCCTCATAGATCTTCTGCATTTCATTGATGTGACTGGCTACCTTCTCCATGGCCTTCAAGGCCTCTGGGGTCAAGAAATGAGATATTGGTCAGCATTATTGCCTTACTGGCTCCCTGGATGGGGGCAAGGTAGGTGTGTGTGTGTGTGTGTGTGTGTGTGTGTGTGTGTGTGTGTGTGTTTGTTTGTTTGTTTGTTTGTTTGTTTGTTTGTTTGTTTGTTTGTTTGTTTTGCTTTGCACAAAGCACCTGTCAAGTGATGGTGTTCCTCACTGTCGGTGTCCGTCAGGGACACCAGCTCCCTGAGTAGCAGTGGGTACTTCAGCACTCTTTGCACAGGTTTGATCAGGTAGGACTCTAGAGTTGACGAGTGCTGCTTCGTTGGGTTCCTTGCATCGAGGAACTCCTTAAAGGCCCGGTCTGTCTTTGCTTTAAGAAGAAAGAGAAGGATGATACTGGAGAAATCAAGCATCCCACGCTCCTCAATTAGCAGCAAAGAATTGATTATTTGTTTATGATCCTGCTTGATACCGCTTCATGAATTATACAAGCTACTAGCCTGCAAGCTGAGGGTCTCAATGGCTCCAGTATATAGATACTGTGGATGTGTGTAAACTCATTTGTCCACAAGGGGTCAGTGTATGCTTCAATAAAAATTACATCTGCAACAAACACGAGCAGGATGTAAAAGGATAAGAATTTATTACAAAAAAAGTGCCAAAAAATTAAATGTCATAGGCAAAGCATGAAAATCAGGAGCTGGGAGGGAGCCAAAAGGTAGACTTTCTGGGGGGGTCCCCAAGGATTGGTGTGTGAAACACTGCTTTAGAGCACCAATTAGGCCACTTGAGGTCTAACAGACAGGGAGTTGTGACACTCCAACTGGTAATTGGCAGGCGATTAACAAATAAATTCAAAACTCTCAGCACAGTGAGATGTGAAGAGCCAAGAACGAGTGACAAATGCCTGTGTAATCATGCCGGCTGCCAGCGGGCCCCCGACAGCAGACACTTGGTTCTCAGCACTGCATATCCCCTCATCACTTTGATACATCTCCCAGATGGAATGAAGGCACTTCCACCCAATTTTCTAATCATCTTTTATGCCTAATTCCAGTATCCACTTCCATGAAAACAACCACAGGGGCTTGCAACACAGAATTTAAGAGACGTAGAGGTATGACCCCCCTCCCCAGCATGGGTCAAACTCCTAAGTATTGCTCTTACTCTCCACTGGGCAAAATGCCTGCAGTGAAAAACAAGGTCA
>JAODJW010000026.1:23700483-23714177 GCA_026777045.1 Hyperopisus bebe | reverse complement strand
GGGCACATAGTCAATATATGAGATGCAAGCCTGTGGACTTGTCACCCAAGAGAATTCAGCATCCCACTCAGCCAAGCCTGCAAAGCACAGCACCTCTCCCCGTTTTCTCTGCTGAGCTTCATATGGATCTTAAACCAGCAGATTCAGCAGCGACATGGCCGTTCAGAATTATGAAAACCACATGGGGAAGCGGCGGGTTTAGCAGTGAGACCATCTTCGTCTCTGTGCATTCCCTGCATGGCTCTTTGACCTAAAACGCTGATTAAACGTTATGCATCAGCGAAGCAGAACACGTGACAGGTCGCCACCAGCCCGCCTGCACATGACAGGGACCCCCCCCCAAGAGAAACAGCCACACATGAAGCACAGCCACACTGTAAAGTGGTTAATGCAGGCAACTATAGAGGACAGGTTTGTCCCAAACAATAACCACGGTCCCACAGCTGAACCCTACCTGTGCTGGTTCTCTCCACACTCACCATGCAAAGCAGCCTGCAAAGGTGCCTGTAGGCTGTGGTTACTTGGTGTCGTGTCCACCAGGCCAAACAGCAGCCCTTCCTCTGCAGTTGCCCAGACCCAGAGTCCAGCATAGTGGCCGAGAGGAAACCTCCTGCTCTCTTATCCCTCTCTCAGAACACTAGAAACATCTTCACCTTCCTACAGCTTCCCCCCTTGCCACATCACCACGTCAGCAAACTCACTCGAAGAAGTCAAGGGCCCAACCCCCCCACAGGATCAGCTAAGCCCCCCTCCCAAAGCAAGGCTACTTCAGAAGAGCCAATGGGAAAGTCTAGGGTGCTGGACACGCTGCATTGACGCCATTCTGCCGGCGTAGGCACTCTAAAAAAAGCACAAACCACCGTCCTGGAATCACCATGTCAATCACTTAGGAGTCAGGTGGGTCTCACAGAAGGCCCCAAAGGAAGCACAGGGCCACCAAAGGCCACTTGTCTGCCTCGGTGTGACTGGGACGCTCTTGTAGCCTGGCTCAGATGGGGTGAATACTGACAGACAGGAACACAGAAACACGCTACGGTATGAGGGGACAGTGAATAAAGGAGGCTTCAGGAGACAGACTCATCAGCATAACTCAGGTCAAAACATTACCCACACACTACTGTGCTGGCTGTATCACTCTGGGTGGTGCCACGACAACTGCATTTTGATTAAAGTGCTTACTAAGAGGACAAAAAAAAAATAGAGTACTAAGAGTTCAGCAAAAAAAATGTTAACATGCTATAGTACATTTCCTACAACACACACAAAAAAGTACAGTGTGTAGGTTTGTATTGCAAATAGCACAGCCAAACGCTTAACATAAATTTTTCCCACACTAAATTTACATGTGGCTACCAGTAGCAGATGTGTTTACTGGTTGTCCTGAGAGGATGATTTGAGGGAATAGCACTGCAACCAGGCCAATGGTGCACCTCCAAATGGAATATCATTGTTTTACTTGGACTTCAGATACACAGACCCATTTCTTCTTTAGAGAATCACCCCACAGACATGGTAAAACAGGGACTGTTCACAAGCCAAAGTGGGTGAAAGCTGTTTGTAATCTGTAAATCGCTGCTCCTGCACAGCACCGAATGGGGCAATTATGCCCGGCAGGTGTACAACACAAACCCAACACTGAATCACATCTCAATCAAACTAAATACCAATTTGGTCTCTAACTCAGTCAGGATGCAACATAAATCAGTCTCAGCTGAAAAAGGCATCTATCAGCACAGTAATAACCCAAGAAATGGTCAGTCATTTAGCTTGTCCATTTCTTAATCATCCTCCATTGAGGATTCACTATTTCCAGCAATCATTAAGAGAACACAGTTTCATAATGTGAGGTCCATCTTACATGAAGAAAAAACAGCCAGGCAATACCATTACAGACAGCATGACCAATGTAAAATGACACCAGTAATATATCAAGCGTGTGGGGAAGTTATGCTATTGTATGGAATGATAAAAATATCATTTTGGCAAATACGATTACTGAATCGTAGCTCACCACACTAACACAGTGACACCCGGAAGGCACAGCAAGGCCTTACCAGACAGGCTGGAAAGCAGCCAGTTACCAGGACCGGGCATCCCAGGACCGGGCATCCCCCGACGGACTCGATCAGCAGCCGGTCCTGGACCAGGCGTCGGACGGACAGCACACTGGAGCCCAGGAAGAGGTCCCATTCCCTGGCATCTTTGTGTGGCCAGAACCAGCACATGGAGAGCACGGACCACACTGCCTCAGCTGGAGAGAGCTTGCGGAAGAGGAGCTCAACCAGGGCGGAGAGGGCTATACAGGGTCCGGCTCCGCGTTCCACCCCCAACGCCATTGGTATCCAGAGAAGATCGGGCCCCCGTGCTCTATTCTCTGGAGCAGGGCGCAGGCACCGCAGGGGTAAGCCTGGATTACCAGCCAGCTCCCAGCCATATGCAGCTAGAAGGACTTAATCTACCTCAACTCTGCGCATGTGCTGCCAACAAGTGGGCATTACGGGCAATGACGGGGCTCTGGGTGGAATCGAGGCGCTGACCCTCCCCGGGAGCAATATCTAAATGTCATGAGGTGCAACAGCTGCAAACGGCAGACTATGAGTATCCCTCGATACTTCACACACAACGCGCCAAGGGATCTGCCACCCTAACTGTCTGCAACCAGGGTCACACAGTGCCAACCTACAGCAGAAACAGGAGTCACACCTTTCTGTTGGATCAATTCCATCACTGGTGACAGGATTCAAACAATCCAAGCCCTGTGCTCAAGGTGCGAGTGTTGCTACCTGTTATAGTCCACTTGGATGTTCCTCATTCAGGCAGTAGAGTGGCTTTGCTCTATTCAACTACTTTTATGGTGGTTGCAAGGATTCACCAATGAGAAAACTGTGTGGAGTTCTTTTCAACAAACTTTTTTTAATCCCTAAGTCCGGCTGTATGCTTCATTTGAGGCTTGCTAAAGAGGGTGAGGCTTGGTTTTTAGGATCGCCTGGTTCCATAGCATCTGCCGTCATACACAGGCTGAAGTTTGACACTTCGGAGGTGAAAGCCAGTTGCAGAGCGATGGGAAGGAGGTGCCACAGCTAATGGAGGCTGCTGCTACAGGGCACTGCTCCGCAGATGGACCCGCGGCAGATTAGCACCCAAAGTCGCTTACCCAGAATGCTGGTGTCACTTCCATCTGTCAGCCAAACTCCCTGGGACATGGGAGGAGGCCAGGAAGACCAAAGGTAAAGGAGAAAGGGCGGCCCCGGTGCAGAGCTGTCCACTAGAAGGTACCCCCCAACCATCGACCAACACAAGGTAAGAGATGAGTGATGTGAGAAGCGGAAGAACCTTATGGCTTTTGGAATGAGATGCATCTTAGATGAAACTTTCCCGTTTGTTCAATTTAGAGGGCACTGAAAAAAAGTGGATCCAGCCAAAACCTCAACAGTTCAATCTTTTGAAATAAACATTAATTCGTCTGTGGCAAGGGGAGCCTTTCTTCCCCTTGTCATGCCTCACTTCTCCTTTGAATAAATTAGCTTCCTCCAGATGCCGCTGGATTTAATCATGGTGCGAAACAGGATGGTTGAGTGTGACCGATCGGAAGCCAACTCAGACTGCCATGCCAGTCTTGCAGACAAGCTCAGCCTAATGGGCAAAGGGCCCTCCTTGCTGGCTGAGAACCAGACTGCGAAAGAACCATCCTTATCAGGTTCAACAGCAGAAAACTGTACCATTAAGAAACGGACAGCATGGCCCAGCAACTATACTACACTATACTAACCCTGGAGCAAAAGGAAACAGATTCTGCTTTTGTGAGGAAAAATGCAAACACACAGCAAATTGACTTCCACACAGATCAGCAACAGCACAAACATTTGGCTTCCCTTAAATGCAAAATCTCTCAAAATAATTCAGCACATTCAACCTTATCCCAGATGTATGACGGTCATTTACTTTGCCACAAGTTTATATTAATCTAATTCTATTTTTCACCATAACGAGTGAGTATGAATGAATGAAACAATAGAAATTAAGTATGCATAGCCTATATTGTAATTTTCAATGTGCAATTAGATCAATATTAATAACTTTTTAAAATGTCTGGCACGATTTGCCACATCCCTTGTGATATTCAACATATGTTGTCACAAACGTAACCCATAGTAAGATCAAAAATATGCCTGGTTACCACACAACAAACAGAAAATGTATATTAAGTAATACTCACATATGTTATAATGAAAATCCACACAAATAAGGTAAACTGCAATAGAGGCTACCAGCTTCAGTCAGGCACCAAACGGTCCAGCTTCAGCTAAGACTCACAAGGTTCGGTCTCCTCTGAATGCGAAAGACCCACTTGCCTGCAATTTCACTGATGGCAGACTCCCACTCTCTAATTAAATTCTGCCTCTTCTGCTTGCCAAAAGCCCGACGTGACGGCGGCGGTAGGAGGCGCTTAAACGAAGCAGCTGCCCGAGTGAAGGCTTTTGAACCAACATGCCACTGAAGCACTAGAGTTCCCCCAATATTGCGTGGTCACTACAGAAGCCACAGCCCACAGGAAAAGGGAAGTGAAAGAATGAGAGGCAATGGTGTCAAAGTGTTTTCGAAGAGTGAGGAGAAGAATGATGACCGGCCTTTCGTGGGATGGTAGGAAGCAGAGTGAGGCCAGGAGTAGGGGCAGACATTGATGGCTTTCACACGCACCTGCACACGTCCCTTTGAGCAGATAGATGGCAAAGATGCATTCAGAGCAAGACACACACAACTCTCCAGGTGCCTTAGTCCAAACCCTTGCCCTTCAAGTCGAAACATGTTGATTTTTACAGATGAATTTGCAAAAAGGCACATTTTAGCAGTTCCCCTTTCCTGCCCTGAGAAGCTTGTCTCACACCAGTGCAACAAGAGGGCCCATAACCACGATGGCAAACATCCGCACGCTCAGTCCAGATCGGGAGCATTGGAAACGTGAATGGGCCAGGTGGAGGACCTACCGTGTTGTGCTGCTCCATCCACGGGCTGCGTCGGCCTGGTCTGTTCTCCATATCAGGCCCTACTGAGCTGCCTGGGACATCTGGGACAACGGACACATCTGGACACGGGACAAAGAGGGAAAGCCATTAGTACCGACGATTCCAGCCTTCTGCTCATCTGTAAGGAACAACCATGTTTTTGCTTCAGAACTAATGTCACCCTGTACGCTGTGGGTAACGTCACACATGACGCAAATTTCACACCAGCCACACCGCAACCACAGTTTCCTCGTGGACCACTGATAGGAACTCAAAGAAACTGAGAAACTGGTCCGCATTGCAAAACTGAATAAATACCTCATCCAAAACCAGAAGCTCTGATAAAAATGTTTAATGATCTAAAAACCAGCTTCAGCGGTGTGGCTTCTCACAGGCGAATCATAAGGCAAACATATTGTGGAAATGACTTACTTGCGAATAAAAGAACATCAAGCGAGAGCTATAACGACATTTAGCATAAGCAGAAAAGCAAAAGTGTGAACGCTTTCGTCAGCAAAATGCCCCCGTTTCTGACATCGTGTGGGGAAGAGGCTGCATTCACAGAGCAGAGCATCTTCATAAGTCTGCTAGAACAGTGCTTGCTCTGCATTATGATTAAAAACAGCCCCTGTCACATTTACAAATTCAAGCAGGACATCAAGTTTGATCTACGACGCAGGACGTCCCACTCTGAGAAGTGGACTCGCAAACCTCAGACAATTCACAGGTCCTCAATGTCAACCTCCAAGCTGAAGGCAGCAGGAAAATGACAGACCAAAGCTTGTCAGTCATACGGAGAGGGTAAGCAAATTCAACCACGCTCACATGGGTCTGGGAGGAAGAAGGTGGAGCTGGCAAGTGCGGCTTGAACGTGAGACATATTTAAGTTTACTTACAGGAAGAATTAACAAAGTAACACTCTGCCAAAGTAACCCTACTTCATACACCCTTACATATGGGCATACTGTATCATGTAGCATGAATTAATATTGATAATTTTATGAAGTATGAATTAATAGGTTTATATTATCAGTATAAATGTCAGTGTAACAAAAGCAGAGTGTCAAAATAATCACTGGTCTAGATCAGCAAGTTTTAAATCCACTAAAAAGAGCAACATTGTATTCTTCAGCTTGAAACAGTGTCTCTCAACTGGTGACTACAGAGTAAGGTGTCCTGAATTGAAACCATTTGAGAACCTTTGGTGTTACACAGGGCTAACTCATGTTTAATACTCTGTCAGTTTTACTGCATTTCTGGCCTGCAATGGCACCTTATTGTCCTAATTTACCTGCATTTTGCATTATTTTCACGTGTAATTTTTTTCTTATATTTATTGCTTTAATCATAATCATGTTTTTCATTTCTATTCTTGTACTATTTTCATTTGAATTTAAATCTTCATTTTTCTTATGTGAATGAGCACAGTGCACGAAAGGCGCTATATAAATGAACTTGCCTTGTGCTGTGTACCAATGGGGGGTACGTCACTGTTATGGTATGTGCATTCCTGTGCTTTTTGGAGGTGGGGCGCCAGGGTCTGTGTGACATGCAGTGCAGTCCAGCCGCCTGCTTTCCGAACACGGTCCGCTGACTTACCAGAGGACGTCTGGGTGCCGCGGTGCCGGTCCAGGAATTCCTCCAGCAGCTGCATCTGGTTCGGGATTGGGACAGGGGGGCAAGGCTCTCTGGGCTCCAGGTCCGCCCAGGCAGAGCCCGCCTCTTCAGGGGCGGCGTCCCGGCAGATGGAGAGGCTGAGGCTCTGCTTGCAGAAAAGCTCCTGCATCAGGCCCAAGTCCAGGGCGGCCACACTCTTACCATTCAGCACCAGGATCTCATCTCCCTGCCGCAGACCTGCAGAAGGACAACGCGTGTGCAGGCAGGCAGTCAGAAAGTGCCACCGCAGCCTGCTACACATTACACTCGTGATGCAGGTTCTTACATTGCGAATACTACTGCAGGATCAATACTCTGAGGTACTGAAACTAATACTAATCATGAGTATTATTAGTATCTAAATGCTGCATACTATAAGAGCACCATCCATTCCAAAATGTAAGAAAAGCTCACATCTTAAAAGTTAAAATTTGAAAATTGAAACCTCGACAACCTTCGTTAACAGCCATTCCGTCTGGCAGCACTTCGCTCACAAAGATGCGGCTGCTCCCATAACCATCCACATGTCCCGTAACGGCGAAACCTGCAGCACAGTCAGGGGTCACGCATGAGGTCAAAGGCCGGAGCAACACTTCACAGTAACACCGTGTGCCCTCGCTATCTTGGCTGACTAACGTTCAGACTCAGCTTGCTCGCTTAGGTCGGGTGGTTGGATTGGTTACCATCATGACATCCTGAGCAAACCACTTAGGGGATGGCGTGTGGATCAGACTCGAGACCCACTGCACGTCCAAGCACTCACCGAAGTCCACAGCACTTGAGGGCCGAGACAGACGTATGGTGAACGCACTCAATGGGAAGATCTCCAGGGCGTCATATACCTGTTGAGAGAGTCGGCACTCAGGAAGATTCCATGTTGGACCACGTGGGATTATAGCACCGACCGAGAACGGAAGTGCCACCCAAAGGCGCCTGACGCCAGCCTCACCAGGTCCACAAGCAGCTCGCTGCTCCCTGGCACAGCAAACTCAGCCTCCTGGCCCACGCCCCCACGCACACGCAGCCCGTGGAGACTCGGCTCCAGCTGCTGCACCTTTAGGGAGTAACGCAAGACTTTCACTTCCCAGAACATGCCCCATCCTTCTCATCTTCTCTACACACCGCCACAGTGACTGTGGAACCAGATTCGGGTAAAAGATTGTCCTAGCGACAGGAGATCAGCAGAGAAAGAGAAATCGGCTCTGAATGGCTTAAGCTTGCATCCAAACACACAGCTCTGCAAGACAAACGGGTGAGCCTCACGCTTAAGCATGTGATATTAACGAATAACACCCCCCGCACAGCCCTACAAAGCAACACTATGGTGCCCCCCCCCGGCCCCAGAAGAGAGTGTGCATGAACGCATGCTAGCTGTTTGACACAGCGAACAAAGGTTGGGGGGGGGGAACTCACAGGTCATTTCCCCATAAAGCTGCAGTAGTCCTAGGTTACAACTCAAACATTATCTGAAATACACAACTCTGCACCAGTATTAATAATTTGAAGCTCATAAAATGTTTAAAAAGACTGGAGGGAAAACAGTTTTGTATCCCATTTTTATTGCAGGGAATCAATGGGTGCAGATTCTTGAAAAATGTTGTCTGGAAGTATAGGTTATTGCAGGGGGAACTTCAGTGACTAAGTTTTGTCTCAGTCCCCCTGAAAATGTTTTTCTAAATCCATTTAGCGATTTCTCCCATATGTTCATGCACATTTTGTGAAATTATGTTTGTGTATGGGGGGGCCGGGCATCCCGTATCTCTTCAGAAAGTGGCAATCCTACAGTGAGCTAAGCGCCCCCTATGGGCCAAATCCCAGATTAACCCCTGGCTGAAAGCCTTTTGGTGCGACCCCATGAGTGTAGGGTGACCACCTAATCCATGACAGGGGGGGAGGGGGACACTACAAGCTACTTTTAGGTTTTACAAACTACTTTAAAACTGAAAATCTCCTGTGACTGGCTAATTAGTTCAATTCTTCTTGTGCTTTGACTGGTTTGTTTCCTTGATTGAAAGACTCATCCAGCCGTTTCACATTAACATAAGTGACACATGCATGATTATAGGAGACTGACCAATCAGCACACAGCAAGAACTCAGTGCTGAAGTATAACCCAGATCTTTTTATTTGAAACAGTATTTTATCGTGCCCCCCTGCCGCGGATTAGGTGGTCACCCTAGACGAGTGGCTGATGGGTGACTGTATGTGACATTCATACACTGGCAAATAAATGAAGGACACAACCCCTTTATTTTCCAGTAACAGAGGACACAACCGTTCCTATAAAAAGTGTTTACGGAATTGTTTTTCTATAAAAAGCTACGTTGTTCCCGCACACCTTGCAGGCCAGGGCCAGCACGTCCTTCACCGTATGATCCCGTTTTATAGGCACCGCGATGGCCTGGTTGTCCGGCATGTGCACGTAGGTCAGCGTTTCTGGGCTGCTGTCCCAGGGAAGCCCCTCGAGTGGCTCCACAGAGTAGAGATTAGCCAAGCCGTCCAGCCTCTGTTTGGAGATAAAAATTAAAAGCAAAATTATTAATGGATGTGTGCCATATCTTCTGTGAGCTGCCGTTTCTTCCATTTCTGTTATGTTTACTATAAAAATTGCTATTACTGGCCACAACATTAATATTGTGGGAACATGAGGGGCGGCATGGTGGTGCAGTGGTTAGCACTGTTGCCTCACCCCTCTGAGGTTTGAGTCTCCGCCTGGGTCACACGTGTGTGGAGTTTGCATGTTCTCCCCGTGTCGTCGTGCGGTTTCCTCTGGGTACTCCAGTTTCCCCCCCACAGTCCAAAGACATGCTGAGGCTGACTGGAGTTAGCGATAGGCATGTGTGAGTGAATGGTGTGTGCGTGTGCCCTGCAATGGGTTGCCCCCCCCTGTCCGGGGTTGTTCCCTGCCTCGTGCCCATCGCTTCCGGGATAGGCTCCGGACCCCCCGCGACCCAATAGGATAAGCGGGTTAGAAAATGGATGGATGGATGAAAAACTGACATTTCAGAGTCATGTGACCAACTGGGTCAGAAGCCACTGACATTAATTCTATGGTAGCCCACTTCAGCATCTCTGTACCATCAAGTTTGGTTTTGGTTGAGACTTCATGTCCCTGTATTTAAAACTGTGCTGCTTTATTACAGTGATAGAGCCCAGTAGAGAGACCACATGAAGACATTACATTATGAAGGAAAATTCACCCAACTGTGCAAAATTTGGGAAAGTTTCAGAGTATCCATGGAATTTTCCAACCTGCTGTTTCACAGCCGACAGATGACTGTTACACGCGATTTTATTTTTAAAAACATTTATTTACATTTCGTTTGAGGGGGAAACAAATGTGTCTCGCAGACTCCTGGAAGTCCTGTGTAGGACTCTGTGTGACTTTATCCCTTGGGGTCAAATTGGAAAGCGGTTTGCCTTTTAGCCAGGACTGGCATCCATGGCGTGAGGGAGCCCTCTCCTCTAGCCTGTTACTGTTGGAGACCAAACCACATTGTTCTCATGTGCTGGCAGGAGAATAGGAATGTACTGTGCTTACCCAGGGGTTATGAAAATGGCAACGTCCCTAAATAACTAACTAGATAAATAAATAAACAAGTAGGACGCGAAAGCAGCTTGCAGTTACAGTGACACAGGCACTGCTTGTGCTCCACTTCTTCCGTTTTGTAGCCCCCCGGAGCCCCACCCTTTGGAGAAACTGACAAACTGTTTTTTTTTCCTCCAGACTTTATGACCAAACATTACAGTGAGGGGAAACCTTGGAGGGGGGAAGAAAGGGGACTTTAGGATGTATTTATTTATTTTTAAGACTTTCCTGAGGGCAGTTGCCAATGCCCCCCCTTTCAGTGGAATTGTCATGGCTCAGTCACTAAAAACTACCCCCAAGCCCTGACTAATTCACAGGGTAGCTTTTTGCTGCTATGGAGTAGAGGCAGTCTGGTCAACTTTCCACTAGGGTCGCCCAGACCGCTTCCACTGTACAGGCACTAGGATGGATCTGTGACTCAAACCAAACAGTTTTACCTCAGTCTTTCCTACATAAAAAGAGGTTCCTCTCTACCCAGCATCGACTGCATTAAAGATGTGACTAAAAGTGGAGGGTTCGAATCAGAAATAACATTCAGAGCTACGTCAACTGCTGCCCAGCAACAGGGACACACACAGAACTCTGTACCAATAAATATGCTGGACGACACCACAACGAGAACGCCGAAGGTCCTGCTGACGTCAGAAGGGAGAAGAATCAGAACAGCAATGTTTTAGTAATGAAGTATTACTGAGAAGCATCAGATGGTCATTAGTAACCAAAAGTGGGAGGTGAGATTTCATTCAGCCCGGAAGGTAACAGCAGTTCTGTTGAGAAACATCAGAAATCACAAGCGGTTAATGTTGGGTTCATGGTGGGAAACTGAGCAAACCAGGAGGAGCTGGGGGGGGAGGGGGGGGGGCATCTACAAGGGGATAATTTTCATCCATACTGAGGAATTTGAGCCTCAACATAGCTAGGGTCTCCACAAACTGACAAAGGTCTGTGTTCAGAGTATGTCAAAATTCTGACCTTGTATAGGACAGGAAATGGTGTATAAAGTATAAATGCAGGATGGTTTACAAAAGCGTGCGCAGGTGGAACGTTCCTTAATAGAGGACCTTCTTCCTTGAGCCAAAACACGGAACAGCAGAAACCCTCGCAGCATTGGAGCTAATGGTCATGAAAAGGGATCTAGGTGGAATGGCCCAGTCTCCGGAGATGGGGCCCAGCCTAACACAGAACCGCACAGGCAGGAACCACCAGGAGAGGCAGGCTGAAGCCTGATCCTGCTCCTCTATCCTGGGCTGGAGTATCCCCAGAATCCCCAGCCATGCTGGGAAGGCATAGCATATCCTACAGCTCCTGGGGGACCGGCCAGTTATCCATTTATCTCACACGCTTAAGGTTCACACATTCGTCTTGCAGAGCTGTACGCTTGGACACATGCCTCATGGTCTGACGTGGGGTCCCTGCTAAGGTTCAGGGCAACCCAACACCCCTTTGACACACGAAGGGCGGCCTTCCCTCCCTAGGCTCCTGGTTTAGAAAGGAAGCAGAGAAGAGGCAAATGTTTTCGGGGCTACAGTTCAAGTGAAAGTTCAGTTGTAGAGGCATAATCCAAGAACCTGTTACGCAAAGGGGGAGGAAAATCCAGCATTTAACTGAACCTGTTCAGCGCTGCCTATGGATTCTAACTCTTTTGATTGCCTGTCTTTTTTTCCAAGACCATAAAATCCTATTAGAAACAGAGGAACATCCCTCACTTGGGGACAGCTTACTGGGATCCTGCCGACTGCAACAGCCCACATATAAAACTATAAACCGACGGACGGCACTGACTCAGAGTTACGGGCCAAATCCCCTCAGTTCCTATGTTCACATTTTAATGGTGGAGAGGAACAATGGACACAAACCTAAAGCAGGGAACATTATCAATGTTGGAAAAAAGGGGCTTACCAAGGCCAAACTGACAGACATGAAATATTAGGCAAGAAATACAACTTACTAATGCAAGAAACGGTTTGAAAGCCACGTGGGCTGGAGCGACCATCCGCGGCTGAAGGTTGGTTTACAACAATCATAAGCCGGATGGGAAGGACGTCAACTCATTAAGCGACTGACAGCATGATAAGGGCATAATAATCAATCATAAGATTTTTTTTAAGGTGGGGGACAATAAGAGGGGGTCATAATTCAAACAGAGGGGGCAAACTTATCATTGACTAATTAATCGTTTGGTATCGACAAGTGACACAGCAGGAGGACCTGAGGGGCCAAACAGATGTCAGCTGGGGATAATGCCACTGTGGCCCAATACGAGTGACTGACTGACCGACTGACTGACTGACTGACTGACTGAGTGAGTGACCGACCGACCGACCGACCGACTGACTAAGTGAGAGACAGACAGACAGAGACACACACACACACACACACACATTTGTATTCACATCTTTGTGGGGACCCTCCATTCATTTCTACGGGAAACACCGCAATCCCAACAATGGCACCTTTAACCCCCCCCCCCACGCACACACACACACACACGCACGCACGCACACACACACACACACAAAGCCAACAGGCTGTTGGGGCTTCACTACTCCAGCTCCAGTAGATGATGAACCCAACTCTAAATGAACAAGAACTGGATGAGTAGAACATGATCAAACTGCTGAGTGAAAGAGTGAAACATGAGACTCAAAGGGGTGGGGGGGGGGGGGGTCCAACTCACCTCGGAACTGCTGGGAGGGAAAAGGCTCAGCTGCCCCCCGGCGTTACTGTCAAAGATCTGCAGGAGGGACAGACGCCAGACAGACCAGCAGTTACAGACAAATAAACAAAGACCCTGTCATCCTTTCAGTGAGGAAACACTAACCTTGTAAGAGTCTCCAGTTTGCATTTAATTAAAAAGCAGATCAACCTCTTGCTTTGATACTATTCCTGTACAGAAAACTGGGAAATAAAGCCAACCTCTGAGGCCGTACTGGAAATAATAAGCAGTGTAGTGCTGCTGGAATTAGCGCTCCGGGCCCGACAGATGAAAAGGGTCTAGCCCGTGGGTGGCTCTCGCCGGCCCCTCCCAGGACTGTGACACGTCCTGTCGCCGTAGAGATTTCCAGCCTGGGTGACTAAGCTGCTGACTGGTACGTCTGAAGCTGGGTCTGGTTGTGCTTTTGTTGGAATGCCGGAGCCAGTTACTAGTACAACACGTACAAGTGGGTATGAGGGGAAATCGCCGAGCAGGGCTCGCCGCGGGGCTGCTATCACCGCCTTCCCATAATGCCCCACTGTTAGACGAGCTCTCCTTTACCTGGCCAGGGCTGGCCCTCGTATTTGCCAGTCAGTAAGCTCCAACCACCTTATACACCTCCCAAGGCAAGAAACAAAACTCAGACTCAGCTGACGGGTGTAAATGGCATATATACAGCCCCTGTAATGTCACATGAAAGCCAGGTGCCCACTGGCAGGAACCAGGTTTGCTTTTTGTTACAGGCAACGTC